>VXAK01007811.1:64877-164005 GCA_013399435.1 Arenaria interpres | reverse complement strand
CGACGGGGTTTAGTAGCTTTTGCCTCAAGGTGCCGGAGTTGGCTGCTTCGCCGGGGGGTGGGAGGGGCTTGAAAATCCAGCCTGGGTAGGGCCCGGCCCGCCCTTCTCTGCTCTTGTGAGGCTTAAAAGTTTGTGTTCCCGGCCTCATTCTGGCAAATAGTTGCTGGTGCTCTGCTACAATAGGAGGCAGCAGCCTCTTTCTGTGTAGAAAAAATGTATTTCTTAAGGATGGAGTTGAGCATCTTAAGGAAGAGCCTGTTTTTTAGTCACTTTTCTGCCTTAAGCTTGAATGGAATGTGGTGCTTGCATGAGGCTGAAAGAGAAGTTGAACAAGGGCAAGTGTAGGGTCCTGCACCTGGGGAGGAATAACCCCATACACCGGTACAGGTTTGGGGTCGACCTGCTGGACAGCAGCTCTGTAGCGAGACACCTGAGAGTCCTGGTGGACAACAAGTTGCCCAGGAGCCAGTGATGTGCCCTTGTGGCCAAGAGGGCCAGTGGTCTCCTTGGAGTGCATTAAAAAGAGCATGGCCAGCAGGTCGAGGGAGGTCATCCTGCCCCACTACTCTGTCCTGGTGAGGCCCCGTCTGGAGCACTGTGTCCAGTTCTGGGCTCCCCAGTTCAAGAAGAACAGGGAACTGCTGGAGAGGGAACAGCGGAGGCTACAAAGATGATCAGGGGAATGGAGCATCTCTGAATGAGGAAAGGCTGAGAGACCTGAGTCTGTTTAGCCTGGAGAAGGGAAGAGTGAGAGGGGACCTCATCAATACTTATAAATATCTAAAGGATGGGTCTCAAGAGGATGGAGTCAGGCTCTTTTCATTCGTCCCTGGCGAAGGTCCCTTCCAGCCCCTACCATTCTGTGAATGGAGGAGCTCATATGGAAGAACTCAACTTGTACCTGGAGCGCTGCAGCTTCCTCGGTGCCCTCTGCCATTAATGTAGGCAAACTGTAAATCACAACCTTTGTTCACAATGGTGTTGTTTGGCTTGGCTTGGGCTGTGGAAAAATGGACACGCTTCCGGTTGATATTAGTATTTCAAAGAACCTTTTGGTATGGGGGCAGCTATTTCATTGCCTCACTTTGTCAGATTATACACAAAAATTGCAAGAAATACTTCTGCCTGCCTCTGGTCTTTTGCAGTTGAGTTGGATGGATTGCAATGTGTGTATATATATTATAGTAGCACAAACTGGGTTTTGTTCTGTGATCTGAGAATTTTTGGGGAAGTCATGGAAATCCATGTGAGCCGTGACATCTGTGTGGCCTACTTAGCAGGTTTTACTAGTGCAAATTTACCTATTATAGGCAAAATCTTAGACTGGATTGGGGATTTTACTGCTTGATTCTTTCACCCTTCGGAGATTTCCTTCATCACAGACCGGTTGAATCGTTGATCTGTGAAGTTGGGTGCCCAATCTGTAGAATTCTTTTCACAGTTTGTACGCTCATTAGAATCTCTTTTAATGAGGTTGCTGAGGTACATAGTAATTTGCTGTAGCCATATGATGCTTAAATTGCTACTGCTGTTTGAAACTTCACTGCTGTGTCACACGTCAGGTTTAATTAGAAGTGCGTATATGTGTGGTCTTCGTACTTACACTGGATACTACTTCTGTAGTCATGCACAATCATTTCTGTCCCAAATGAAGTACACTTTTGTGTCTTCTTTTTTATGTAATATAATGCCTTGTGTTCTTCTTATGCCATTTAAGGTTCTGTAATGCTTTGTCTGTCCCCATTATTTGTCTCCTTTCTAAAGTAAATATTTGCAGGGTTTTTTTGGGTCTCCTTTTGTAGGAAGGCTTCTGAGGCCTTAGATTTCGTGGCCTTTAATTGACCATATTCTGTTTCTGCTCTCTCCTTTTTGAGGTACTGTGATTGCAGCTGAATGTGATATTCCAGCTGCGAGTGTGTTGGTGATACAGCTGTAGATACTGTGGAGTGGTTCTCTGGCTTCTACTATGTTCTCTGTAACTTCTGTCATTTTTAAATAATTATTTTTATGGTCAGTGCAAACTGAGCTATTTTCACTGAGGTGTCTTTACTTAGTCTAGAAATTAAACCAGTATGGGATTAAACCACGAGTGATTCAAGTGATGCACACTGACAATACTTACCTTGATTTCACTCACTACGCTTGGAGTTCTCCTTGACACTCTCCCAAGTATTGGCCAAAATACAAAAAGTGTTCTTTCCTTGAAAAATAAAAACCCAAAATACCTTTCTCTAGACTTTTTATAGATTAGGTCCATGGAACCATGGTCCTAGTAGGGAACCAGGAGACAGTGTCTTCTTTTCAACATGGTCAAAAAGTAGATAATAATATGCCCTTTTTTTAAAGACAAACAGTCAAAACAAGCCTATAACATGATTTTTCTGTCCCATGATACTTAATTTCCAAAGTACATCTTTCACTAAACTTTTCATACACTTGTGTGTATGTGACTTTTGGTTGGCATTTTCTTTGAAAATTCCAGTGGATTAAAGAGTTAAGTTTACTTTCATTTTTCTTGTTCATTGTTGAGAGAGAAATGAACCTTTTATGCCCCAAATTCTGAGCCTTTTCTAGATGGATACAGTGTTTGTAATGTCCCAAATCTGTGGTCTGTAAGTTGATAGCAGAGTGCAGATGTTTTTTAGCTGTTAGCTAGTTTTTACTCTCTCGCTCGTTTAAAACAACAATCAATTCATGTTATTTTTGAGACTGCCAAGTGAATGCAAGCACATCGTTAAAAATATTTCATTGCTTATTTTGTGTATTTCAATATTACCTAGTAAAAAGTACAAATTTATTTTCAAGATTTACATAATACTAGGATTATTTTTTTTTGAGGGGGGGATAATTTACTTTATCTTTGTGTTTTCCGGCAACTGATTCCTGATACCTTTTTTTTTATCGGGGAAAATATATGGCTGTGTTTAAGTAACCATGTAAGATTCTTGCTTTTTGGCTGAAACAGTTTTGCTTATTCAGAGGGAATTGTGAATTGTGTTTTTGCCTTCCTGAACTTGAGCTGAAAGTTAGATGGCCATGAGAATAGACCAGAGAAGAAAGCTGAGAAGTAGATAGGTATGGAGTAGAAACATTAATGCTGAGCTGTTGGAGCACGGAGTGTTATTCAGCTGCCCGTGGTTAAGACTATTGAGAGGTCAAGCAGAAATAGGAAGACAAGTGCCGTGGGTAAAGATTGTGGAACTGTACAAAATTGGGTTTGGACTGGAAGGGCAGCCTTCCAAAGCAGATGCTGCAGGAGGAGCTGTGACGTGTGGTGGCTCCTGAAGATTTTTAGCTTTCCTAATGAATAGAGTATTAAATGTTAAAATTCTATTATTGTAACTTAGAATTTCTTACCTATGTAAATAAACATCACTTAACTGCACTTCTGGAATACTAAAGATGCATAATTTCTTAAAATCTTGTGTAAAAAAGACCTTTATATAGAAATATATTTCTAATACTAAGTATTTAGAAATTGTGGAGACTAATCTTACTGTTTCTCCTCCATAGATTTTGAAGACGATGATGTGTATGGCCAATCAGTGGAAGATGACTATTGCATTTCTCCTTCAACAGGTTAGTTCAAATGATTACATGTAAGTGCTGTTCATTGATTCCTAATTTGATATTATTTCTAGAATGGAAGAGTATTTAAAAGCTAGTGAAACTTTTGAAAAGTGCCTAGAGGCCACGATCCTGTTGGAGTCAAGTAGTGATTGTACTTTGGGAAGTCACATTAGGCAACTGGGCCCATCTTCAGTTCTACAAGAATATTATCTTGGATGGTGAGAACGTACTTGATAATGTAAAAATCTGTTTTATGGGAATGTGTTTGTGGTCTTGAAACATTTGGTATCTTCCAGAAGTGTTAGGAGGATCTAGCTGGGCTTAGAGTTGTGATTCTGCACATGATAGTTGGTGTCTTTTACACAGTTTTGAGTAAATGTGAGGTGGGGAGGCTTAATGTGGGGTGCAGCGCTGGTCCTCGCTGGCTTCTGTTCTCAGGCAAGGTCATGTGGAGCTAATGAGCCTTCTGGCATCTGTAATGTTGTAAAGTAGGTATAAAAATAGTGGTGCTGTGTGCTCAGGCAGGACATAATCGGAGTGGCTCAGCCCAGCTGGATTCAACCTGGAGTCAAGCTAATCTAGGAGTGTATTTTTATTTATTTGTAGTCACGTTCCTTGATTTAAATTCAGATTTTCTTACATTGAATTTCTGAGTTTAATAGCTAGAATTTATCAGACCTCTTCTAAGAATTAAGGTAGCCTTGTATTTTGTGGTGAAAATATGCAGTGTGTTTACTTTTTAATTAAGTATAAACAGCTAAATTGCAAACCTAATTCTTGTTTGTGCACAGTAATTTTCCTAAGAACTCTTCTTGTGTAAGGTCCATTTATAAAATAATCTGATCTAGATTGTACAGCAACCTTTTAATAGTTGCTTCAGTTATGGTGATTGAATATGAAATTGTATGCATTTGGGAAGCAGTTGTTAAGGCTATATTATTTGATTTTTGGATATACATGTGCTTTCAGTATGTATTTCAGAGCTGGGGAGAATATGACATAACAAAGAAATTTGTTTACATTATGCTTTGTACATTTCTGGGAGTATGTAATGACTGGGGCTCACCTTCAGTGAGAAGTTTTGTCTGTATATGCCTCAATATGTTGCTAAATCAGAATCAAAAGTTTAAAGCTTTGTGTGAATCTAGGTTTTTACTCATTGGCTGTATTTCTAATGAAGTCCCAAGAAGAGAAGAATGTGTTCAACTCCATTAAATGGTTATCGGTAGTTTAACAGTGCCATACTGTAAAAGCAAATGTTATTTTTGTTATAATTTTTCTGACTTGTAACTGGGGTAAAAAAACCCAATTGTGGAGTAAGGCTCTGAAGACATTAGGCCACGGATGGTGATTCAGTATAGAAAATACTATTTTTCAAACTTGGGACTATATTCTTTTGTTTGAATACTGAACTTCGCAGAATTATTGCATTACATGGATATAGAGATGTTACCCAGCCTGTGGTTTCACTGTGATGGTGACTTATTTATATTCTAGCATAAATGATATATGCTCTCTACAGTCTTCAGCCAGTAGTCGTTATACAGTAGTGCCCCATAACTGACCCCCCACCCCGAAACCACTGCAACAGGTCAGGCAACTTTTTTTTCCCTTTAGATATGTTTTGTGTTTAAAGAAGGGGAAAAAAATTACTTTTTTTTTTTTAATATTTTGTTTTTTACCTAATGCAGCAGCTCAATTTATCTACTCCAGACGAGACAAACCAGCAGCATTTGCTGAGCCGCTAGAAGAAGAGTATGGCTATGAAGATACAGATGATACTGCTGAGGATTTTACGTCCAACCATCAGTTGACTGAAGTTGATAGAGGTAATTATAGAAAAGATACAATTCTCAGCACAGTCTTTTTTATGAATTAAGGACTTACTAAAATAGTCTTAAATTAGTTTGTTACTTGACTGACGCTGCTTACAATTTTGTAATCTTGTAGATTACAACACCCTTCACGAGCTTAGCTTCAAGGGTGATTCTTCAAGTTCATAACTACCTTATTTATATTACTTGTAATTTGGTTGCATATATTGAAATACGTTCTTAGTTTCTTATTAGAAATAATGAGATTTGATATGAAATTCAGACATAAGAACAATTGTACTCTCTCAGGAAAAGCATCCATGTAGCTCAAGGTCTTGATTCCCCAAATGGGTGCTTAGGGAAGTGTATTAGAAGCAGAGTATTTGGAGAATGCTTGTATTGTATTCCAAATTGTGGCAATAGCAGTATTTGAGAGGTTTTCAAAGTCACACATTTCCTTGAAACAGTGGCCAATATCTTTAGATACCTGTATCTTCTATGGTCTTTTCTTACCCTGTTTTGAATTCACTAGACTTTGGTTTCCATTCAGTCCTGCAGCCCTGAATTCCACGTTACCAGCCGAGTTCTGAGCTGAGTAGTTGGGGGAAAAATACTTGCTGTTGTTTTTTAAACTTGCTGCCCGATAGCATAATTACATGCTTTGTGAAAAAGATTCACGAGTCTCTTTCTGAAGTATTAATGGTTAACTTAGTTTTTGATGTTTTTGAAATAATCAGGGTTATTTTTAAAATATTCATAAGCTCAGAGTAAAGTGTGTTGTTGAATGAATAGACAATAACATGCATGAATGACATCTGGTATTTAAAAAAAGTTGCAGGAGCTTCAGAAACAATAGATAAAATAGAAACAATCTGGATTCCATGTAAAGTGAATTGGTAGAAGCTGTGCTAATGCATAGACATGCGGGTAAAACCGATAAATTGGGGTTTAATATGCATTTTTTTACAGCAGGGAATAATGCTGTAGAGGGCAATTTGAAAGAATCAGCTTCTATGTGGATACAGGTGATGTATACAGTACCCTGGCTTTTCAGAATGCTTTTGACAGACTCAAATCAGTTAAGAATTGATACTGGAACAGGAAGGAAAGTAACATTCTGGACTAAAAAAGCTGGAAAAGAAACCTAGAAGGATCCATTTCTATTGTGAAAACAGCAGTGGTTCCACAAGACCTGTTGTGTTTGGTACAGGGTGCAGTGTTGGCTGTTAATACAAAATTATTGGTTGTGGTCAATGTGGCTACAGAGAGTTTGGCAAGATTGTCCAACCAGCACGTTGTTTAGGGCTCTGCCTGTAATTCTTCTGCAGAGCAAATGTCTGGGGAACATCGATTTGCTATTTGGATTATGGGTCGAGAGTGCTGATCTAAGTGACCTTGAGGAAGGTGGAATTCTGTGGTGTGGAATTCTCATAGCAAAGTTCTTAAAACATCACCATCTTCGAGGAGGTGTTCAAATAAAGAACCTGTAGTTGTCTTCTGTTCAGTTCCTGTTTTCTAAAATCTGAACTGGCAGAAACTGTGATATTCAGGAAGATTTTCATCTATTCTCTTGCATGTGTATGTCTGATCAGCACCCTACTTCCAGAGAGTGGCAGCCTAGTGAATTTTCAGTCTCTTGTTGTGCAGCAAGTCAAGACTTAAGAAACTCCGATCTTAGTCGAGTTGCAGAAATATGCTCCAAAGAAAATTGTTTTTTATCAGTCAAAAAATGAATTACTCTTTCAGGAAAGGTAAAGATTGCAGGTAGTTTCAAATCTGTTGATTGGGAGCTTTCAGTTGTTCAGGCCCAAGGCCCCCGAAAATGTTGTTTCACTTTGGGTGTTAATTATATATCTGTAAACACTTAAAATACGCTGTTTAATGGGATTCCACTAAATTACTTTGGATAATTTTAAGGCGATTATTTGCATTTCTTCTCTGCAGTGAAGATAGTTAATTTTACAACATCTATGTTTTTTAGTATTGATTACTCAGTGATATGTTCCTTGTATCGTTATCTGAAATTAGTCAAATATTCTGCAAGGTTTGGGGGGCGAAGTTTATCATGGCAGTAAGTGAGATCAAAATTAATTTCTAAAGGTTTTATCTCTCACTGTGATATTTTTCATCTGTTTTTGTTCATCAGATGTGTGGTGCTAGTGGTGAGGCCGCTTAAGACTTTTTTTTTTTGGTGCAGTTTATAACAGTAATATGTCTCTTTTAGCCCGTCTTAATTCATGCCTTGATCAAATGAGAGAAGTTTTGGCAGAGTCTGTACCAGAGCAAACAATGGTGCAAGCAGTGCTGGATAGTAAATTTGATGTACAGAAGGCTTTGGATCTTGTGCTTTCACAAGGCAGTAAGCAAAATGTGAAGACCAAGAATGAGGATGCTGTGATTGTAGGAAAGACGACAAAAGGTATATTTCTATTTAATTGTTTACATTCATTTTAATTGTTTGCATTCAAGGTGATTCATTTCTAAGTGCAGTTTAATTTTGGCTTTACAAGCTGTGAAGATGCTTGTTACTACATTAGTCATTTATTAGAAAATTAAAAAAGACCAGCTTACTCTTCTATTTCTGTGTTCTAAAAACATTTAAAGGAAACAGTAGCTTTTTCTGAGCTAGAAGTCAAAATAAAACCTTCGTGTCAGCTTAAATTCAAACTGCAACCATCTGCAGTTCACAGTAAATTTCTTATTTCTAATATATGACGTAACTGAATGAATACATGTCCTAAAAGTTGGACATCTTTAAGTTTTATGCACTTCCATTATTTGTTTGGAGGACTGACATCTCCCATCCCCAATACCTCCCTTTTGTGGGCAGTGTCTACACAGTAACTTCCTTATTTTGATTTATGCTTGAATCTTTGTAATCTTTACTGGCATTCTTTGTTGAGTCTTAAAATTTCTTAGGTATTTCAGTAGGTACCTGTAATTGTAATATAATTGTAATTGTAGAATATTGCAAATCTTTGGATAACACTTAGTAATTAAATGCCTTTTCATGTTTCTTCTTGATTTCTTTTTTGTTCCTGCTGTCAACTTTAAAAAAAAAAAAATGGACGTTTCGTTGTGACTGCACTTCCATCTGAAAATTATTGGCTATTGTAAGGTAAGGAGACCTACTTTGTTGTCCAGAAATGTCTATTGACACAGACAGTTTCTCTTGTGCAGCAGGAAATGTTGGTAACACCAACAAACCTCAGTTTGGAAACCTCACAGCCCAGAGTGGTTCAGCTTGTTACTCTTTGATTACAAATGACAAAATGCCCCTTAATGCTGAAAAATCCAGTATACCTTCATCTGAAAGGGAAGGATTGAAGTCCTCTTCACTTGTTCTCTCACCTTCTTTGGGTGATGATTTGTGTAAAGGATCGTTTTCTGAACCTGTGAATAAACAGACAGAGAATCCACTACCAGAAAGTGCTAATGCAATAAGCTTGCTTCCTGCCAGTGAAGATTTTTCCTTTAGCATAGGAAGTAACCCAGCTGGAAATCCTTCCTTTAAGAAGTTGGAATGCAAGGAAACACAGGACTTGAAATCCTTGCTGATGCAGAGCATGGTTTGTGATTCCCTGAGTCCTGAAGACAGCGTTCCTCTCGTTTCCTCAAATACTTCTGCTTGTAATAGTAATGCAAATTTTTACAATCCTCCGTGTTTAATGAGTGCTTTAGGAAAATTGGCTCTTGATAACGAAGTCAGTCACACTGTAAATAGAAAGAATGAACTCCTTGAAAATTTCTCTTCGCTCGTGCAAAGTAGGAAACAAGAAAGCCCCTCTTCAGATTTGGCTGCTTTGCCAACGTTGAGGTCTGGGAGTACATCATTGGCTGAGTTACTTCAGGAGCACCAGGAAAGCAGTTCTAGCCCCTGTTATTCTTTGGCTGATCTTTATACCCAGTCAACAGCAAGTCTCGCTGACACGAAACTGGGAACCTCACCGTTATCACAGCTAGTAAGTCAACCCCAAGGTGGGATGCCAGAGCTAACGGGATCTTTGTCTTCTCTAGCTCTCTCTAAAGTTTCTCCGCTAAAGGAGGTTGAGAATTTATCCCTCTCAGATTTAATAGCGGAGACGATTGAAATAGATAAAACTCAACAAAGGGCGGACTCCCCTATGCTCAGTGTAACCGAATCGAGGCCCTCTAAAAGAAACAACATTGATTTAAGTGTCCTTGTAAAAAATGCAGATGTATCTGCAGAACAAAATGTGGTAGGACAGTCAAACGTCTCGAGCCCTGAAACTAAACTTTTAAAAGGAAAACAAGGAAAAAGTTCTAGTTTTGCCAAAACGAGGAAAAAACCCAAAAGAGGGCTTAGTCCTAAAAGTCAGGATTTGTCCCTTTCATGGATGAAGGCGCTGCGTGCAAGACCTTCAGCTTTTGCTTTAACCCTGTGTCTCCGTTATCCTCCCAAAGGTTATAAGCGGCGCACGGTTGGGGCACATAAAGCTTTCCTATACAGTAGGCAAGTACAAGACGTGAAACCCAAGGAGACTGGTCCTCTAATAGCCATAACACCATTTGACTTCAAAACAGCATCTCCGGATGATATTGTGAAAGCTAACCAAAAAAAAGCTTTTACAAGAGAGTAGTGGGAAAAAAAATTAAATTCAGCATTTGTATCTTGGCGTATTAAAAACACTTTTAATTATATAGGACCTATTTATAATTCAGAATGGAATTTTTCTATTTTTTTTAATTGACATATTACAGTTTTCACTGTTTGGTAGCAAATTTGTATGTGAACTTTTAAGCTGTTGCACTGAATATCTTTATTTTTCCCTAATTTTCACTGATGATTGAACATTTTTAACTTTTGCAAAGTCTTGAATTTTAGTATTTAGATATTGCATGTGCAAAATCCTAGAAACACCATCAGACTTCTTGAAATGTCTCTCTGGGTGTTGAAGCTACAGTTCATTGGGAAGAACACTGAATTACTATTTTGTAAAGTAATGTAGTTTTATTATATGGTGTATAGTTTGGGGAGTAGGAACCTCAGTTTACATTTTGCCTGTTTGATTAAATGTTCTTAAAGTCAGATTTTTCTTGTGTTGTTAAACTGCCAGTCTTGTAATTGCTATTTCTGCTCGATGTCATTATTCTCTTCCGTCTCAATACTGATCGCAATATTACAACAGAAATACATTTATTTTTTAAAAGCCTCACTAACCTCAGGTTTTGACAGTTTTAGTTATGACAGGACATGTATAGTTTTTGATAGGACCAAATTTGGGGAGCGGGTAATTAAAATTGCGTGCCCCCTCTCAACCTCCAATCAGCTGCCAAAATGTAATATTCAGCATTTTAAAACAGCTATTTTGTAGGTATAGATGTGGCATGTGTTTCAGGAGAAGTTGCGCTGGGATTCTGTGGTTTATTCTCAAATCTTTCAGAAAAGTATCGGAAGAACAATTCTTTCAACTTTAGCACAGAAGTCTTTGCTCAATGGAAAAAAAAACACAAAACAACCCAACAATCAGGCAAAGCACAAGTGCTGTTTGTCACTGCCTCGGGTCTGTTTTGAAGAAAACTTCCTGTAGTAATGGAAAGATATTTTCTGTTTGTACCCATTGCTGGTACTTTGAATCTTTAGGTGGAAGATGGGAATGAGGACATTCTGGACTTACTTATTTTTTTTAGCACCAGATTGCGAAGCTCCTGTTAGTCAAATTAGCAACTGCATGTATAGTTCAGCTTTCCTTTTAGTTTACTGCTAAATTGCTACTACATTACTACTTTTCATATATTTCCAGTTAGTATTTTAGATCCCGAACAGCAATAAGTGCAATAAAAGAACTGCTGCAACTAGAAAAATAGGTTTGTTCAGATACTACCATACACTTACTCCTGCTAAACTTGGCAGCTAATGTGGAACGGTAGATCCAATTTTCATCTAATTTTAGATGAAATCTAAATCTAATTTTTGCTGAGCATGTGACGTCAAAAAGGAGACAAAAACTTTAGATTTATTCCTGACTTCAGGTTGCACTAAGATTTTGTTTCTAAATAAAAAAAAAAACAAAAAAACCATGTTCCAGTGCTCTCAGGTACAAATTTCACGTTCTGTATATTTTGCTGGTTCGTCTGGTTGATACTGGTGTCATTTAGGACTACAAGCAGTGTGACCTCTCACCTTTTGGATGAAAGTAATGTTTCTAACCCTTACTAATAAAAGTTTTATATAAAGACAGTGCCGCAGTGTTTATGTGTTAATGTAGCCAACTCTACCCTGACCAATTTTGAGTGCCTTAAAGCATTGAAGTGTAAATAATACAATCCGGTGTAAATACTATGATCTCATAAGTTCATGAGCAGGAGTAGAATTGATTTATTTCCTCGGAAGACTTCCTAGAAAAATCTGTCTGATGCTGATTATATATTGGTTGTGTTATTCATTAGTCTTAATAGCAAATTCTGCTTTTTAAACAATATGAAATGCTTTATAGTGATCGGTTTCTCTGTCGTTAGTCTAAATATTAACTTCCCACTGCTCAAAAGTCTGCTTTTCCCACTGAGGCAAAATCTCTTATTTGGAGAGTTTATCATTAAAGTTCACTTTTTTCCAAAATTGTATATATTCTTCTAGTAGATAAATTGCAATGTTTAAAAGTGAAATATTAGTGCAAAGTGGTATATTGTTAGGTGGTTTTGCTTACTTATTTTCCAAATACTCTTGAGGCCCTAATTAACGTAGATAGAGATTTCTGCATGGTTTTTAAATTTTCATTGATTAATTTTGGTTTTCCGCTCTAAATAATTTTATCTTATTTTTGTTGAGCTTCTCTTTGGTTTTGGTCTGTTTTCTCATTCCCCTCGCTTCTCTTCTTCGCATAAATCTTAGAATTTTTAATAATTTTAGAGCCTGAACTAGGGATTCCCTTGGAAAGTGTGTCCAAGTAGTAGGCGGCAGCGTGTAGACTTGGAGCTCGGTTTTCCCACAGGTTTAATGCAGATTAAAGTTCGAACGAGTGACTGAAGCCAAAGGACATCAGCATTTTATATTTATCGTAGATCTTGTTGGGTAGCTAGATTTTCATATATAAATACTTTTTCATTTGCATTTGTCTCGGTGGTGTTAGCGTTCTGGAAGACGCAATACATGCTGTTCAGTGTATAAGGGAGTAGGGGAGGGATTTTTCTTTATTTTACAATCCTGAATCCCGAAGTGAGCCTTGAATTAGTCCAGCCCTGCAGGCTGAACACTGCAGAGGTGCCCCAGTGGTGGATAAACCTGAATTCCAATTAATTTTCAGCAGAGATCATTTATTTCCATGCTTGGAAAATCTGACAGTTTTGTTTTTATAAACAAAAGATAATGTGTTAGTATATTTGCTTTTTAAACCAAACAGGTATTTTAATGGCTTCCTTAACTATTCCTTAATTTCCTTACTGAGAACCAGGTTTGTGTCATTAGTGACAGGTTTAATTGTCTTCGAATACTGCATGATATTGTGGTATGTGGCATTTTTGTATAAGAAGTCTGTGTTTGGCCTTTGCACTGAGGTATTTCTGCCCGATGAATGTTAGAATTCTTGTTAACTAAACTGTCTATTTTATGCTTAACACAGTGAGCTTATTTTATTGATGTATTTATAAAACTCTACCCTCTACCCTCCCAATTTTGCAGCTGGTGTGTATCTTTGTCTAATACGGGTAATTGTGTTATTTGTTTTGGAATTCACGTATTAACATTGCAAAGTACTTGTGTCTGGGTTTGCATATGGACATAAAAAAGAGAATATTAAGCTACGTAGACATACTACTTCTGGTATTCAGACTGTATACTCCTAAGGTATTTTGTATATAAATTTATTTTGTACATAATTTTTAAGTGGCTGCTGAATAATTTTAATAGAAAATTGCCTTGTGGACATTGCTTTATGTACCTAAATAAAATGCATATTCTTAAAGGACTGTCTTAATTACACTTCCTTATTAACCTGCCTGATAGAAATAGAGTTGTAATTGGATGTTTTATAATGATTCTATGTAATGTGGAAACAGGCTCCAGTTCTTGTCTAGGTTTGCATGGACATAACTTCTTTCCATGGAAGATTCCTTTGGAGAAAGTAAGGCAAAAACTGGCATCTACTGGTTTGTCTTCAGATACTGTATTGAGGCTCCCGTTGGCTTTTGGTTAGAAATGGGTTTGTAAAGTTTTGGGCTTTTTGAGATCATTTTGATAGCATTTTTAAACCGTATTTGGATCTTAAATAGGAAAGGATACAAGTGAAATAAGAAGAAAGCAACTGTCTAAAGTTAGTTTTCAAGCTCTTTCTTACAGTAGAAATTAGAGCTGCTATGGTTGATACCTTAAAATCAACATTCTTAATGTGTCTCTAAATACCTGTTCCATTTTTCTCTTTTAGGTTTCCTTTTTCTAGCCGGTTTCTATATGAACTTGTTTTGGGAAACCAGGGCAAATTGAAAGTCAAAGTATGAGAAGGGTGTGATTTAACGTAATTATATCTAGCTGTATTTTAATTACAACAGAAAACACTTATGAGAAAAGTATAGAATGTTCAGAAGATAAGCTTCAGATTTAAAAAAAAACATGTGATTAAAAGTTCACATACCTGGTTTTTACTTTTTATTCAGAAATAACTACATGAGTAATTTCTCATTGAATTGTTAAGACAATTCTCAGGAGCTTAAGCTTCAGAGGCAACAGAAACTACTCCATTTTCTGGAACTGTTGCACAATAATATTTCAAAATCTTATTTCTAAGAGACTAAGTGGTGCAGCGAGGTAGTCTTTCAATTTTGCATTTTGCCTTATTTCTTCTAATCATGTTCAAATACATTTTTTTCAGTAACCAGCCATTTCTGAAAATGTCTACTTACCCAAAAAGTTAAAGACCAACTACCACTACAGTAAAAATGAATAGCGATACACAGGATTTGTGGGAAGATAGGATATAGGTTTCTTTATGAAATGTATATAGTTTATCACAGTACCTTTATACAGGGCAGCAGTTTAGTATTATAATTATTCACGTGTATTTCAGATCTAAAGTGCCCAGCTTTTCAAAGTTGTTAAAGCGCTTTTGTATTAAATGTTGATTATGAATTGTGGCTGGGAGGAAAAAAAAAAGGCAAAAAAATTCATCACATAGTAATTCATGAGTAAAAATAAACTTTCTGGAGTTCTGAAAGGGAGTGCTTCTCTGCTTTTTTAGCTTTTTGGAAACTGAGTTGAATTTTTATGGATAACAAATCTTTTTTTTTTTTGGTTTGTGTGAAGTGTAGACAGCTGATAGATTCTGAAGTAGATTTTATGTTCAATTCACTGTGTCCAAGCTGCTATTTAGATGAGATGATGCTGTTTAGATGAGTCTGAGTTATCTGTACTTCTGTGTGTGCTACTGGTTTTGACCTTAGAGGATTTTCCATCGGGAAATAAGAGAAACTTCTTTTGTGAAACTGTTGTGTTTCATCTGCACTGACAATTGGCGGTGACTTCTGAGGTACAGGAGTGGTCTGTTGGTCGAGTAATTGATTTGGACGTTTAGTGCTGGTAGGATTCCTTTAGAAAATAACCCATTGCCCTTTTCTACAGCTTCCTGGAAGTCAAATGACTAGAACCCGTAAAATGCTTGTAGAGCATTAAGTGCTTGCAGAGATGAAAATGAGACGTTTTGAAAGAACTCATGAAGAATTTGTTAAGAATTAGACATAGTAAAAATTGTCTTACTCTTTTATAAGAAGAATATGGAGATTTTGTAGAAGAGTTGCTTGTTGAGGTATTTACTCATCACCGTGTCGATATATGGAGGTAATAGCTGATGGAGATGGACATTATTTTAATATTTCTATTGGCTGTTTTGAGTCTTTTTGTCCACAAAATCAAAGAATGAAATCGTAATATAGATTTCTTTTTAACTAGCAACATGTGCAGCATTTCTCGAGCATCCTCTGCTTGATCTCAGCAGTGGGTATTAGTGACGTGCAGAGATTGCAATCTGAAATGCACTGTTGTAATAAATTTGCTTTCACTATAGTCAAGAGAAGCTAATAATTTCGTCTGATACTGATATTTATGGGTTCTCTGAGAAACCCTTCTTAAAGTTCACATTTCTAAAAAATGTTTATGTAAAAATGGTACTCTCTTAGTCAAAAGGATCTGCATATTCTGTGCGTATTCATTTCATTTCTGCTTGCTTTTTCTAGCTAAACTGCATTTTCATTTCTTTTTGCCCGTGTTAGGATTGCAGAACAAACACAGATAGTGGTGAGTGAGCGAGATTCTATTCCATTTCAGGCACCATTAGCGGAATTGTTAACCGCTTTATGACACTTAAGATTTTTGGTTTTAGTGATGTACCAGCAAGAAGGAGGTCAGGTGTCTGTAAATGTGCAGTCCTTGCAGGAAATTAAAACTACTGTGAACTGAGCATGTTTAGTTTGATTGTTTTTCGGGTAGGAAGGAATCCAGTCTTTTTTGCTACTGAAGTTGTTGTCGTAGTTGAGCTGTCTTTGTGGGGGCACAGGCTATACATTAAGGTGATTTCTCAGGAATAGGACCAAGAACAGGGTCTTTATAAGGCCGTATGTATAAATACTTAATAAGAAATAAGCTTCGCAGTAAAAGCGTCAAAATTGAAAGTAAGGCACAGGAAATTGAAAAGCCTTACTCATGATATGCCACATAATCTAGGAATAGGGCACAGTTCTCAAGCTCCAGTCTACTTTTCTAAAGATTTGAGTATACTGCTTTGCTTGAAGCTTTTAACAGAAAAGCAAGTGTTTCTTCACTGGCATTTATTTTTGATTTATGATTATTATTAATACTGCATGTATTTATGTTTTTGACGTAGCTATTAAGACACATGGGCAGTTTCAAGAACACAAGCCACAAGTAAAATTAGTAGGTGCTTAGCTTGCATTTTGTTAATGGTGTTTATCTTTCAATTTTCTAGACTTCTTTTCTTGCATATCCTGTACAATTAACTTCCTTCATTCTTGCTTTGCACTAGTAAAAATAAACAAAAATCCCACAAACGTGACCACAACATGATTTAATGTAATTAGCTTTTAATTTTGACTTAGGTGGGTGCAGCAAGGTTTGATTTTGGTTCGGGATGATGGGCATTTCTCAGTCCACGGACAAATACTTACTTGTCTTTTATCTTTTTATGCTACAGATGGACGCTGTGATAGCGGTGCTTCCTAGTGCAAAGTGTCAATACAGATTATTCTGCTCTAGCAGATGACTTTTATCATTTCTGCTTTGTGGTTAATGGACTGGTGAAGTTGGGAGTCTTAAGTGAAAAAAAACAAACCAAGCTGATACTGTGGATTTTATTTATAGGGAGAATCCCAAAGAAATCCTGAAGGAGAAAATGTTCTGAAGTTTAATGGTGACGTACAACATATTTTCATTAGCTTAGAGTCCCTCAGGTTTTACTTCCATTTATCATGCTGGGCTCTAATGCTTTGATTTCGCACATTGGAAAATGAAGTATTTATACCCGGGTAGCTCAGAAGAAATTTTTGTCCCCAAATTCAATTGCTTCGGCTGGCTTTTCAGTAAGGCAACAGTTCTCAAATGCCCGCTACAGGGGTGAGAACCTGTTGTACCCAGTGATGCTCAGTTCTGGCGTGTATTCAGTCGGTGATAAAGAGGACACGTTCTTCACCGAATGGAAATGTTTGAAATCTGACACGACTGATGATATAGTTATATCTTAAATCATGGAAAGTAATGAGAATTTAAGACTTCCGTGTTTTGTGTAAGAACAGTATACACACAGACTTCGAGAAGTTACTGAATCTTGACACTGAGGCACTGTGTGGGTTTTAGAAAGGAAGTGGCTTATTTCAGGGAAAAATGTGTCACCAGCAATGAAAAGCTTTTAAAAATCCTTTGAGATACCTTTTTGAGATTCTCCTCACACATACTGTACACCTACACTGGAAAAAGTGACACTCCAGCTTTTTTCTGAGTTTTCTTTTATAGTCCTTTAGCACTAGTTTGATTTACTTTTTTTTGGACAGAGTGTAAACCAATACAAATTCAGTCATTTTCATAGTTGACTGTATTGTGTATGAAAGTTGGGTGTTTTGCTTGGAAGCCAAGAGAGCCTAGATAAAACTAAAAATGATTGTGTCCTTTTTAGAACTTTGGGATTCCAGAAGAACCAGAGATCCTGGGGAAACAGTAGCTGCACTTGTTCTTACCGTGGCCTTCTATCTCAGTCCCTTCAGGTCATGGTAAAGATGAACCATCAGTTGATTTTCTCTGTGTCTTTAGAAGGTAAAGTGAAAAATCTGTTAATTTCTCAGATGTGATTGCTGGAGGGCAGGAAGGTATGGTTGGAGTCACATTTTTTTGAGTTTTAAGGGTGAATGATTGCTGCTGTAGTGCTGTTATGTATCAATTTAAGCATTGTAAATCCTGCCTGAAGTTTGCACTTCAATACTCAAAGCAAGGCTCTTGACCAGGCTGAGACAGTATTTCAGTCATAAACCAATGCGTTTCAGCTCTGGAAACTAGTAAGATGTCTAAAAATTAGAAATATAGGCGTATCAAATCCAAAACTGTGAGCAAAACAAACTGTTTAAAATGTCTCAGTTACTGATGGGAAGGAGCTTGAACGCTAATAGGAAACGCATGTAAAAAGTCAGAAATGAAGTTAAAAGGAAGCCAGGAAGGTGTAAAAATGCAATTAAAACAAAATTACTTCACAACGTCTGTTTATGGTAGTTGTCTTTCACTACAAATACTGTTGTTTCTTCCCTGTAAAATTTGTGTTATCAATGCCTACCTTATCTCCGTACCGTCTTCTGGAGGTGCTTCTGCAGTATCATACTTTTTTTTTCTTGAATACTCTGTGTGATCCAATATTGTTATAAAACATATTAGTTGCATAGTCTAGTGTATTATGCCACATGCATACCAACAGAAATGCCACCCCCCTGCTACTTGGTGTGCCTCTATTTGCACCTGAACCGGTTTGTTCTTGGGTGACAAAATATTATGCGTTTTTCATTATCTCAGCTTCCCTGCTCTTTCATAAAACCAGCATTTTGGTCTTCAGGGTTAAGTTAAAACGCTTAACGTACCAGGTTCCTCCCTTCTATTATAGTTGTGGCCATTGAATGGCCATTAAACTTAAAAATCATGAGTTTACTCTCAGAATCCTTGGTAGAAATTAATAGCTACCAAATGCCAAAAGCTTGGAAAATTAGGTAACGTTAACATGGAAAATATCTGTGTCTGCAGGAGCTGTTGTGCCCGGTTGGCAGAGACATGGAAGAGCTTTGACTGGTTGTCCCTTCAGTTCTTCTTCCATACTTTTATTGCGTATAAAAGCTCAGCCTAAATGGAAATTTTCTGTCTAACTAATTCCAAAATATGAGTTGAGGTTGTTTTGGGTACTCCTTGTTTCAGTCCTTGTTACCACTTTTTGTGGTTTTTTAGAATCACATTTTCCTATTTTTAATGTTTTCCTCTTCCCTATTGCTGAACCACATAAACAGGAAAATGACTAACTTTGCTTGTCAACTAGGCAAGGGGGTGAAACTGCATTATACATTGAGTGCATATACATCTAAGTAAGCATTTTTCAAGGCAGAAATGTGATTTGAATTGTATGCTTTTAGTGCTGTTTTTCCGATAACGTGTATACTTAGTGGCAGGGGTCGATCTCTTCTCCCAAGGAACAGGCGATGGGACAAAAGGAAATGGTCTCAAGTTGCACCAGAGGTTCAGATTGGATATTGGGAACAATTTTTACAGGGAAAGGGTTATTGCACATTGGAATGGGCTGCCCAGGGACGTGGTTGAGGCACCATCCCTGGAGCTGTTCAAAGGACGGGTTGACATAGTGCTTAGTGACATGATTTAGTGATGGTTTTTTACCAGAGTTAGGTTGATGGTTGGACTAGATGATCTTGAAGGTCCCTTCCAACCTAGACAATTCTATGATTCTATATGAACGAACTATTGTAAGGTTGTGGGTGCTAATTGTGTGCTTGCAGGTATCACTGGAAATGTGAAGGGTCCAACTAATCTTTCACTGCATCGAAGAAGAGGAAAACATAAAGCAATGAGCTTGAGTTGTGCAAGTTCCTCTTTAGAGTGAGGATAGAGTGAAAAGCACTGCTTCAGCCTGGGAAATGAACTTTTCCTGGCATTCATCTGCATCTGATGAATTTTATTTAAAACTGCAGGTTATATTTTGCTGTAGTGAGTTTTTCTTCTAAACTCAGCTATGCAGCTTTTTCTAAATCAGTTCTTCTCTCTGAATGATTTTGGCAATGAAGAATAGAGCCTCTAGTGCTATGTTTCACATCACATCTATATATAGGTTGTTATTTTCCAAATATAGGCTTCCCTTATTCAGATTGTGGCGATGTTCAGTCTCTGTTGTTTTTTTGACTTAGTTAAACAAATTCATCTTTGATAACTCTGGCATTCAGATATATTTGGATGGTGCCAGAGGACTTCATAGGAAAATGTGGAATATAGCAGCCTTCCAGTACCTAAAGGGGCTCCAGGAGAGATGGGGAGGGACTCTTGATCAGGGAGTGGAGCCATAGGACGAAGGGGAATGGTTTTAAACTGAAAGAGGGGTGATAGAGATTAGATTTTAGGAGGAAATTCTTTCCTGTGAAGGTGGTGAGACCCTGGAAGAGGTTGCCCAGAGAAGCTGTGGCTGCCCCATCCCTGGAGGGGTTCAAGGCCAGGCTGGATGGGGCTTGGAGCAACCTGGTCTGGTGGGAGGTGTCCCTGCCCAGGGCAGGGGGTTGGAACTTAATGATCTTTAAGGTCCCTTCCAACTTTAACCATGAATAAAGACATTTTCAGAGTAATAATATACATAAATATTGCAGGTGTAGATAAGTAATGCAGATAATGTAAAACATGCTGCAGTTAAAAGGGGAAGACAACTATGTAAGTGAATATGTTTCCCATGCTGAAGGGTGGGGGCGATTTTTATAAGCTTTTCCTAAATTTTAATGCAGAACAGATTATTTTTTTTAAAATACGTTTTCTGTTTCTCAAGTGTATGTTGCTGTATATGTCAAGTAGCTCACTTTTACCCTGCTTACTTCAGCTTGGCAGGTATCTGCATTTCTCCTTGCAAGGGCTTCCCTGATAAATACCATTAGAACATAATACTAGGTTTTTATATCAGCTCCTGAAAGTCCTACTGTCAGCTTAATTGTCTAATTAATGTTAGATTTTCTATATCCTTAATAATGTCCATTATTGCTGGTAGCACTCATATTTCTTAGGGAATTTCTGGTACATAATCTGTTGTAACCAAGTGTTTGTACAAGCGGTGTGGTGCACAGTGGTGGCCCAGGAAAACTGCCTTTGTGTCTTTTCAGATAGCTTAAAATTTGTCTCTAAAATAGTAGTTATAGATGTGTGAACTTGTTGGCCTTTTTTTTAATTTTTTTTCTGCTAATATGTTGTTTTTAATACTGCAAAAGTTCTGGGCTGCGGATGAATTCAGTTCCCTTGATCATTGATGCAGCTTGAGTTTGTTTTGCAAGTTAGATTCAGAGCTCTTTAGCAGTTTCACACCTAGGTTTCAAAGATTCTTTCTCTGTAAATGTGTTGCTACTAACACATTTAAATAACAAAGAATGCTAAAGCTTTTCTTTCTCCTTATTCTTTGTATTTTTAATAGGCATTATTTCCTCTGCATTTTTGCCCTACCTCAAATGTAGTCTGTTATATGAATGGGGCAAGATGGCAGTGTGGCAAACTAATTCTGTTTATTTATGAAATGAGCAATCATTTCATGTCAGTTGGAATTAAAGGAAGCAGCAAAAGGAGATGTTGAAGCCTGTTGATCTGACAGCGAAGACAGACAATTTGACACAAATGAACTAGAAGAAAATTATGTGGCAGTAAAAGATGCTTGAGTAGTTTCAAACTGCTTTTATCTAACAGTTTGCATCTAAAGCCATGCTTTGAGAGTGTGGTCACCCTCTCCTGTTGATGTAGTTAATTACTATTTGTCTTTTCTTAAAGACAGCTGCTGTTGAGTAGGTTTGTGTGTGATTTATTCAACTTTCATCTGTGTAACACTGAGGACAAAACTGACATTGTACTCTTCTTTTTTTTTTTTTCTTTTTTTTTTCCCAAATGGCAGGAGTTGCTCAGGTTTAGGAGGTACATACAGAAAAAAGTCCTTTAGAGCACAGGAATAGCTGGCAGGAGTCCCAGCAAGAGCTTCTCGTGGTGATGTAGCCAGCTATATCAGAGAAGCTGAGCTTTGAATCCCAGTAGTAAGGTAGAATGAAATTCTTATTCTCTATAATAATTATGACCAGTCAAGGTCTCTTCCAGTAGAGAACATTTACATCTGGAATAACACATCTTCATAAACCCCACTGCTATGGACATGATACCGAAACCTGGTGGATAAGAACACGACCAGACTTTAAGCCTCGTTTCTCTTCTGATGTTCCACCACGAGTGGAAAATAGCATTAAGGAGAGGAGTAAGACTCTGGATGATGGTGGGAAGGTGTTCTGATTTTAAGTGGTACCTAATATAAAAAAAACCAGGGAGAGCACATTGGTAAATAGCACATTGTGAGATGTAATCTCTAGTGTTGAATTGGTTGGTGTTGAGCATGCTGCTAGAATGTCTTGTTTGATGGTGCACCTACGGCCTTGGGTGTCATGGTGTAAGAACACACTGAAAACAAAATTCAGCTAAAAGGAGAAAATATTACGTGTTTTATCCCGGGGTCATCTTTTTGAAATTGATGTTGAGTGTCTATGGAATACTTAAACTGTCTCATCTAGACAGAAATAATTTATAAATCTCATTTCTTTTATATTATCTTAGGCTGAGTCGGATATCAGAAAAAGTGTAAAAATATTAGGTAGCGTTTCTGAAATTTCTATTGAAGAATTGTGATCCTGCAGTTAAGTTTCTTTTTAAAAGCTACTTAGTATTTTGTAGTTGAGGAATAATGGAGAATTGAATTTATGGCATAGAACATCACCCCTTAATCTTAATATTGGAACAGTTAAGGGGAGGAAGAGCAGGAACTCGATCAATATTAGTCTCTAATTTGGAGGAAAAAAAACAACAAAGGAAGGACGGCACCTTGTTAATTATTTTGCTTGGTTTTGATAACCGTATGTGTTTTGCTTCATTATTTTACATTTAGTCCTAGTGAATCAAGTACTATAATAAGTGTATATTCACTCAGCAAATTTCCTTTGAACAGATTGTGTGAAATGTTTAACTTTACCTAATTTGCACGTGCAAAGGAGAACAATGCATTTTTAATGCCTTTTGTTTGCAGTTTGTCCTTTCTTAACATTTATTCTTTCTAAAACATTAAAAATGATAAAAATCTGAACACGTTTAACATTTTCTCTTCAAGGTGATTGTTCAGGTGACCTTTAAATGTATGTATTTAACAGTTTTAAGATTCACAGCTTTTTAAAATAAACTCAGTTAATGTATCATTTAATATATCATTTAACTTTTTACAAGGTTATATGTTTCCAGTAGCTTCTTAAGTTTTGGATGTTAAGAGACTGGTTGGAGTAACAAAAGGGGTAGGATTTTCAAGGTACAGTCCTTTTGAGCTGTGCTTTTTTGTAAAACCCGGTAAAATGTCACATCTCCTAGTGAGTCCTCCATCTTTTAATACAGCTCTTTTGTAATCAGGGGCTTATGAACTGCTGGGTCTGGAAGTTCGATCTATTTTGGGCTTGTCAGCTGAGTTACCTCTTGTGTCATTCCATCAGCTGTATTATTAGTTTATATGAGCAGATGTCTTTCTTTTTTTCTTCAAAAATTTTATTTACAGTAGTTAGCTACTTACCTTAAGTAAAGGAATCCATGTCCACAGCTGCAAATAGAATGGTTTGGGTTGGAAGGGACCTTAAAGACCATCTGGTTCCAACCCCCTGCCATGGACAGGGACACCTCCCACCAGACCAGGTTGCTCCAAGCCCCNAAATCTCCCCTCTTTCAGTTTAAAGCCATTCGCCCTCGTCCTATGGTTCCACTCCCTGATCAAGAGTCCCTCCCCATCTCTCCTGTAGCCCCTTTAGGGACTGGAAGGGGCTCTAAGGTCTCCCCTGACCCTTCTCTTCTTCAGGCTGAACAACCTCAACTCTCTCAGCCTGATTTCATAGGAGAGGTGGTCCAGCCCTCTGAGCATCTTCATGACCTCCTCTGAACCTGTTCCATTTTGCTCTGAAAAAAATTCCCATTGTTTTGGGGGCACAGGGGGAGACACTGTTTTCCTACATTGCCTTAAAAAGTGAGAGCACCTGTTACATGTAACATGCTAGTTCCTCTTTTGTTGCTTATTCCTTCAGATTATGGTTTTTTTTTTCCATCCAGAGTAAAAGGCGTTGGTTATTCACTGAGCTGGAGGCCTTGCAGAGAACACAGTCGTTTCTGCAGAGCAGGCAAACCTGTCGAATGTTAGTCTTGTGTTTTGCTGGTTTCATCTTCTTCGGAGCCTGCCTTCCAGCATCATTATTTCCATTCTGGTGAATACAGACAGCTTTTTCCTTCTTAGTTTCCTCAATTTATTAAAATTGCTTATGGTCCAAAAGCCAAAAGAACTGAACATTGTTCTGTGACAGTGCGGAAAATGACTGTGTCTACTTTCTTTGATCAAAAAAATATCTTTTAATGATTCTTATTTTGGGATTTGTAACGGCACAGTAGTTTTCAGGGGTTTTTTTATCGACAACAACTTTTTGTTTGTGTTCTTGTATCTAATTGTAGTCTTCAATATAGAGAGTTGCTGTACTCTTTGGCACGCGGGTTTTTCGTAAAAGCATTTATGGTTCATGTAGAAAAAGTTCTGTGACTTTATTCGTCTTTGTACCTTGGTATCTTTTTCTTTAATAGCAATTTTCTGTCTTAATGGAAGCAGAGCAATGTCCTTGAAGCAGTTCTTGTTGAGTTCAAGGCTCCACTATGGTTCTGGACTGTAGAATTTAACTAGGGTTTAAGTGTTTGTACTAAAAATGCGAGATGGGTCTGCTTTGAGTTCCATATATGAACAAATAGTGGACAACCCCCACAAAGATGGTTGTTTTTCGACTGAGGCTCGCACCCAAAGTGGATTAGTAGTCTATAGTGACATAATTTTTAATTGGAAGATTGTAGCTTGCAATAAAAACCCAAACCCATCCCTGGAGGGGTTCAAGGCCAGGCTAGATGGGGCTTTGAGCAACCTGGTCTGGTGGGAGGTGTCCCTGCCCAGGGCAGGGGGGTTGGAACTTGATGATCTTTAAGATCTTTCCAACTCTAACCATTCTATAATTCTATGTTCTATAGTTTCTGTTGGTTATAGTAAGGGAGACTGCAGGGGTCGGTCTCTTCTCCCAAGTCACAGGCGATAGGACAAGAGGAAATGGCCTCAAGTTGCGCCAGGGGAGGTTCAGGTTGGATACTAGGAACAAATTCTTCACTGAAAGGGCTATCAGGCGTTGGGATGGGCTGCCCAGGGAAGTGGTTAAGGCACCATCCCTGGAGATATTCAAAAGATGAATTGACATGGTGCTTGGGAATATGGTTTAGTGTTGGTGTGTGTGTTTTGTTTGGTGTTTTTTTTTTTTTTATAGTTGGACTAGATGTTTTTAAAGGTCCCTTCCAACCTAGGTGATTCTGTGACTTTGGACCCAGTTTTACCCTATCCCAGAGAAGTGACCTAACTAGTAGTAGAACTCCATGTCTCTTGAGTAGGAGATGGTGGACATGGGGAGCATGATCAAGAAATCAGTTTTGTCACGATGTAAAGTAAAAACCCTTGAAATATGAACTGTTCCACAGAAAGTGCTTCCATCTTTTCAGTCCCTTTCCTGTGGGCAATCTCATACCACCGTTCCTACCATCTTTACTTGTAATGAAATTCTAATGCATACTGTCATTTCCTTTTCAAAATTGGAGTCTTTGGTACACCTTTTGTAAAATATGTAAGTAGAGTATGCCTGTCTTGTCTTTTTAAGGAAAAAAAGCACAAACTGAATGAGGACATCTCTGAGGATTTGCTATTTAATTACCACACCCTTGCACACACAGAAATGAAAAAGTCGGTGTCACTGAGTGAGTCTGTCTCCCTTGTACTCATGAACAATTCCTGTTTTTTATTATTAGATGCATTTGTGTTTCAATTTACAGTAAGGAGTGTGTATATTCATAGTGTTTTCAATAATTGCTGTACTGCTGGACCTTGATTTTTTTTTTTTCTTTTAAACTGTACTCAATCTGTTGTTCATTTTTGATTCTTTGAAATCATGTCTGACATAAGTCCCTAAACTGATGTTTTTTTCAATAGCTGATAAATTCTTGATACCTAATATTAGGTTATTCTTTTGATCCTCTGAAGCCACAAATCTTCCACTCAGAAATGTGTCCCATGCTGGGACATTGGAATCTGCGCTGCCGTCCCTGGGATCACGGAGGGGCATCAAGTAAATGTATTTTTCTTATACAGGGCTAACTGTGTAGAGAAATAAAAAAGTGAATGCACAGACAAGCAGAAAGTTGCAAATTTCACTGACTTTTAGAAAAAAAAATTGATTAATTCTCCCACAGTGATGTCAGCCCTCTGCCCCAGTCAGCATCTAGTGTGGTTTTAATGTCCCCATCAGAGTGGGAGATTTGAGAATTCAGAGAACCTAAATTAAATTAAATAAGGTTTTAGCTAATCTTACCTTGAAGTTCTCGTGACACTAAAAGTTTGCACAGATACAGTTTTCCAGAACTTCTAAATGCTAAAAATACTTGCAGCTTCAGCATACTTAATTGTACAGGACTAGTAAACATATGTTTCCTTCTGCAACTTTAAAAAGCCCCCTCATTAAGTTTCTGGAGAAAGTTTGCAGAGTGGTTGTGGGAGAGTTGAACAGACATAAAATGATTTTACTTCTTTTTATGTACTATCAATTTGCTGGTCTGTTTTTCTTGTTCACTATTCTTCTTATATTTAGACTCCTGTCTCATGCTGGAGCGATTTTGATGCATAAATAGATGTGGCGGATGAGGAAAGCTTTCTTCTGTAAAATGTTTGCGCTCCTGCAATACAGTCCAAAGGGACATAATTGGGTAGATAAGGTCGGTGTGTAGGAGGCGTGATGTTGGTTCAGAGTTACCTGGATGATGTGCAGGGAAATAGCACCATCCTCTGGCATTAAGATACCGGTTAAGAATTAAACCCGAAATTGCAGTCTGTTATTTTTGGGAAATTCAATATAATTGTAATAGAATGTACATATTGTACTTTCAGTTTTACATACTCATCTTGGGCCGAGGTTTTTAACAGAAATTCTGGTAATTTGCATGGACGCTGTGTATTCTGTTCAGTTCGGTGACTGGCTAAAGGGGGTATCTTTTTAGGGTTATCCTGCCCGTTGTGCTGACTCTGCTCTTTACGTGACCATTTATGGTAGGAAGTTGCACTTCAGAAATATCAGACCGAGCTTTTTCTAAATCTCAGTGAAAGACAATTCACAGTCATTTAAGAAAAATTCGTTGAATTAGAAAACACCACCAACGACTTACGGTTGTGTATGTGTGGGGGAGTAGAGGTGCTGTTACAGAACAACTGCAAATGTCTAATAAATTATTTTTACAGCAGATCGTGGCTTCGGTTACGGATTGAGAAGGGACATCGTTGGCATTGCTAGAGTGCAAAGCAACACACCTCCCCCCAGATAAGGTTTCGGTAGTTACAGGATGAGTTGTACTGAGTTATGATGCTGTGAAGGACTGGATTTTAGTCCATTTAGCTCTAACTCACTGGCCATGAGAAATACCACGGGGGCATTCTTTTCAAAAAACTCGACGGATGAGAAAGTCGCTGTTTTGATTGTTGTGAATCCCTATTGGACCTTTGCGATTTTACGTATCGGAGACATCAAAAGGAGGCAGCTGGGGTTTGTGTAATCTCTAGAAGAAAACAGACACCCCCCACCCCGAGTCCGCCTCTCCGTTCTTTCACTTGGGAGGTGCTGGCTTAGTGAAACTGGAAATCTGGAGTTCTACTCCAGCGCCAATACCTTTCTTTCCCTTAATATATTAACTGTGAATGTAAACCAGACCAATTATCCGTGTTTCTGGAAAGACCACACCGATGGTCTACAAATAAGAGCTGAACTATGCCTTCCTTTGTTGACCAGTGTTGCTTAAATATAACTTCTTAGAGATAGGTGCTGATTGGAACGCCGTATTAAGCACCCAGGTATTGAGACATACACGTGTAGTTTGCTAAAACACTGAATGCTCACAGTTGTAACAGAGCTCAGTAAAAAGTTCTCTATAAAAAAATATGTATTTTGCCATTCTCTGAGACTTTAGGATTCTGTGGGACATCAGATTCATTGAATTCTAAATTAAATGAACACCATTCAATGGAATGATTGCAATAAAGAGTCAGAGAGAAAAAAAAAAAAGCCTGTTTTTTATTAAATCTATTTTATATAGGTGACATCAGTTTTGAGCTGTTTGAGTATTTGGATACTTGTAATTTGAATAAGTTCTGATGGCCAGGAAGGTTCCACAGGAGGGTGTTTGTTTCGGGTAAGGAGAGCCAGAGAAGGCAGCAGTAGGTGATTGCTGTATTCTGTATCATTTGCCTTCAGTCGGGGAGGAAGTGTTGATGGCGAGAGAAATGGTGAAACTCCAGAAATGTTGGCTAAGTTCCAGGCAGGAAAGAAAACGTGTTATTGCCTTGTTACAACAGGTTCCACCCCATCCACTTCAATCTGATCCAGTGTCGGCGTCTGTGTCCTTCTCATACTCTAATTTATTTAGTCATGTTCGGATTTTTTTTGTTAAATTCCTGATTGTGCCCTAAACACAACATTTCCTCCTCTCATTCCAAATCTTTCATTGCAGTAGCATTTTTCCACTTGATCATTCCAAACCCCTTATCTGGCCATTCCTGGTTTTCCTACCTGTTTCTAGTCATTGGCCATGATTATTTTCCATGTTCACTTTGTTCCACCTATAGTTTGTGTTCATTTTCAGTTCTGATCCTCTTCTGCTACCTGTGTTGATGTTTAGCTCTGCATGTAACTTGTCACTGAATACGTGGCCTCTAACTTTCTCCCTCTCCCTACCCACAGTTTTTCCCCAAGTTAGGTTATTAGCTAATATTGTCATTTTTTTCATAGCTACTGTAGCTCATTTCATCCTCTCTGCTTTACTGATTTTCATTCTCCTAGTCCCTGTCTGTCCTTGATAATCTGCTTGCCAGTGCTCACTATACTGTTGCTTTTCTTGCCCCCAAGTCTTATTTTTTATGATTATCCAAGGCAGATCCATGCCTCCAGTTGACTGATGTGGGAGGAAACTACAGAAACCACAGGAGAGATGGGATTTGCTTTCAGGTGACACGATCGAGTCCAGCCTGGTCAAAAACAGCCACAGCAGCTCCATATTGAGTGGTGATGAAGTATTTTGGGGATTTAGTTACTAAAACTTAAGCCATAAGAGCATGTGCAAACTATTTGCTGAGGTCAAATTGAGTGGAATTTCAGAAGGTGAAAAGATCACATGAAAGATTTAATTTATGCAGGTAATATTTTCTCCAGGTGCCGTTTTTGAAAATAAACCGTTCTGTCTGATCTCTTCCAGTTTCCCTGTTCTCCCTGTCTGGAAGGGAAAAAAAAAATACCACAACATGTCAGCCTCAGGCAGGTACCTCACTTGGAGCAAATTAATTTGGGGATTGAAGAGTTCAACTTGCTGAAAGTTGAAAGTAAAAAAAGTAAAGTTTGAAAGTAAAACGTGAGCAATGAGAAGTGCCAGGTGATGCTGCCAGCCTTTCTCACTGTGCCAGCTGTGCATCCAGTTGTTCCAGCTGTGCATCCAGTTGTTCCAGCTGCATGTAGTAAAGCAAACTGGTTCTGGAACTTCAGCCTTGGTGTAGTAAGTTGTTGTGCTGTTTGTGTGTTGTGAGCTACGAAGAGCTGGCCCGTGTTGGAGACGCTCAGGAATATCCTGTGGTGTCCTTCCTCCCTCCTGCTGCATCAAACCTTCAAAACAAAACAAAACAAAATATCTGGTAGTCAGGTGCGAGTAGACATTCTTCTTTTCAGCATTTTTCAGTGAAAATGCCTACTCCCAGTTTCATGAAAAAAAGAAAAATAAAAAATTCATATTCACCACCTGAAACTTTGCAGAGAAGGTAATAGCTATAACAACAAGACAAAGCTACCTGGAAAACCCCTAACTGTGGTTTCTATTAGGAAATAACCTTTCTTTTAAAAAGAAAAATTCAGGGTTCTTGTTTGGAGAATTGTTTTCAGTAGTGTCTTTAGAATGGCTGTGCCTCAGCACTCCTGCTATGGGTGTTCGGTAGCATCCATTTGTATGGTGTGGTTCATAGCAGTGTAATGTGTGTTTTCCTAA
Source organism: Arenaria interpres (assembly GCA_013399435.1). Lineage (NCBI taxonomy): Eukaryota > Metazoa > Chordata > Aves > Charadriiformes > Scolopacidae > Arenaria > Arenaria interpres. The sequence goes on along the minus strand of VXAK01007811.1, from coordinate 134,242 downwards.
AAGTGAGTACTTTGAACTGGTATAATTTAAATACTAAAGTAACATTTTATTTAGAAAGCTTTTCATATCTTTATTAGAGGTAGGTGGTGTTTCTTTGCTATGGGAGGTTCTCCTTGGAGGGCTGCTGGTGGTTGTAGGATCGTAGAAGAGTGGGAGAGACTCTTCTAAATCATTTAATTTTCTTTTCCCAGTTGTCCTATATTGCTTTATACATTTGCGTAAGAAAAGATTTCTTTAAGTTGGACTTAATTCTCACACGTGCAGCAGACTTTGTCACTGATCGGTTACATCCAAAGAAATGTAAATGATGGGCTGTAGGGATGACTGCACGGCAAATTATAGGCAGGCACAGTGTTTTACAGGTTAGTGAACTTTTGTTTTTAAATTTAGGAAATCTGGGATGTTCTAAGTTCAGTAGCTGTGTTATGTACTGGTAGGGCATGGCTGAGAATCCTGGACTTGTGATACTATTCCCAGCGCTGTGGTGTGTTGATAATGGTAATACTCCGTACCACTGCCACTGGAAATCCAGTGTCCTCTGGCTGGAAACTCACGAGGTTTATGGCACAAATAGAAGCATAGAAACAGTTTGAAATTTGTTAGCTGGGATATATTACAGTCAAAATTTTGAAATAGCTGATTACAAGGATGGATGGATGTATTAGGTGTTCCTATAAAGCCACTACCCGTGGGCAAACAGGTGATACATGCTTCTGAGCATGAAATTGTATGTAATCAGGCTGGCATCTCTGCATCTGGTGGTCTCTTATAGTCTATATTTGGAATATTTTCACGATTGTAAGGCCTTAAATTTAGTTTTAAGTATTTGCACAGCATTTAGGAAGGGAATTATCACCTTGATAGAGGCCTCAGTTATGAAATCTGCTTTGCAGACAGAACTGTGTCTTGTCTGTGCTTCTTTTGTAACTAATACACTCAACAGTTGCACTGCCAGTACTGTATGCAAAAATATATATATATTTATTTTTTTTAATAGTAAGTCATGAAACATACTTGGAACAAGCTCATGACATGGTGCACAAAACCAGTGCACTGTCTTTTTTTTTCTTTTTTGCAGTTGGTGGCTGTTGCTGTATAATTAGTAGACAAAGGTTTAAGTGGCTTCCTTGTGGTTATATAGAAAGTCTGTAGCAGAGTAAGGGATGCAAACCGTGTCTTTTAGATCAGAAGGCATGGTGTTAGATGTATATTTTTCCATGGCAGTGCTGGTTTACACAGCTAGAAGGACCTGCTTAAGTAAATTAATTCTTTCTATTAAGTGTCAACAGCTTTTAGGCTTCCCAGCCCCAGATTTGAAATAGTCTGCAGTCTTCTTTAAGGGCTCATACCACTTCTGAAAATAGAAGAATCAATGTAAACCAAGTAATAATTTCAAAAACATGTAAATGATTTAAAGCTTTCAAGAAAAAGAAACTGCAATCTGGCTACAGTTAATTAGCACATAATTCCCTTGGAGGTGAATTCCTTTGCCAGTGCTGATACACACACAGTGCTTTGTGTGTAGACATGGATTTATAGAATGATTCAGGTTGAAAGGGACCTTAAAGATCATCCAGTTCCAACCCCCTGCCCTGGGCAGGGACACCTTCCACCAGACCAGGTTGCTCAAAGCCCCATCCAGCCTGGCCTTGAACCCCTCCAGGGATGGGGCAGCCACAGCTTCTCTGGGCATCCTCTTCCAGTGTCTCACCACCCTCACAGGAAAGAATTTCTTCCCAATATCTCACCTAAATCTCCCCTCTTTCAGTTTAAACCCATCCCCCCTTGTCCTTTCTCTCCACTCCCTGATCAAGAGTTCCCCCCCATCTCTCCTGGAGCCCCTTTAGGTACTGGCAGGCTGCTATAAGGTCTCCCTGGAGCCTTCTCTTTTTCCAACTCTCTCACAACCCCGACTCTCTCAGCCTGTCTTCATAGCAGAGGTGGTCCAGCCTTCTGATCGTGTAGCCTCTGTGTGTAGGAATCGAAACTGGTGTCATTTTGTTTCTGTTGTTGAAAAGGTATGGCCATTTGAGCGAAGTTAGTGTCAATTTAGACATGGATTTCTCCAAGTGCGCCAGTATCCCTGCTTCACTGGGTATCAGCATGTCTTTCTTGAGATGGTGGTCGTTTAACAGATTCCTGTTGTTTTCATGTGCCTCTGAACTGCCTGGCAACAGAGACAGTCAACTCTTCCAAGTACCGAAAAATAACTTCCATACCTCCTACAGAGTTAAAGACCCATTTTTATCTTCCTGTTACTTTCAGTGTAAGTATATAAATGAACAAAACCTGAAAAAAGAACGTCTCATGCCTGTTACGTGTGATAAAGAATCCCAAATAATCTTTTGATTTGTTTGTTCAAATCTTTCACAGGTACCATTTTTACAAAGGAAATCCAAAATCCTAGGGAGTTGCTTCCAGTAAAGGAAGATGGTTGACTCTGTCCGTACACATTTGCTATCCCAGCTTGAACGCCCAGAGAGACCTTTCTAATTTTTAAAGACTGTCCCTATGTTTTGCTTGCTTCCTGCACAGGACCTGTGTCCTGTTTATCAGTCTCCAGATGCTTTCTTGGGCCATCAGATGTTGGGGTCGTATTTTTAATAATTCTGAAGCTACAGCAGGTGTCATTAGTAATACTTCTTGACTAAATCAAAAGGCTTTTAAGTCAGATTAACTGTCAGCCACGGGAAAGGTAAAAGCAAAGAGAAGAATAATAAAGGAGAGAGATCTTTGATTGTCCTGTTGTCACACGCTGCCACAGTTGTACTGGAGTAACGTCAGGGCAGGTCGGTCTGTCCCCTTCGGTATTAGGCTCATCCTAATTTAATACTGAGACAAGGTGCATCAGTGCATGTTTTGTTTTGTGATAGTGTTTGACTCGTAGCTACAGGCTGGGTACTCTGGTGTCAGCGCAGTCTAAATACCAAAGGTCTGTCTGAAAACGACTTTGCCTAAAATTGGCTAGAAGTTTTTGGTTTTTAAACATTCTGAATTGTGAGAACTACCATGCTGACAAGCCTTTGCATTTTTATAATTTATGCATGTATACTTTCTGTTTTCATGGAAGGAAAGTGACTTTTGATTTTCCTAGTGTTAAGTTAGTGAATTGCCAGAATTTTTATGAAGTGTCCTCTTCAGGAAAATCTCTTGCTCTACAATTTGACACCACTGGCCAATGAACACATTTACTTACTCTTACTTTTCCTCATTGCAAAGCCAGACTAAGCGAAACGTAGCCAGGAGGTATTGGGGTATTTCTTCAGGAGTTTGAAAAGTGTATCTGTCTTTGTTTTTATTTTATGCATACTCTTGATTTAGGAATATATTGCTGTCAAATTGCTTAGGCACGTGATTAAGAATGTCCAGATGGCTGTAAGCATGAAGAACTTCACGAAGCCTTTCGTGGCAAAAACTTCTATATATCCTTCCCTTGAGGGGTTAATTTTCCTCCCAGGTGCTCTTGTCCTAATCAGATTTGGATCAGTGCTCCTACACTTTTCCAGGTCTGTAGTGCCCTTCAGTTCCCATAGGATACTCCACGTGTTGATTAAGAAGTGTTTTAAGAATTGTATCCGCATTGGGCATTGACTTCCTTTTAGTTCCAAGGGGCAGTTTAAGGATTTGCATACGATCTGATAAGTGCTGAATAGCTTTTGCTTTGGCTGCCGAAGCAGATAAGAATTTATCATGTAGTTTTCTCCCTATAGATTAGATAGTAAAGTGTTCTCCTTCCCTGGCCTTGTGTCCTTTGTAATGAAGCCCATAATTATTAATCTTTAATGGTACCTGCAGCACACAAAAGACAGATTTGTGCCTTATCTGAAATGTGCTGCTTGATTTTTATTATACTTGGTTATAAAAACATGGAGGTCAGAAAATGATATTTGATGCTTCTGTGAGTAGTGTTACTAAGCATTCTTGCCTTGTCTTTGCATCTATTTGAGTGCCACCATTCCAGGATTATCTTCTATGGATTGGTTTGTCTTCAGTGATCCTAGCCTGCGCCCGCCTATGCTGAAGTATCAGTGCTTTATAAAAATAAATAAACAAAATAAGTACCCAAACTGTCAATGCTGTGGATGGACAATTACTTTCTCTTGCTCTTTGTAACTTTATTTTTGTATCTTCTTTCAACTTTTAATGTTTCCTAATCTCCAGTTTTAAATTCCTGTGTTCTCTGCGTCAAATACTTGATTTGTTGAATGTATTTTGTCTCCTTGTACATTGAACTTTGGATCACTGTCAAAACACCCCAACGCTATTTGTACAGAGTGAAGCCTAATTTCTAAATTGATTGGAGAAAATGTATTTTGTAAAATCTTTGACTTTTGATTTTGGATCATATGTCGTAAATACTGCTAATAGATTGCAAGTTATTTTCAAGTTACATGATATGAATGGTTATCTTGGTTTCTTTAACTGAGCTCATTTCAATTTCATTGTGTTTTTGTAATTATTAGTTCCTAGCAGCCAGATTTCAAACATGGTGTTTTCTGAGAATTAACTGTAATTCAGCTTTCAAATGACAGGTGAAGCATTCATGCTTAGCTGGCAGCTGGGAGTGATGGCCACTTGAAAACTGTTAGAATTGAAGTGGAAAAAACCATACTGAGTTTGCAACAAGAGTAATGCAATTTTTACTATAACTTAGGTGACTAATTATTAAAAAAATGCTATATGTGCTCTATGTGGGAGTTTGAAGATGAAACAAAATCTTTGTGCTTAACTTGTAGTCCTTGTCCAGCCATCTGAGAATTTTATCGTCTGAATCTTTACTATTTGTTTGTCAGTTACATGATTTGTGAAGTTGCAAACCATGGTTTCTGCTGTTCCCTTTCTTTCTCTGTTTTTCATTATTTACAGTGTACTTGGTACCCAGCTGTTAATAATACATATACAGGCTACTTCTTCCAGAGGTTTCCGGGTGGCATATAAATAAAATGAGTATCGACAGATAAGACAGATGAGGGAGATGAAGACCACGTCATCAGTTAAATAAGAGCGGCTCAATCTATAGTGTGATTGTTTAGAAAAAGTTGTGCACAAGATTTTTTTGGAATGCTGCGGCATTTTGTTTCCTTAACTGAAATCTGCAGCAGCCTTGGTCACAACTTATAGATACATATATAAAAAATGATTCTGTGTAGCCATCATACTTTAGAACACAATAAAGAGTTAACCTAAATGAGTAGGACCAAACGACTCCAACAATTCTTCTTACAGTCATAATCTAATATACTTAAAAGGTTTAGTGATGGTTTTTATCACGGTTAGGTTGATGGTTGGACTAGATGATCTTAAAGGTCCCTTCCAACCCAGACAATTCTATGATTAACTTGTGATTCAAAATAAGTATTCACTTGACTGACTCTCCAAATTGGTCTGTTACTGGAACAGTAGCGGCATTTTCCTAATTTTCAGATGTATCTATAGGTGATGGTTGTTTAAAATTTGCAGCTTAATTCTGAATTTGGGTTATTATTTTACTTTCCTGTGTGTATAACAACCCTCAGAACACAAGCTACAGCCGCCCTCACTCACACTGTAAAGCTGGAAGTCTTTTTTTCTTGAAGGGAAAAGGGATCCTAACATATTATAGAGGGAATTCTGGAAAGAAAAGAGCTAGTTTACTTCTTTCATTTAAACTCCTCCTCCCCAGAGTAAAGAATCTTTTTACACCTTGACGAGAAACTAATAGCACTGTAGTGCCATTAGATATGAGACTGTAGTTTTACAAAATTAAGAATGAACCTTACTGTAATTGTGTTTTCCTTCAAGTTATGGTAAAAATTGATACCCTTCAAGTAATTAAGTTACTCAGTTCTGGTAATTATTTCTAAATAACCTTTATATTAGCTAGCTTTTGGGTATTGCTTAGTTTCTTCACCATAATTCAGTTTGATTTCATAATTCAGAACTCTGGTTTCAGGGAAGACTTGGTAGCCCACGCATAGCTTGTGCTGCTGCTAGAAGTACCTGAGGTAGACATCTGTTTTTTACCTTACAGTAGACCTTGAGGCTCAACAATGTTAAAGGCAAAATTAAAACTCTAAATAAGAACTAACCTAATTAGCTAGGGAGAAGCTGCAAAGCGTTTTTTTCATCCTTATACTGCATAAAATGCTTCTGGCATCTTGCAGAGCTGCTGCGAATAAAGCTCCTGAATGGTGTAGGTGTCATGAATGCTTGGAGATAGAGATGAGATTTTCACAATAAATACAGCTGTTTGTAGATTATTTTGAATAAATGTGTAATATGTGTAAGTAAGATGATGAATTCTCACACTTGAGTATCACAGACCGGTATCTTTGCATTGAAGAGAACTAATGTAACTTGTTAAGCTTTATATATATATCACCTGTTAGTCACAACCTTAAGTTCCAACTTACTTTTTGTCTATTACTAGGAAAAACAAGGGATTCCCAGTCAGCCAGAATGGAGTCTGAAATTGTGCCAAAAGTTACCAAAATGACAGTGTCTGGAAAGAAACAGTCTATGGGATTTGAAGTTCCATGGTAAGCCAAGCCCTCGTACATCAAGGTACATCAGCAGCTCCTCTTTCAGACTGATGCACCTGTAGCGAGTTTTCTTCTTCTTTTTTTTTTTTTTCTATTTTTTTACAGCAGTTTTTAGTGTCACTCTCCAGAACTAACCATCTCAGCTTCTTGTTTGACTCAGAATTACTTTCAGAAGATGGTACCTCACGTTTTGAGTTTAACAAATCCTTTCACTATGAATAGTGCAGAGAGGTATCAGCTAGTCAGGTTATTTAAACATCCGCTTCATAGAATACTGAACTTTCTTGGGGTTCGTTTATTTTAAATTTAGTTCTCTAAGTGGAATTATGAAATCAATAAATCTTAACTGTAATTGCTTGTTCTTCAAAGGAAGTAATACATTTTAAGAATAATTTGAAAACAATCACTTACGGCTAAACTTTGCCTTCCTCTGCAGCTTTTATTAACTTTAACAGGTGTCCAGGGTACAACTGTTGTAGAGAAGAAATCAGTCCTCCTTATGCTTAGGGTGGTTAAGCAGTAGTTCTAATTTTATCCTGACTTGGAACTGTTGGGGGGGATGTCTCATGAGAGCATGAAAAGAGACATCTGGATCAGAGTCTAACTACAACAGTAGCCAGCAGTGAACACTTAAATATTTAAGGAAAGGGCATCTGTGTTGGGAAGAGTGTCCATGAAATGTCATTACATGTAGCATTCTGTGGCTCCCTACATATATTATTTTTTTTTATTAGGCTGTTTCTATTAAGAATTGTTAATGGATTTTTCTTACTTGGATGGGGAGGGACTCTTGATCAGGGAGGGGAGTGATAGGATGAGGGGTAATGGTTTTGAACTGCAAGAGGGGAGATTTAGATGAGATATTGGGAAGAAATTTGTTCCTGTGAGGGTGGTGAGGCACTGGAAGAGGCTGCCCAGAGAAGCTGTGGCTGCCCCATCCCTGGAGGGGTTCAAGGCCAGGCTGGATGGGGCTTGGAGCAACCTGGTCTGGTGGGAGGTGTCCCTGCCCAGGGCAGGGGGTTGGAACTGGATGATCTTTAAGGTCCCTTCCAACCCAAACCATTCTGTGATTCTGTGATGTGCATATTCTGTTTTGAACCCAATCTTCTAATAGCTACCTAGTCTGTGGCAAGAAATTCCATAGTTCATATGCAAGAGAAAAACCTGGCAAGCTTGAGCAGTGCCAGCGTGTCCACCTCATACCTCAGTGTTTGTAGTTCTGATCTGGAAGGAGTTTTTGGAAGTAAGAGGGCAACATGCTCTTTGTTTTACAGTATCTTGTGCATGATTGATAACTGAGTGGAAAGCAAGCAGTTGCATCTACTCAATCTCTTAAGCACATGTAGCACAAGGTGTGAACCTGATGTTATTCCCTTTATGCTAAGAGACATCCTTTCATTCAGCTGCTTAGATGCAATAAGCTCCAAATGAAAATTTCTGGACCTTTCAAAAGCCTCTTTCTGTGCTGTTTGAGATTTGCAATCTATAAAAGGGAACATTTGTGGTTTTTTTCCCCCCTTGCCTCTACTTATCAGTGACTCTGGGTGTGACAACTGGACTTGATCACAAAATTCCTATCAACATCATGGCACCTTAGCTCTGGTGTTTCTGTTACTCTTCTTATTCATTGGAGTTTTTTCATGGGGACTTTTGTGGATTAAATTAATTTGGATAGAAGTGTATAAAAAGGAGGGAATCTTAAGTGAGTGAAAAGATCTGCCAGTTGGTCCTGGGTAGTAGTGATTGAATTTTTTTAGCGGTAATCCTGACTGTTTAACATGTTTGGTTATAAAAGACAGCAAATACAGAATTTTGTCTCTCTGATACTTATTTAGCAACTGCCACACTTTGTGTATGTGTGCCTATTGCATAGAGGAGGAGGAGATAAGAAGAATGCTTCTTTGCCTGTAGATGGGAGTAATTCCTGGATAGACTAGTGATGCCCCATCCCTGGAGGGGTTCAAGGCCAGGCTGGATGGGGCTTTAAGCAACCTGGTCTGGTGGGAGGTGTCCCCCACATGGCAGGAGATTGGAACCAGATGGTCTTTAAGGTCCCTTCCAACCCAAACCATTCTATGACTTGGTCTCTGAGAAAAAGGTGGTTGGCTCTAACTTGGTTCTCAGCCACTCTGCTTCTCTTCAGGGACCCTGAAATAGTTTGTATCATGCTTGCTTCCATTTTCCTGACATACTGTAGTTTGTGATAGAGGAAATTAAGCCTTCAGGACCCGTGTAGTAATCCCTTCAGGTAAATCCTCAATATTGTGAAGATGCTTTTTAATTCATCTCACTTATTTAGGGCTACTGCTGAAATATTAATTGAGAACAAGCCTCTTTTGCGGTAGAGGTTGGATGCATGTTAGCCATGTAGCTTTCGGTGGGAGGAGTAGGTAAGAAGTGGAGTGATTTGTAAAAGAGCATGAGATTTGGTGTGTAGCCAATGCATTAATCTTACTTAAGATGAATGGATTATTAGAAGTCACAGTTGCTTTGAGCACTGATTGCCTTTGTTGCTGGATATTCTTAGTGGGATCGTCTACAGAAAATGGAGTTTGATCACTTCTCACAAACTCTTTCTCTGATGCTCTAGCAAAACTATTCACCAGGCTTTTTCTTCTCATTAAGTCATGACGGAAGCCAAAAGAAGTTGTGAGCAAAAGGGGTTGATTATTTTAACCAGCTTCGCCAATATTGCATAATTAATAATTTTGAAAGGGGAAATAAATGTAGACATTCCTGTAATGACTGTAAGTACTCCGAAAGAGTCGGTTGTATAAAAATAATTCATTAAGCGTCCAGACTAGAAGATTGAAAATAGTGTTTAAGAGCTAAATTATGCAGAGTTAATCTTCAGCAGATAAGCTTTCAGGTTCTTCTTTGAATGCATGGTAGTGTGAACCTTTCAACAGTTACGTGAGGCTGAGTGTCTTTTAACACGTCTGTCTTGACAAGTTGTTCTTGATCTGGTGGTTCAACATAACTCAGACCAAGTTGGAAGTTTGCTACCAAAGATGCTTGATAATGCAGTCGACTTTTTTATACCCTCAACTACCTGCACTAGCGACTTAGGAGGTACTAGTCTGCTATCCTAAGTGCTCTGTCTTCTGACAGAAATTTTCAGTTCAATAGTTTTGAAAAATCGCAGTGGAAAAGGCTTACCTGAAAACATATTCAGTGTCATTCATTCTTTCATCGGCTGTTAGAGATGAAGCTCCTTAGCATCTATGGCAGGGGGGTTGGAACTCGCTGATCTTTAAGGTCCCTTCCAACCCAAACCATTCTGTGATTCTGTGATTTTTCTGTGCTGTTATCAAGCTTTGAGGAAACTACTCATCTGGTTGCCATGAGGAATAACCAACTGCGTCAGGGTCATTATTCCTGCATCTCTCTTCATGTACTTCCATGAGACTGGAATTGTCAACTTCATCTTCCCGTCTTCCTGTTTAGGTACCCAGCAATAAACTCACACCCCCTTCCCCTGACACTACTCAGCAAAAAGCTGAATTATCTCATCAGAGATGCTCTGTAAGTAGATCACACACTCTACCCATTCTGATGTTTCTCCTTTGAAATGGCAAGTCTTGGTTTATCATGGCACAGGTTGTTTTCAGGTTTTCAAAACATGATAGTATCTGAAACCTGTAAAACTCTGTACTGACTGTTCAAATATTGCACCCTTGAAAAAGTAGCAAGGTCTAATGTTTTGATGGCTGGAGTCATGTTTTAGTCATTCTTTCACTTGTATCTAGCACTTTTTCTTTGCAGCACCCAAAATCAAAACTATTTGGCAGCCCTAAGCAGTGGTACTTACAATGAAATCTACTTAGAGTTGAGAGAGCAGTTATGTTATCTGGCAATAACTGTGAGTCTTTCAGGTGCCGTAATTTGTTTGAATTCTACCACTCAGCATCCGTCCTGTTTTTTGGAATCCTTACTGACATAGGCTTTGGCCTGCAAGAAGATCTGAGCACCTGGGTTGAGAAAAAGACTCATTACCTAGCTAAATAAAATAGAAGCTTACAAATAACCTGTCTTTCAAATGCTTTTTTGTCTTTCAATAGGCTTGATGTGATAGTCTTTGAAAATATTCTGTAAAGCTTTCCAAAAACATGAGAATTGTGTTTTTGGGTCACATTGCCTGCAGCTTCATCTAAGTATCTTCCTTTTACATTTTTTTCATTTTTGAAAATTTTATTTGGGAAGAAATGCAGCTGTTGAAAAGGAGAGAAGACCATTGCCAACTGCAAAGTCTGCTTTGATGTGGCTTCTTACACAAATACTTCTCTCCAGAGCTTCAAATATTAGGATGCCAAGGAAGAAAACTTGCTATCAACGTAAAATACCATATTTGCATTACAGTGTGACCTTTGTGTATTGGCACTAGTGATAGGACTTCAGTGTGAAAGTGCTAGATGTGATGCTGACACTGAAATGGAATTTATATGAAAAAAAGGGAAAAAGTCTTAATCTTGATAAAAAATACACATTAATTGTAAATATATGAGGCTCTCAATACATCATTCAGCAAAAATTATCTATTGTGCTTTATATCTTTCAGATGATTTAAATACGTTATTAAAATGTGTAGAAAGCTTTGTCACCACAATTCTCTGCATAATTGCATTCTATCAACTTGATTGTTTTCAGTCAATTTTTATGAAGTAAAATGTCCCTGAAGAGACATTGGAGAAAATAATTGTTGTGGTGGTCCAGTGCAGAATTTCAGCTTGAAATTTAGGAATTTAAAAAAAAATAAAGCCTTCTGTTCAGCCTTATAGAAACACACTTATATTTTCCAGTAAAAGAAAGCACAAATAACTGTAGGGACTGTTTTTCTGTGGAATAGTTCATGCGTAATCACCTTTCTCCATAGCTACATCTAAAGCAATGATGAACTACTGACTTTTGGAATTTAGGGAATTGAGTGTATCTTCTTACAGAGGATATTCAGCTTGTCAAGATAAGATGTTATATACTGGAGCTTGTCTAAGGCTACACTTAGTGCTACACTACAGCTGGATTCCTAGTGTCAAATTTAAAATGTCACGACTGTGTGACCTAAGGCAGAAGTTTGATATAAACTTGTGCTTCTTCAAGTGGTTTAGAGTATTTTGATAAAATAAATTCCTGTGAATAGGCTTTATACAGAATTGTATATTCATTATGCAGGAGCACAGGCACTGTCTGTGCCTCTGCAAGCAGCATGGCTGGTGTCAACGAAGTTCTTTGCTGATTTTCTTAGCTAATTTGAGAAATGTGCTTGTGTATCCAGCCTTCATGCAAGACCCTGGCCTTGGGTTGTGGCAAGAGAAAAGGTTGGCTTTGGGCCTTATGAAAAAGGTGTCAAAATCCATGTCTGCTGCAATACTGATTGCATGGGTGGGCTCTGAAACTGAGAGGGAAAAGGGAGACCTATAAAATGTCCCGTGTTGCTTCGTGCTGTAATGAGAGGCTAATTTTGCATTCAGTACGAACATTTTCTAGGTTTAATTATTTAGATTGTAACTCTTGAAGTGCCTTGTTTGTAGACTAATGTGCTTGGAATATATTGTTTCCTGAGATGTGCGTGATGGAAAGGGACTAATACAATGCCAGTACTCCTAGGCAGACAGAAAATGAGAAGAAATGTCAACTAAAAGTAGAGATGTCACGATGTGGGATTCTGAAGTACCAAAACGAGTAGTTTTGTTTATAGAAGGTGAAAAGAGGAAAACTGGGAAGTTAATTGCGGTAGGTAAACAGAAAGTGGAGAGTGAAGAATTCACACTGGATGTGGAGACACTTAAGTGTCTATTCTTTATGCTGTATTGCCGTTCTCACAGTAGAACATAGCTACGTTGAGCTGCAATACTCATAGCATATGTGGAATCTGTTTTAGGATTGATGCTTCAAAGTTGACTTGCGCTTTTAATTCAGATCTCTCTCGTTGTTCTGCACAATTGCCCTTTCCCTCCCAGTTGAAAGAAGTGGCTGTGGGAAGCTTTCGATTATCTGTTCCATGTATTTTACAAGATTATTTCTTATCTTGCTTTTGTACACAGTGCTTTTCAGACAAGATGTTCAGAGCCAGTATCTGTGCAGTTTGTATCCAGCTGCTTATCGTTTCCACCTTAATGGGCTCATCCCATACTCTTTGTCTGGGGCTTACGTGATAGTGAAGGGAAAACTCAAGTGCTCTCCTATGTTTCTACGGCTTCTTTCTCATTTACATTCCTTGTGCTTTCTTTATTTCCCCTAGTGTGATTGCTGAAGAAAATGGCCATCCTAACACACCTCAGAAAGGACTCTTGACCGAAGATGCCAGCGTAGCTTCTGGAGGACCTGAGGCAGTCTCAAAATCTGCTCTTCCATCCCAAGCAGCGCAGGTTTCAGAAGAGCAGAATACGGTGCCTACTCCAATAAAAAAGTCAAGCAAGACAAAACCACAAATAGATGTGAAAGCAGAGTTGGAGAAGAGACAAGGAGGAAAGCAACTGCTTAATTTGGTGGTAATAGGTAATACTGTTAAATTACATTTTTGACAAATGTAGAGATGAAGAACTGTGTTGATAGAATCTGGAAGTGATACAGAGGCAAACCCATCCTTTCTCCAGGGAAGGGGAATTTCATACTGTTGTCAGTCCATCTGCTTGACCATTCACATCTTGAATTAGATTAGATACTAGAAAGAAATTCTTTGCTGTGAGGGTGGTGAGACCCTGGAACAGGTTGCCCAGAGAAGCTGTGGCTGCCCTGTCCCTGGAGGGGTTCAAGGCCAGGCTGGATAGGGCTTGGAGCAGCCTGGTCTGGTGGGAGGAGTCCCTGCCTATGACAGGAGGTTGGACTCGATGATCTTTATGGTCCTTTCCAACCTGAACCATTCTTTGATTCTGTGATTCAGATGCCCTTGGCTAGGACGGTGAGGTTGACTTAGCTTCCTTTTTGACATCACAGTAAAACCTACTTTGCTTTGGTTTTATTCTTGCAGTGTGTTCTTTTTAGTATGAATTTGGAGGTGCTATATGGGTGTTATGCCAACTGACTGCTTCAATGAACTGTCTCTCTGTATCCCTGAATTATAGGGTTGTGAAATTCTATGGATTGCATAAACATTATTAGGGCATGTGATTTTTATATATTTTAGTATATTTCTTCTTGTTGTATTTAAAATGCCTAAATTATATAATATCTATTTCCCTCCATAGGACATGTTGATGCAGGTAAAAGTACTTTAATGGGTCATCTCCTCTACCTTTTGGGAAATGTGAACAAAAGAACTATGCACAAATACGAGCAGGAGTCTAAGAAGGCTGGAAAAGCTTCGTTTGCCTATGCGTGGGTCTTGGATGAAACTGGTGAAGAAAGAGAAAGGTAAAAATATCTTTTAATGGGAATTACCTTTTTTTCCTGAAAAAACAGTATTTGTTAGGAAATATCAATCTACTAATAATGCTTTGGTAGAAGCTTTTCTCCAGCTTGGAGAAAAGGAGGCTCCGAGGAGACCTCATAGCAGCCTTCCAGTACCTGAGGGGGGCCTACAGGAAGGCTGGGGAGGGTCTGTTTACAAAGGCCTGCAGTGACAGGACAAGGGGCAATGGTTTTAAGTTGGAGAAGGGGAGATTTAGATTGGATATTAGGAAAAAATTCTTTACCATGAGGGTGGTGGAACACTGGAACAGGTTGCCCAGGGAGGTGGTTGAGGCCCCTTCCCTTGAGATATTCAAGGTGAAGCTCGACGAAGCCCTGGGCAACCTGGTCTAGTTGGGGGTGTCCCTGCTGACTGCGGGGAGGGCGGACTAGATGACCTTTGGAGGTCCCTTCCGGCCTGGACCAATCTATGAATCTATGAAATACTCTAAATGTTTAACAGTATTTATTCAATACTTATTAGCAAATATTTTTCTTTGTGATTCTGTGTTATCAAAAGAAAAAAATAATACCCTCGTTCGGTTATAAGAAATGTGAATGAGAAGTGGAGTATTTCTTCGCGTATTTCCATGCTGTGGAGTGCAGGGTAGGACTACGTTGTAGGACATACAATGAGGAAAGCTTCTAGTAGCTGAGGTCATTCATTTAAAGCTGCCTTAATGGTTTATTGCTGCCAAATTTCTCTTAGTTTGCTTATCGTTGCATTGGGTAGTTCTAGGTTATATTTTTCTATGAAAGGGTGTCAGAATCATAAACTAAGCACTGAAATGTTGATTCATCACATGTGACTTACATTACATTGAATATAAAATCTATAAACTAATTAGATTAATAAATTATATTTGCATTCATTATAAACTGCCTTTATTAACTTAAAATACAAAATTTAAAATTCAATTTTATGATACTGGAAAAGCATGTAATGAGGAAGCAGTGAAGCTAATTTAGAAAAAGAATCTTTAAGAACTTTTAAGAACACTTATATGGGAAGCTAAAGACACGATACTTGGTATTCACAAAATAATAAAAAAAAGGCATTTTCTTCTGTGTTTTTATTTTTACAAACACATGAGTGGGGGGGTGTGGGTTGAGGTACAGGGAAGGGGGGGGAGCAATCCTGAAGTGACCACAAATTTTTAAAGTAGCTTTACATCAGTTAGGGCTGATGATACTGTAGTGATAGTGTTGTCATGAATATGTAGTCTGAATATATATTTTAAGGATGTAAAAGAGGAAAAGCTGATGGGAGAAGGGTCTTTTTAATCCCTGTAGACATAGCTGGGTGCAAAACAGACAAACTTAGAGATAGTTGCTTTCACAGATGTGTAATAGAATGATTAAACACCATATTAAGTATGTTACTTTATTAATACAAGCTACCTTTGGTAGGATGTAATTAACATGTGAAACTGGAAATAGAGACAAATATTTATTGCTTGCAAAGAGTAAAATGTTAACAGAAAGTAAAGTGTGTGGAATAATTGTCATGAGCCTTAGAAGCGATGTCCCTTGGTCTACAATTTTTTTAGTATCCAACAGGTGTGCATTTAGGTACCAGACTTCTCTTCGTAAGATAAATTGTAATTACTAAGGGAAAAGTTTTTTGAATTGGTATTTTTCATTGATTCTGTTTTCTCTTTACTTTGAGTTTTGTACTTTTCAAGAAAAACTTTCTGGAGCCATCTGTAAATGCTCAGGGGTTTGAGAGGATTATTTTATTGGGTTTTTTTGCCATTGGAAGTAGCGTATTTCAAGTATCTGTCCTAGTGTGAGAAGTTTTCTCCACATGATTGTGTTTTTAATAGGTTACTTTATATCTCTAAGAAGCTTTCAGAGCAGTTCTAATGGTGCATTGCGTGTGTGCTTTTTTTAAGGGGAGTGACAATGGATGTGGGGATGACCAAATTCGAGACAAAGACTAAAGTAATTACCCTGATGGATGCTCCAGGCCACAAAGACTTCATTCCAAATATGATCACAGGAGCTGCACAGGTAGAGATGGTCTAAAACTCTTTTTCCAACAGCATTATTATTTATAACCTAAATTGATTTTCTTCTGCTTTTAGAATCTAAGATGAAATGGCATCATTGATGGTGCTAAGATATCTGTGAGGTCTTCATGAGTTTTCTAAACTTAAAAAAGAATGCGTTTGTTTAACGGCAGTTGCTTTTCTTTTTTTGGGACTATACTTTTTGGAGGAGAGTTTTATTAGGGAAGTAATTTGAATACCGAGTTGCAGTTTGATAAAATCAGAGTTGAGCTTTGAAAGCTATTCAAATGTGGCGTATTTCTACCCGACAAGAAGTTCTGTGAAAGTGGTCTCGTAGGTAAAGGTTTTATGTGGTTTTGAGCTGAAAGAAAAAAAGATTTGGAGGGGTCAAACAAAAGGCATTCTTCTGTTTAACAGAGTATTTTATATGAGATGAGAAAACATAACGTAGATAATGAAGTTTATGCAGAATGTGTATGTGTTGTCAATAGGACATTGGCAGAGACAATGTGCCACTTGCTTTAGGAACAGTGGGTAAAGTCAAAAGTATTGGGCACTGCCCATCAAATTCAGTGTGGCACTTAACATTTTCATAGAGGTTAGTTGTTTAATTTATGGAAATAATAAATCAGAGGAGGGAAGAATAACATGTGATTACGTGACATAAAATGTGTGAAATTTTTTCCACTTAAAGGCACCCTTTTTAAACAGTAGAATTGATTCTCCAAGGTAGAGATGTAATCAAACATGATTATTTTTCCGAAGCTAAGCAAATTTGTAGATGTTCTTGCTTTGTATCCATCGTTACAGTCTGAAATGTGAGTTTTATCTGAAGGTATCAGTAAGGATGGGTACTGTTAGTATGATTTTATAGGTAGAGAACTATACTGTGGGAAGACTGGTTTGCCTCAAATTCTGCTGAAGCAGAGCCTGGGTTAAGAATTCAGACCTTGGGACCCAATGGTCAGGCTGCAGAAGAGTCAGAAGTGTGCAAAGTATGGTGTGGAGCTTGTATGCTCGTCTGTATTGTGGAGCATGTGTTGTAGGTAGTTCAGGAGTTTTAAAATTTGAAATGGATCTTTAGAATCATAGAATCATAGAATCGTCTAGGTTGGAAGGGACCTTAAAGATCATCTAGTCCAACCATCAACCTAACCCTGACAAGAAAATAAATAAGAAATAAGCAATAAAAAATCACTAAACCATATTCCTGAGGACCATGTCAACATGACTTTTGAACACCTCCAGGGATGGTTTCAGAACAGTGGAAAATGTTGACTCAGCCATGCCATTTTCTTTACAACTTTAATTTAAATTATTTTGCCTTTGAGGGGAAAAGTTATGGAGGCAGAAGTGTTAAGGGAAGACTTGCAGATCCACCAGCAGTTGTATCAGTTCAGCAGAAGATGAGGCTGGCCAACTAAGACTTGGTATCTCTGGGTTCCCTCAGCTCTCAGGATGATGAGGCGTTGTCTTGAAGCATCTCAGGATGGAACAGGCTTTATTCCGAAGCCTGTTAAGGAATCACTGGAACTTTGCAAGTTTCTGTTGCCTTCTAGAGTAGGCTCAGTGCTGAAGCAATGGGTGGAAGAAAGCAAACATGGAAATGGCTCTGATGCCTTTTTATTGTGGAGAATTCTGTTAGGGGGTGAATCCCCATCTGCTGTTGTGCAAAATGCAAAGCAGCCTTATCAGGGCCAGGATCTGACCTCTGATACATATGGTTAATTCATATAAGTCCCGGGGTATGGGTTTTATAATCTAGAAAATAGAGGAGGTCCTTCTTTTTTTTTTGGGAGGGAGAAATTCACCGCAGTACACCTCTGAGGCTGAGAGCTGTGGGGAAATTCATCCCTCATCCTTTTCCCCTTCTCACACTCACGCTGTCTCTGTATGAGCTGTGGGGACTTCACGCCCAGGAGAAGGCGAGGGGAATTCAGAGCCAGGACAATGTGCTGTCTCTGATCCTTCTCCTGCTGTCCTGAAGCATCAGCATGTAAGGAAAGGGAGAAAGTACAGTTGTTTTTTTTCTCCTCTCTCTTTCCATGATGTCCATCCATCTCATCAGTCCTATGAAATCATCTTACACCTGCCTCTTGACAGCAGCACCTTTATTGTTCATATCCATTGGTATGTGATGATGGTCTAACTGGCTGTTACTTACCAAAGCAGGAAAAGCAGAAGAAATATTAGCAGCATTTAAGGCTAAGAGAAAAATCTGTGGGTTTTCCTTTGTGCTCACATGCTGACCTTTGTGCAGTGCTATAGACTGTGCGATACCTATTTGCTCTTAATGCTCTGGTGGAGAGTTTGCCCTGATGATAAAATAGGGTTCTTCATCCTTTCCACCTTGTGATTTTGGCATCCTCCAGAGTGTTGAGTGGACTGTGCAGCAACTAGATCCAACATGCAGTCAATGGGTTGTCCCCGTTGCATATTGTGGTGATTTATCTGTAATTTTTGCAGCTTCTTGCTATGTAGATGTCCAGACTAAGACAGGGAGAGCTGGACATTGTGCTCATGCCCATTCTTGAGCTTTTGGAGCACAGGCCACTTCTGTTTGGTTGAGGTCTGCGCAGCGCATCCATGGTGGGTAGTTTGAAGAGGACAGGTTCCCAAAACCAAGAGTTGGCTTGTGTTTAACAGAAACTGGTGGTTTATGACATAAGATGACATAATGCCATAATACATCACCAAAGTGGGCATGACACAGATAGGACTGAGAAGTTTCAATTACATTTGAAGCACATCAGGATTCCTTTTGTCTAAAGTACACTTTGCATCACAGGTTGCTGATTGGCATATTTACCCAGACTATTTCTACCTCTTAACCACTTTTAATTGTTTGTTTGTTTGTTTTTTTTTTAATCTAGGCTGATGTGGCTATTTTGGTTGTGGATGCCAGCAGAGGAGAGTTTGAAGCAGGGTTTGAGACGGGTGGACAGACTCGAGAACATGGATTATTAGTACGCTCTCTTGGAGTGACACAACTTGCTGTTGCAGTCAATAAAATGGACCAGGTACAGCCTTCCTTTTTTTTTTTTTTTTTCATTTAATTGAAGGACTTCCATCTAGGATTGTGGACCCTAAGTTTAAGGATCAATATTGTGAAGCTAATAATAAAGTATTGTTTCTTTCTTTGATTCTCGGCTCTGTCTCTTGTGTTTGGACTTCACAATACTTTTATTTTTTTTTTAAATGAGTGTGTTTTCAAACCACACCGAAGGATAGTTTTGGTGCTAAATGAGTAGGGGTCCCTCTTGCGACAAATCTCACATAAGCAGTTAACCCAGTGGCATCTGTGAGTGCATGTTGGTGGTCATTCAGGTCAAGACCCCAAGAGCTTTATTTAGATCTGTAAGATGTGTTAAATATTACTAATTGTGTTTTAGATTATTACTGTGTTGTATATGTTCTTGTTGAATCTGAATTTTGTGTAAAATTAAAATAAAGAAAGAAAGATGCTGTTCAGGGACAAACCAAAGTAAAGGGGCTTGCAAGTTAAATGGTGTGTTGTTTGCTGTTAGTAGTTGTTAAAGTGTATGCTCTTACATATTTAAATATGAATCCAGCTGGATATATCATATTTATGAATGCATTGGGTGCTGTGTGTGAATAACACCTACTGGTACTACAGAGTTGATGACACGTAGCTGTATGTTTGAGTCATGGCCAAAAATCTGCAATTTTATTATCATAATCTGTTTTCTATTTTAGGTCAATTGGCAACAGGAAAGATTTCAGGAAATTACGACTAAGCTCGGCCAATTTCTTAAACAAGCTGGCTTTAAGGTAATGTGAATTTCTGTAAAGTTGGTTTGTTCAGGCATTTGGGTAGGATGAGCTTTTCTGACAGTCAGGTTATTTTGGGTCGCTTTCCTGCTGCTACTGTGTGCACCCAGTATAGCAGATTCCTTTTCTTACTGAAGGCCTGGATAAGGTTAGTGAGTTCTTTGACGCTCTTGCTGTCATCGTCTTTCTTTAGGTCTGTTGAACCTTTGGGGCACTCACCTCGTTTGTAGTTTCTTGGGATTTTTGTCTACAAGCAGAACACACCAAGGATCATCTGTCTTCATGTTCAGGGTTACATGAATGACAGTAGGGAGTTTTATACCAGAGTAGCTGTCAATGTGGGTTATGAACTCAAAAGAACACTCTCCATTTGCTGTGCTTGACTGTTTTTCTCACGTTTCCTTGCTTCTGACCCCTATCCCTTTGGACAGGCTCTGGCCCTCCTGAAATCCTTGTACATAAACCAGCAATTCAAGCCAAAGTTTTGGCTGTCAGATACGGAATTGGAGTTTATTACAGAATCACAGAACTGTAGGGGTTGGAAGGGACCTTTGGGGAGATCATCTAGGCCAACTCAGTTTCTAGTTATTAGTGTCGTTATCATTATGTTTAAGTATCTCCAATTCTGTCAGGCAAGAGGTAAACAGAAAGCAAATGGATCCACTGGGTAATCTTGCCTTCTCCAGGGGAAATATGAACATGCCAACTTCTTTTATAGATTTGATGTGTAATATTGAAAAAATGCACCGCTTGCTTCTGCTGGAAGATCCTGTTGTTAGTGTACACTTTGCTTCTGTTTGTTTTCTTAATTAGGAATCTGATGTGGCTTATATCCCAACGAGTGGCCTTGGTGGTGAAAATCTGGTCACAAGGGGTCAGTCAAGTGACCTCACGCGGTGGTATAACGGAAAGTGTTTGTTAGAGCAAATTGGTGAGTGCAATTGTCCTCATTTAAAAATGAATATATCTTAGTCCTTTGTATGTCTAAACTTATATTTTGGGAGAAATGTGGGACAAAGTTTTTGGAATGCGATATAGTTGATTTATCCTTGAGTGAGAAGTTGTTGGGATAGTTATTGAATGCAGAAATTCTAAAAGGTCTTATCAATTTATTTGCAGATTCCTTCAAGCCACCACAGAGATCAGTGGATAAACCATTTAGGTTGTGTGTTGCTGATGTTTTTAAAGGTTGGTGTTTTTTATAATATTTTTGCCATCATTTCATTGATAGTTAACGGAAGCATTGAAAAATGGTGTAAAAATAAGACTTAAAGTAGGAGCTTTACGTGTATCAATAGTCTTGAACAGCAATAGTAGATTTTCAAGCACGGTTCTTTGTTGAATTTTAGATAGTATCACTGAGGAGGAACACACTGGAAAGAAATTGAGGAAGAAAATCTGCATGACCAGCTAATTAGCTATGTAATGAGTTGATGGTTCTGTGGGACTGAATTTGGGAATTTCTTTCTCCCAAACTGGTTCCTGTTGCTTAAATGAATGTTTCTCAAACTTTTTACAGGGTGACTTACAGCTCGTTTACCTTCCACTCCTAGATTTTTAAAAAGTTTGACTTATTCCTTTTACGTTCGTTGTTTCAGCTGTAAATAATGATAATTTGGGGGGTGAGTTGGAAGAAAAGGATGGTGGTGGTGAGACTGTTACAACCAGCCAAGGATTTAATGAAAGGCTGTTATTCCCTAGCACTAATAGTTATTCCCTAGCACTAATAGAGATATGGACAACCAAGTAACTATAACCAGTTCTGATTCCCATTGTCTGGAGAAAATAGATTGCCTTGAGCCCTTACAGTTTTCATTATAAACTTGATTATTATTTTTTCAGTCAAATATATTTACATTTAAGGGTAATTTAAAAGAAATAAGGTTTGTAATACTCATCCCATTTGAAACATTCCATAGGTCCCTTGAGAAATGTTGCAAACTAAATGACAGCATGATTTGAAATGCGAATATTTGTAATAAAATATTATTATTGAAATTCATATTTTAAAAGAAATATTGCTTTATATGCAGGGTCTTTATAGGAGAAGTAGAAATAAACCAGATCAAAATACCGATTGTAATTGGAAAAATCAGTTTTGTGCAATTTTCATTGTTGAGAAAACACTCGATGCTGTACATGCCCTGGTTTAGCTGACTGAAGGTACTGAAGCTGTAATGTTAAAAATTGAAACCTTGCTTGAGCATTTACCTTAGCGTTTTACCACTAGATTTGCCATCTAGGCCTTCGCTGTATTTTTTTTGAATTTTTTTCTTTTTAATTTTGTGAGCTGTGGGAAAGTGTGTTAGGATTACTGATTGAGATCTTTCAAAATATTATCACATCTTTTTTTTTTTGTTGAAATAATCATTTTTGCGTTGAGCTAAGTTTCACAAAATGACCAATTTTGACTAAACCTGTTCTGTGGAAAGGTCTGATGATTTTTTGCTAAGGCATGCAAAAAGAAAAATAATGGCTTTGGAAAGGACTCAATTTACATGTACCGGGTTTTTCACTAAACGTGGCCTTTTAGGTGTTTTTTAGGCTATTTTTTTCTTAACCTCAAACTTAAGTAATGTGGATGCCGCCGGAGGAAGTAGCTGCAGGTAGGAGTACGTGAAGCAGCAGCAGTTCTCAGCTCGATTCCAGTCCCTGTGCGTGCTCAGGAGCAGCTCTCCTTACAAGTGTGTAAAAAGTGAGAGTGCTGAGTGTACTCTTACGTAGTTTGGAAAACCCCTTCCTTTATTAAGGTTACCCACACATATGATTCATCTCCCTCAGCCTGATGCTAGCTGTTATCCTCCATGGCCCTCCCGATATTCTCTGCAGGCAAACCTCTGCTCATCCAAGAGGACCCTGTAAACTCCTTCACCGCTGCATCAGTCCCCACTTATCAGATCATAATTCTGTCTAGGGTAGGACATTACCTGATTTTAGAAAAGCCTCCTCCAGCAGCCAAATCCTGAGGACAAAGAGCAGATTCTGCCAGAACCCGAACACCATGATACACAGAAATCAGGCCATTTTTTATGCCCTTATTCTGTTCCTCACCATCCCTTTTGTAATTGCACTGATTTCATGGGGAACTGAAGGAGTTTGGCACCCTACGGGAAGCAATCAGCATGGGAGAGGGAGAAGCTTCAACCACCACCCTGATTTACCAAGCCAGAGCTGGTGATAAAGTGAAAAAAAAAGAGAAATTGTTCTTAATTGTGCTTGGGAACGTTCACATTTCTTATTGCAGAACCGGCTGCACGTTCTTTTGTTTACCATATGGAGGTGGTATTTGTACCATGACTTGGGGATTCTTCTTCTAGCAAGCATCTGCTGGTCCAGTTTTCTGTTCTTTTGACATCTGACATCATCTCTTAATTGACTGCATTCATCTCGTTTGCTGGAATGAATAGAGGGAAATTAGCTTGCAGGCATACTGGTAGTATTTTTCCAGCTAGAGAGATGGAAGCATCCATCGATAATGGCGATAAACACGGAAGAGCAAGTTGGTAGCGTGTGACCTCAAGTTTTGAGGTCGACTTGCTCTTTTGAATTCAGCTTTTAATCTAATGTGACACAAAAAAATACTAAGCTGCTTGCTTATCACTGAATTCTAACGTTCAGCAAAAGCTGTATTTATTGTTTGTTTGGATACTGAAAATGTCATTGTGGAATCGCTTCAGGGGATTCTTTTTTACCACATACACCTGCACACACAGGCTGGGGAGATGAGGCATTTCCTTAAGGCGTATGTGTGTAAATGTGCATGTCTCACACGTGTTGAAAATAACTGACCTATCATTCAAATAATGAACAGAGTATTAGGACATGGAAGGAGAAAAACTCTGCAGATCTTTTATTCAGAAATACTTAAGTCATCCACAGTTATAATAACAAGAAGAACAGGTTGCCCGGAGAAGCTGTGGCTGCCCCATCCCTGGAGGGGTTCAAGGCCAGGCTGGATGGGGCTTGGAGCAACCTGGTCTGGTGGGATGTGTCCCAGCCCAGGGCAGGAGGTTGGAACTGGATCATCTTTAAGGTCCCTTCCAACCCGAACCATTCTATGATTCTATAATAGCTCCTTGTATTAAATAGGACTGAATCAATCCTTGACTTTCCAGGAGTAAAAGTAATGTGCAGGCAGATAATGTAGAATTCTGAGTCAGTTAAACAGTAAATGGCATAGGAATTTGCGCCTGTATGCATGAGAATTTCTATTGAGAGGTCTGTGGTATGGTTTTTTTAATCTGTGATTGTAGTGAGAAAGTGCTGAATTTAAATAAAATTGCTAGAAACTAAGGGCCTGAATATAATATTGAAAAGCTAAAAAATATTTCTTCATGTACCTATGTTGGTTTAAAGAAGGATACTTCTCCCTTAGTTCTGAAAAACATAAGATCTAGAGGTTTTGAATTCAACGTTTCATTTTCATTATGATGCACAGCTGGCTAACTTGCAAGTGCTGAACTCTACTGGGGGGAAAAAAAAAAATCTTCATTATATTAAAAACTATGCATTGCTGAAGGGCTAACTTGTGATGGGAAATTAACCTTATTATGAAGGTTTGGGGTTGTTGTTTTTTTTTTTTCAATTCTCGCTGTGTTTCTTGCAGACCAAGGCTCTGGATTCTGTGTGACGGGTAAAATAGAAGCAGGCTACATTCAGGTTGGAGAACGGCTTCTGGCGATGCCTCCCAATGAAACTTGCACTGCAAAAGGTACCGTCGTCAGAAGCGTGTTTACTTTCAGGTCAATACTGGGCTCGAAGCAGTTACTGAAATGGTAACAGACTGTCAAACTGATACTAACTGTCAAACATACAATGTGAAAGCATAAAACGAATTTCTTTAGATGTGACTGTGTCTGTATAAATATGTCTATGAAGAGTATGTGAAATCTTGCATGGTGTTTTTTTTTTTTTTTAACCTTTTTTTTTTTTACCATATCAGGTATTCCAAATGTTATAGCCTCATGACTTTTGACATTGCTTTGTGAAAAACCTGTAAAAACATCCGAGTTCCAGCAATGTCTATGAAAACACAGGAATCATTAATATTTGGCTTTGCTGAGGAGTGTTACTGCTGTTAGGATGAAGCGTGAGGATGTCGAACAACCTTTAGAAATTAATATTATGGGTTAGATATGGAAAAGCTTGAGAGTTGAGTCTCTGCTGTTTGATGTTCCTGAGGTTTGTTGCTGATCCTTCCACAATATACAGACTTTCAGGATATAATTGTCCTGAGCAAAAACAAAAGAGAAGAAAATTGGATTTAAATTTCAATAAGTTTGATTTCGGAAAAGAGGAATAGCCAAGTCAAGACGTTAAATGTTTAGCTCTTTCCACAGACCCAGCTCGTTCAGTGCTGATTTGGGAAGCGCTTCCGTGTGCCTGTTTATATGGTTGCACACATATCGGTTGCGTGCACAGGAACCTTACAGTGAGGTGGATGAATAGGGGTATCCGACCACTGTAGTCACTCCTCTGTTCTGGAAGTTGAGGAAGTAGCATGGAAAAAGATGTGGGAAAAGACATATTTTGTCTGAGCATCCCCAATGGTATAGTGCTGATTTTTCTTGTATGCTGCCTCTCATATGGCCAAAGTGAAGGTTGGGGGTATTAGTTCCTTAAGCATGTCTTATTTATATTTAACGTAAAGAAGAGATGATTTATCACACAATATTTACTAAAGGCAGTGTGCACATTTGGATTCCAGGTTTTCATTTCAAGAGGCTGTTTCACTTACTCTGCGTGAGAATGGTGGGGATACGTGAAATAATTATCAACACTGCTTAATAAGCAGTACTTAAGGTGCTTGTAGTTGAGTGATGCTTTCTGGCATGCTTTTGACAAGTGGTTTTGGGAACAGATTTGCAAATCAGTAAATACAGCCTGTAACGAAATAGAACTTGATCCTATAAATGTGTGCAATATTCGTCAAAAATGGGGTTTTTCTTCTTTCCTTCCTGGTGTCTCCCAGAACCCTCAGAATGTTAAGTCAGGAGCAATTAGTTTTATCCTCACCCACCAGCCAGGTTATCTTTTAAAATGATTTAAATACATCAAAATGAGGATAAAATTGCTTTTAAAGGTGCTTTCGAATAGGCGCGATGTCGTGAATGAAAGGCGCCGGTTACGCTTCTTCTTTTTCTTTTTTTTTTTTTTTTTTTTTTTTTTTTTTTTAACGAGTTCACAAANTTATGAAAGAGTCAGCAAACCCACTTAAGGTAAATGAAAGTTGACATAGTACCATTAAAGTACATGAAAGATGCGGTCTGGGGTGTGCGTGTGCCTCAAAGGATGGGTGGGGCAGATACGGAGATATTAGTGTTACGGCGTTTTCGGGACTGCGTCATCCCCGCTCTGTGACAAGTGCCAGGTCCCCTCCTCTGGCTTAAATTAAGGCCAAGTTCTTGTGCAGGGTGGGGTGAGAGAATAGAGAGTCCTCACCAAGCCGGGGAGGGCGGGCGGAAAAAAGGCGCTTCCTCAGACTTCTCAGTTAAAAAGCTTTTACTCTCAACCCATTCATACTGAAAATTGATGAGTAATGGTTGATGAAGCACAAATGGCCCAAACAGAGCTGTTTGTTTGTAGCCCAGAACCTAGGTACTTCACTGTGAGGTTCTGTTCTTACTCATTTCCAGGAATCACACTGCACGATGAACCAGTTGATTGGGCTGCAGCGGGAGATCACGTTAGTCTCACTTTGACCGGCATGGATATCATCAAAATCAAGTGAGCAAAACTGGGTTTCAGTCTAAGTAACGGTTTGTTTTTAATGAAAAGCTTTATAACTATTACACTTAACAATCAGCGGTTTACTTGAAGAATGATGTGGCTACCAGGATATTTAAAACCGAAGTGATGCATATCACCTGGCTTGCATGTACAAACGTTGGAAACATCTGCTACACGTACAACGGCAACCTCAGAAGAGTACTGTTGGTCTTCTTAATTTGCCCCAGTGCTGACACTGGTAACCTCAAAGTCTCTGTCCTCAAGACCTGTCGTTGAACATTTTACTGGCTGAATTAAGTAGATCTTTCTTGCTAAATAAAACAAAAGATTTTTGAAGAGCTTATTGAATCATAAAGCATTTTAACAAAGCACGTCCCAACAACTGCCGTTGCGTACCCGTAAGCAAATCGGGACAGTCCCACCAATTCCACTTGTTGGTGGGAACTGTTTATTCGACATGTTTAGCTGCTTGTAACATGTATTTTGGTAAATGTTTGGCTGACCCTCTCTTTTTGGGTCATTTTTGAATATATCTCACTGATGCATTTGGTGAGACACAGCAAATCTCTGTGTCTGTCTCAGTGTATAGGTTTCATGCCAATTTTTTGCCTCAAGCTTTTAGGTGAGTGTCAGTTGTTGTTTGGGCTAGAAAATTAGATCCATAATTTGATCTGCTTCTTTACATTCCAGTGGGACTTCAGACACCAAAGTCCTGTTTGAAAAACTCCTTGCATTGAGAGTTTTGCAAATTCCTGCTCTGCTTTTAAGGGAAGAGCACAGGCTTTTCTGTTTTGCCATTTCATAATGGGGTGTGATTCTCTGTGGTAAATTATTGGGAGGGGGGAGGAAGTCATCTTCTACTCGTTGAATGAAGGCTTGAGTCAATTCGTTACCTTGATGTCGTTCATCTTTTGAAGGTATGTCAAGAAAACGTATGAAGTTTGAAGTCCCCTTCATATTGATGAAATTTGATTACGTCTGATGCAGACGTTTAATCACGCTGTTCTCTTCAGTCATGTTTTTTTGGGTGGGATTAATTTCCCTTTTATTTTAGAAGGCTAAAAATAGCCACTGTGAGAAAGCTGTGTCTGGTCTAACCTTATTGGTTTGTAACTAGCAGCAGGTTTCTTGTGACGCCACGTAGAGTTTTTTGGAAATGAGTGAGAACTCTGAAAGACCTTTTCATGATGTTCCTTTATCCACAGGCAACAGCACTGCAGTTTTGGGCACCCTGCAGTGTTTTATGCTATCGATCTGGAACAATTAATCTCTGAATGAAAGTCTTAATTCTTCAAAGTACCTACGCACAGGAAACAGTGACATTTTTAGAAACTGATTAGCCATGGACGTTAATTGTTCACTGAACTAGACAGACCTCTTCATGCATACCCTCAAAATACTATAGACATTGTCTAGGAATTAATTAATGAGATTAATTTTATTGCAGGCTTTAATATGGTACTCCTGATTTAATTTTTTTTTTTCCCCACCCAGGTTATATTAAAACGGTGTTTTCTTCGCTTTGCTTGTCTTAAATACTTATATTTTTCCAGTGCAATGATTAACATTGGTATGTGAAGATATATATGCTTCTTTTGTTCTCCTTTCTTGTAGTGTCGGCTGTGTATTTTGTGATCCCAAGGAACCCATTAAAGTTTGCACTCGTTTCAGAGCCCGGGTTCTCATCTTTAATATTGAGGTTCCAATCACTAAAGGATTTCCTGTAAGTCTCTCTGAAAGTTCCTGTCTTCATTACAGGTTGCTCAGGGCTTTTTCTCCCAATATTCGACACCCCCCTGGTACGAGAGGCATTTAGTGTCCAGAAGAGCTTCTGTCCTTCCAGAGGAAACAGATTCTTCTGTAATTTTAAGTTATTTTAAGGGGCTATTGCGGCTGCTTGTCCGTGTTTTTACTGGTTTTTAATACACAGCTGAGCCCTTTCAGAAAACGTGAGTTCCACCACAGCCAGGCTGGGCTGGCCTTCAGAAAGCTCACACCTTATAGGAGTATGATGGTGCACTTAGTTGTGAGACATCTTTTAAAATAAATAAAATACCAGTTCATGCTACAGAACTGTACTGAAGTGGCAAAAGTAAAACAATTAACAATGGAGAATGTGTTTATGATTAATTAATATATGAACGTTGTGTTGCATCTGTAGAGATTGCAAAGTTTAGGAACTAGGAACAGCTGCTGAATGTGAGGCAGAGACTTCTGTGGGAGAAGTTTTATAAGCAGTTCTTTAAAAAAATCAGTCTTAAAAATAGTTGATGTTTTCAGATATTAACACCTAGGATTTCTGATTATCATAGAATGTTTAATAACTGAAATAAATTCTTTTTAGGTGCTGTTACACTATCAAACTATAAGTGAACCTGCTACTATTAAAAGACTGTTGAGTGTCCTGCACAAAAGCACTGGTGAAGTGACAAAGAAAAAACCTAAGTAAGTGCTTTGAGTAGTTAATAATTACTCAAGAAATGGGCTGACTTTTGATGAATATACAGTTCTGAATATACCTTCTATAGCAGGTTCTATTACAAAGCAATAATGTGCTTATAAGAATATGCTTTCATTGTTGGTTCCGTGTTTAGATTTCAGAGGGCTTTACAAAGTGAACCCTCCCTGCCTACTTGATAAATGCTGAGCACTTGAGAAGTAAAATGGCTTGCCCAAGGTCACTTGCAGAGTTGGGAGTGAATCCTACATCACCAGCCCTGCAATTAAAGGATTATTTATATTTTTTTACATTATCTCTTTTCTTCATGGACTCCCTGGTATAATTCTGGAGATGGGCTACTGTCTAAAATAAACTGGACTAGACAGTGGGTCAGAGAAAAAGAGATTTAGGGAGTCTTCCCATACAAGTTAAACTGTGGGAACATCCCTCTAGTTACTCAAGGTTGTATTTGGGTAGAAAAATCCTATTTGATACATACAGCGTTTCAGAAATGGCATGGCTGAAACTGTTGCTGAAAGGGAATGGGAAGAAGAATCATGACTTCTACAGAACAGTGAATTGGCTCTTTAGTTGTTGGGTTTGACACAAGACTCGATTTCTACTAGACGTGAAAAAGCAGGTATTAATGGGATACTACAAAACAATTTGCTAAACTTCTTCAGGAGTTTCTAAAGAAAACTCAGATAAGGTATGCTCCAGACATGAGTTTTCAATCTGGTAGCTTGGGTTATACGTTAAATCCAGCTTGTCATGGCTTTTTAAGTTGATTTTTTTTTTTTCTTCCCATTTATTCACTGCTCTCTTTCTCATTTCTGCATGCATATATTTATAATGGAGTTTTCTGCTTATTCACCTGCAGGTGCTTGACTAAAGGACAGAATGCTCTAATAGAACTACAGACTCAGAGACCTGTTGCTCTAGAGTTGTATAAAGATTTTAAAGAGCTTGGGAGGTTTATGTTACGCTACAGTGGTTCCACTATTGCTGCAGGAGTTGTCACAGAGGTATGACATTTTTGTAACAGATTTCCTATACTGTAAAGGAACGGTGTAAAGTTTCACCTAGCGTTTAGTTTTTATGGTTAAGACCCATTTTGCACCCTTTGGCCTGAAAAGTGAATTGATTCTGCTGAAAATGAGATGGTTCTTCAGCAAGACGGGAGGAAAACTTGCCACAGTTCTGTTCAATTTAGTGGGAGGAAAAATTACTTTATTTAGAATTTTTTATTATTGTGCATTCTTCCCCCTCTCTTGAGTTAAAAAATAACGCTTCACTCTTTTAACATACATCAGTCTTTCTGACATCTAACTGGATGTAACATAAATATCCTGCAAGAAGTTCGTAAGTAAGAAGTGTTGGCAATTTTTACTGTGGCTGGTTTGGGTCCCAGATCTTTTCTGTTGGCATTAAAGACAGTTGTACATTTGATTTTCACCAATGCCTATAGATGTTTTCTGATCCTCTGTAAGTGAGAGGAAGCAAAGGCCGCGGGGCTAAATATAAATGTTTTACCTTCTATTAGGAGCAAATATATGAATGTTCCTCTGGCACTTCCAAAAACCTTAGCAAGGTTTTTTAATTAGAATATAAGTCCTAATTCTAGGCCTGAGGGAGAGCAGTTAGTCACATTAACCGAGTTCTGGTACTGAACTGACTTAAAGCTGAGTCATTTAATGTCAAAACTTAGAAGTAGAGCGTGAGAATTTCTGGCTTCTCCCTGTGTGCGCAGGAATGATGCTCGACGTCTGCCAGAGGCTTTGGCCCTTATGGAGCCTTAATGCTCACAACAATCTGTCTCGTCTTAAATAGGATCCAGAATTAGGGCTTTAGTCTTGCATCCATTTTTCATTAAGTTTAACTTGAAGTGAACGGGGACCTACTTAGATCTATGTTGTAGAATTGGGGACTAAATAACTCTTTGATTGTTATTTGGAAATTGCTGTTTTACTGCTTGTAATCTCGTTCCAGAGAATTTCAGACCAAAAGAAATTATTTTTTTCCACAGCTTAGCTATATCATGTTGAAAAAAAGCTGTGATCGTTTTACATTTAGTACTTCGTCTTTCACCATAGGGTGGGGTTTTTTTTCCACTTGCTTATATTTTTAGATTAAAGAATGACAATGGTGCCAGAACTTCCACCGTCCAACCAAAATGCAATCGGATATCCAAACTTCTGTTTAAGAATCCAGTTACTTCAGTTGAAGGAACAAGTGCAATTAATTGGGGATAAAAAGGTGATGATGACGAAAGTTCAATCGTGTGGGACGTCCGGGGAGCCCTTCATTGGTCTCTCCCGCTGCAGAACAAGATGCCACCTGACAAGGAACTGCTCAAGTTGCACTTCTCCATCTCAAGAATCTCGTGTGTTTCTCCATGTGGAATTTAGCCCTTAGAGAGCCTGATGGAAAAATCCTAGAAAGTTGAATTAGAGAAAAAGGCCATGAATCATCATGAAACAAACTCCTTACTTCCAGACATAAATTGTTTACATATTTTCTTTGATTTGCTTTTTTGCTGCACATTAATTCAGTAAAGTAACTTTATTGGTCTAATATATTTTGAGGTTTTGAGTTGAATGCATATTCAGGGAAAAAAAGAACTTTTACTTTGGTTTCGAGAGAATGGCATGTCGTATTATCCCGGGATCATTTTCCCTGTCCCAAAATTTATTTAAAAAAAAAAAAAAAAAGAAGTTTTCTTTTGCTGTGTAGTGGAAGCTGTGCCAACATTGGCTAATTTTATTTTTTAAACTGTAAGAATAATAAAATAACTTTTGTCTGAGCATAAGTTTTGTCTCCTTGAGCTTTTGTTATTGAAACACTTCTAAATTGTGTTAAATCGTTCTTTACTTTCCATAACTCAGAAGTTTCAGGGTAAACTTCTGAGTTAAAATGAGAAACTGGCATGCGACTTATCTTGCTGTGGAAATAATTTCAGTTTTTCTCACGTGTTGCTCAGTGCAGCTGCTGTGCGTACATATCTCTTTCATCCAGATTTGGTGCTCTTTTGAAGAAAACCCAAAGTTTGTTTCATCTCGGGATGGATGCTAAAGCTGAATTGTTGTGCTTGCTCAAGCCTGTGACTCCTTCCCGCTTCTCGGTAACAGGGCAAGTGGAAGCTTCCAACTGAAAAAAGGGTCCTTCTGCCACCTCCAGCACAAACTCAGGACACACACACTTTGCTACAACTTGGAAGATAGGAATTCTGAGAGGACATCAGGTATTTCAGGACCTGGGCAGGGTGGAGACAGCTCTACTTTGACCACAGTTAGCAGCCTGGAGGAAGGAACTGAAGTATTTGCTCCAAACCATCAGTCACTGGGGATGACTGAAGTGAAATGGTGTAGTGTAGTGCCCTGCGTAGTGAAGAACACAAAAAGCTTTTGATTGTTATTTAGTTCAAAGTCATGTATGGTCCAAAATGACTCTTCTCACATGGGTTTTTTTTGGTAGGTAACTCTTTTTTGCACTTAGATGCTTTAGCCCCAGTTCAGCAGAGCCCAGCACTTGACCACATAGATGGATTGTGCTGCTGACACATGCACATTTGTAGAAGCATCAGCAATACTTTATGTGGAAATGACTTTTGTAAAATCCTATGACTCTGAAAAATCTGGAGGGGTTCAAGGCCGAGCTGGATGGGGCTTTGAGCAACCTGGTCTGGTGGGAGGTGTCCCTGCCCAGGGCACGGGCTTGGAACTGGATGATCTTTAAGGTCCCTTCCCACTCTAACCACTCTGTGATTCTATCTGAAAACTGTTACTGGCAAAACTGAAGCTTATGAATTATCACTATTTGTTATAGTGCAGAAATTGCATTTAAATACTTCGTGGTTTCAAGGTGCCAGCCACGAAGGTTTCAGTGCACTCGTTGGAATCCAGAGATTTGTCCCACCAAGCCACTGTTGAACCTGTTCCACTTAAACATTTTCAAGGTTTGAAGGCCAGGTCAGGTGGCTTTTAAATCGGGGGACAGCTGGAGTGCTACAGGCAGAAGAACGTGTGTTTACTTTGAAGACTTCAGTAAATTCCTTGCTGTTTGTCGACGAGGAAGCAAGGGATGAACCTGGGATAACCCTTTTCACACATGGTTGCACTGAATTTCGAGACTCAGTGTTCTGTGACTACGGAAAAGCTACTTTGTGCTTTTCCAGTCTGTAGCTTGGGAGAGCCAGAGGTGTTGCCTAACGCAGTTTCAACACGACCTCTCTACCCTTCAGCCCTGATTTGAACTCTGCCCAGAGGCACCGCTGGGCTGGTGAGTGAACGATCTGTTGTGCAAGAAAAACCATATCGCCTTTATTAGATCAAAATACATTTATGGGTTGATCCACAAGAAATGTGGTGGCTTGGCAGTGGTCTAAGCTGCAAAAACTTTGTAAACTGCTGATTGAGAAAGTCACAGCCTGGTGTCAGTGTATGTGGATGCGGTGATTTAAATGTCTCTGGAGGTGGGATGCAATCCTGGAGCAATTTGATAACCTAAGCGTTCTCTCTTGGAGAAAAATGTCTTTGAGCTGGCCGTTACTGGGAAGGTTCAGGTTCCTGGATAACTAAAGAAAAAACTAATTATACATAACAGGCTTCTCTACAGTAAGGTGGCTTCCTCTGGAATATCTATGGAAGGGAAAGCATGAAATTCAGTGTCTTGGTTCTTTTTTAAATACTGGCTTTCTGACACATGCCACAGAGTGTACCGGGTGGGATGGTGCTTTTCAGCTGTTTTGAATTGAAGGGCCACTCGACTGCTTGGATTGTTTGATGTTTGGGGATGTTGGTGGGAAAAAAACATAGTTTCTTGTGTTTAAAATATTTTGGTTTGGCATAACCATTGTTTCTGGGGTGACAAGGGGAAGTATTGCTGATGAGAAAGCAGTAAAGGAGCTGCAGACATGCTGGTCCAAGTGTCTGTTCTCTACGTCTCCCAATGGGAAGGAGCAGGTTCCGGGTGTTTGGGTCTTGAATTATTTTGTGTAGTTGCTGCAAAATGTCTTTCTTCAGACTTGAGCTTGAAAAGCTGGTATAGGGAGACGTTTTTCTGTCAAACCATTTATTTTCTCCCCTCCTTCAGTATTTTATTTCCTATAGAGAGGGAGGAGCTGTTTTCTAATGTCTCTGCTGACCCTGTCTCTGCGCTTCAACTCCTAGAAGGGACCCGAATGTCACAGAAATAGTAATTTTTTGCCCCCCCCGCCCACCTTTTCCTCTTTTCTGCGGTTGTTGCCAGGGTTCGTTCCCACTCGTGAGCGAGCGGCGCAGGGAAGAGGGAGAGAGAGGGGGAGGAGTTCAGCCTGGCTGTGCAAATACACACACAACTGCGAAGCTAAATTGGTGCCTGGCAGGAGAAAAAGAAATCAGAGAGGCAGCAAGCGGCTAACGATGGCTGACTCAAAGCCGCTCTTAGTGCTGGAGAACTTTATAGCCGGCAAATTTGTTCCTTGTTCCTCCTACATAGACTCCTATAATCCGGCCACCGGCGATGTCTATTGCAGGGTGCCAGACAGTGGCAAAGAGGAGGTGAGTACCAGCCAAACGTACAAAGAAGGTGGAAACGTTAAATGCACATAACATTAATAATATTTTGAGTGGGAGAGGCTGGAGGTGAGAGAACAGAAAAAAAAACCCCGAAGACTTTAATGCTTAAATGAGTAAGTTCTTGATTGCCTTGTAGCGCTGTGGAATCTATTGCTGCAGCAGCGAATACTCTTATTTTATTTTTATTTTTTTTTTACGTTTTACCGTTAAGAGAGTTACAGACTGGATCCCAGGCTGGTGTAAATCAACAAAGCTTCGCCTGAACTTCAGTGGAGCTCCTTCAGCTCGCACGGGAGGTGTCTTGTACATAAGTTGGCAGCGACGCTCAGGCTGGCATAAGTATAAACAACCTGGAAGAGAGAAGAGGTTTTATTGATCTCTTCTGTAAATAAACTTAGCGGTACGGTTAGTATGCAGCTAAATGTGTCTTGATGATTTGCAGTTGTCATTTAAAAGGATTTTTTGGCTTGCTGGCTCCTCCCTGAAGGATGGTAAAGAGCTTCCAGACCTCTCTGGTTTTGATATCAGCAGTTGGACGTTAGGTGGAGGTGATGAAGTGGCTGCGGTGAGCGTACGTTTCCTTGTAACACCGCTTGTCCTCTGCATCGATGCAGTGTTTCCTGGTGCTGTGCTCTCTCTCTGGTGGGATGAACATCTCCTGGTCCTTTATATGTGATGGGCAGCGTGACATTCACCTGGGGAGCTGCAGTTTCACTGATGCTACTTTATAAGGGAGCTGCAAGTGTGTCACTGACAGTGTTTCAGATTTACTGAGGAGAGAAATGACTGGAAAAGCTTGGGCAGCATGAATGGCTTGGCAAATATTGACTAACAGCATAGAGTATTTTCATTTTCAAAAGGTTTTTTAAAACAAACTGCTGCTGTGTGTAGCTGTCCCCTTCACTTGCATTTCAGTCCTGTTGACATCTTTTTTATCTTTGTTTGTCCCAGCAGGAACCTTTGCACTGTAATTTCACCTGGGTAAATATTTGCTAGATGCTGATGACCAAGGGTTAAAGTGTAACAGGTTGGGTTTGCTAGAATACAGCGGTGTAAGTTCATTCCAGCCCTAATTATGCCTGAAAAGACTTCTCTTTGATGTGCAGGTGCAAATCTTCCTGTTCATTCATTTGCAAAATCATTAGAACCAGAGAGATGTGAGAAAACTAACAAAAAAGGCTGGTGGCCGTTCTGGAGCTATAGGTCAAATATATGTCAAGAGCAATGGCTTTTCTCTGTCAGCTTTCTGAGTTAGTGGTTGTGTGTAGCAGTGGGAACCCGGTTGAAACACCCCAAAAGTCAGCAAGTGCTTTACTCCTGCCTTTAAACAACTGTACAAGAGGTTTGGGCTCTGCAGGGCTGGCATCCGCTGGTGACTGGTGGAATATGCCGCAGGAGAAAGTGCAATCACGTACTAATTAGAGGGTATCTGGAGACTTCAAAATAAGCATCTTGACCCAGGTTCAGCAAAGAACTCGGGATGCTGGTTTCTAGCAAGGGCCAATGTCCTTTTGGATTATTTTTTTTTCTTGGTTAATTTTAATGGAGAGTTAGGAGGCAGAACAGAGACAGACAGAGAATTTGGTGCTGACGCTGGAATTTAACACCAGGTCAGATGAAGAGGCCATTTCAACCAGTTCCTGCTAAAAACATTGAATGTTTTTTCAGGGGTTAATTTTCCCCCTATCTAGACGTCTTAAATCCCAAACAGCAGCACCGAAGCAGGCTGAACAGGTGCCCTGTATCTCCAAAAGACAGGCTGGTGAGAGCTAATTGGTCCTGGCAAATATCTCTTTAAAAAAAACTCCATCTCTCTCTAAAGAACCTTGATCCTGTGCACCATCCACTGGGAAAGCAAATATACAATCATAGAATAGTTTGGGTCGGAAGGGACCTTTAAAGGTCATTTAATCCACCCCCCTGCGATGAGGAGGAACATCCTCAACTAGACCAGGTTGCTCAGAGCCCCGTCCAACCTGACCTTGAATGTTTCCAGGGATGGGGGATCCACCACCTCTCTGGGCAACCTGGCCCAGTGTTTCACCACCTTCATTGTAAAAAATTTCTTCCTTCTATCTAGTCTAAATCTTCCCTCTTTTTGCGTAAAACCACTACCCCTTGTCCTCCCATAAGAGGCCCTACTAAAAAGTTTGTCCCCATCTTTCCTGTAGGCCCCCTTTAAGTACTGAAAGGCTGAAACATCATGTTCTGAGGGCAGTTTGGGGTGTTTTGGTATCAGCCTTTAGTGATAGGTCTGGATTGTGGGTTATTTCTCTGTCTCTCTTGTGCAGAAGAGGAAAGCAGAAGGAAGTGTTTCAGACACACAAGTTCATAGTTGAATTCCTACGCGTGTTTTCTTTATGGCTCAACTTTTCTTTGCTGATTTTTGCTAGTCAAACTAAGTAACTGTTGAACCTTTCTACGCTCTCTTACTTCTTCTGTACAAATCTCTCTCCTTTTTTTTTTTCCTCTTGCTTTTCTTTAGATCAATCTACTGCTGCTTCATTCCTTCCTTTGCTGATTGTCTTTTCTGCTGTCTGTGAAAAGGCGACATCTTCCTTATTCTAAACCCACTGGAGGGTTGAAAATGCAGATAGTCCTAACTGCACACCAGCCCCCTATTGATGCACCAAAGCACCTGGTGGAAAAGGCCACCGAGGACAGATGAGAAGCAGCACCACAATGGCACCTAATGACGGGAGGGTGGAAGAACAAGTTAATTAGTGAGGGTGGTATGGTTCCACAGAGGGTGAACCTTTTCAGGGTGGCGTGCCACCCACACCTGACTCGCTCAAGAAGCTGCGGTTCCCCTTTCCCAGGCCTGCATTGGCCCCGCTCCAGCTGCTTGGTGGCTGCCAGTCTGCCACCCACGGCACCTGAGGTTGTCGAATGACAGTCAAGCTTGGCCAGTGACCCGTGTGACCTTGTGCGAGGTCGCCAGTACCAGTACTATTCTGGCCCGCAAACTCTGGTCCTTATTTTGAGGGAGGCTATAAATTTAGACATGGTTTTTGTAACACCCATCACCTCTGAAGGAACATGTTTTGAACTCAGTTTTGTGGAGCCGATCATAGAATCATAGAATGGTTTGGGTTGGAAGGGACCTTAAAGATCATCCAGTTCCAACCCCCTGCCCTGGGCAGGGACACCTCCCACCAGACCAGGTTGCTCAAAGCCCCATCCAGCCTGGCCCTGAACCCCTCCAGGGATGGGGCAGCCACAGCTTCTCTGGGCAACCTCTTCCAGTGTCTCACCACCCTCACAGCAAAGAATTTCTTCCTAATTTCTAATCTGAATTTCCCCTCTTTCAGTTTAAAACCGTTACCCCTCATCCTATGGCTCCACTCCCTGGTCAAGAGTCCCTCCCCATCTCTCCTGTAGCCCCTTTAGGGACTGGAAGGGGCTCTAAGTTCTCCTTGAAGTCTTTTCTTCTCCAGGCTGAACATCCCCAACTCTCTCAGCCTGTCTCAGATGGAAAGGAGTCTTAAGTGACTGCAAAATGGCAACATTAGAAGAGGTCAGAATTATCTGATTAATCTTACATCAGCATCCTCCTGGTTATTGACTTGGGCAGATTTCCAAAAGCTGAAGGAATTTATGAGCAAAACCAATGGGAAACCAACAAAGACAGCTTTGGCTAAAAGCCCACCTCAATGCCTATGCTAGACACTGGAAGCAATTAAGAAGCGATACATAGGAAGCAAAAACTGAGAAATAGGGTACTAAATTAAAATATGGATGGACGTTGGTAAACATCTTTAGACAGGTAAACATCATCAAGAAGGGACTGCTTATAAATCAGTAGATGCAGATGACTTTCATTTAAGAGCCCAGAGGAAATGACTAATGGAAGAGAGTGCTTTTTGGTGGAATTTTAATCCTTTGAGGCCTAGTCTGCTTCAGAGAAGTTCTAGTATTCTGCCACTATTCAGAAGTGTCAGGCTGAAGAACCATGCAGTAGTTATGTACATCTCAAGTAAAATATTGGCAAGACTGGTATGCATCTATATGAAATACATATGATGATCTTTCATATCTGTAGACTTTGTTAGGTATCAGATGAAAGAACTGACTAAACCCCAAGAGTTTTAGAAAGGAGCTGATTTATTATTTTTTTTTTATTTGAGGCTGATAATGAGTTCCTAGCTGTGCTCAGGTAAGATTAAAAATTTTCTCTGAGTGTCTGTTCTGTAAATATATTCTTGGTCCTTGCTTGAACCAGCTGGGGAAAAGGGAAGAGGAAGTCACAGTCGAGCAGGGCATACAGTCCCTTCCTTCCCTAACCCCTTACTGCCCCTTCATTGCCCACTGCGGCTGAAGTCCTGTGTGACAAGGACTGTGGATGTTTAAATTGAGGGTGGATTTGCTCTGGCAAAGAAGTACTTGAACTTCCCCCCATGAGAAACAAGATTCTGCATGGGTTCAGCCAGTGGCTCTCGCTGGTGCCAGTTGACTGGTCCAGCATTTCCTCCAGGCCTGGAGGATTCTCCACAAGTTGCTGGAATGTAGAAAAAACCAAGACTTACCTTGAAATAGAGTATCGAGAAACTGTCTTGAGTTATGAGACAGTGTCTTGAGAAGGTGAAAATGGAGAAGCTATCAACAGTCACAACTTGAAGAGACACGGTGTTCCCAACAATGTGATCTGGATTATTAGCCTCTTAAATATGAGTTCATCTGCTGATTGATTGATATTCTTTCTAAGTCTTTCCATTAATAGTCACCATCTCTCTTCTGCTTTTTTTAGGTAGAAGCTGCTGTCAAAGCTGCCAAAGCTGCCTTCCCCATTTGGTCCTCAAAAAGTCCATTGGAAAGGTCTCAGATCCTGAACAAATTGGCAGACCTGATTGAACATGACCTGGAAGCATTTGCACAAGCAGAGTCAAAGGATCAGGGTAAAAATTGAAACCGTTGATCTCAAATGTCCGGTGTCTTGCTGAATGGAGGATATGGTGCAAATTTTTAGTATGGTATGAGCTGGTGGTGCAAACTGGGGTTGATGCGCATGAACTTTGCAGAAGCTGCTGATTTGGGATTTCTGGGGCATCGCCGCTTTTCAGAATTGCTGACTTTGACTTCGGTTGTGAGATATTTGGAATGCAGTACTACGGGGGAGCTGTTTCATTGACTGTGGTTGCAATGTGCCATGGACTACTTGGGTGCAGGACAAAAGATAATTCCCCAAACCCGTGCAAATCAGCTTTCAGAGCAGAGCTCGAAGCACCGTTTCTGCCCACGGTAACACAGCACTCTGTTTCCTTTTGTTTCAGGCAAAACGATTACGTTTGCTAGAGCAGTGGACATCCCTCGGGCCGTGTACAACTTCCGATTCTTCGCCTCTTCCATCCTTCATCACACGACGGAGTGCACCGAGATGGCAACCATGGGCTGCGTGCACTACACCTCGCGGGCACCCGTGGGAGTCGGTAGGGTGGTCCCGAAACACTGTGAAGCTTGGCAGAGCTGCCTCTGCCTCAGCAGTGGCTCAATGAAGAAAGAGGGGTTTTTCAAAAGCATCGGGTGCCTCTGGGTCATGTGCTAAACAAAACTGGTCTGCTAAAGCACGAGCAATTCTTTGTAAAATCAGTTTTGCTTCTTCTTGGTAAAAAGAATGCTTATACGCCTTAAAAAGCATCTGTTTCTTTCCAGTACCTGAAGGGGCTACAGGAGAGATGGGGAGGGACTCTTGATCAGGGAGGGGAGCCATAGGATGAGGGGGAAGGGTTTTAAACTGAAAGAGGGGAGATTTAGATTAGATATTAGGAAGAAATTCTTTGCTGTGAGGGTGGTGAGGCACTGGAACAGGTTGCCCAGAGAAGCTGTGGCTGCCCCATCCCTGGAGGGGTTCAAGGCCAGGCTGGATGGGGCTTGGAGCAACCTGGTCTGGTGGGAGGTGTCCCTGCCCAGGGCAGGGGGATGGAACTGGATGATCTTTAAGGTCCCTTCCAACTCTGACCTTTCTCTGATTCTATGTTTTAACTGTGTAGCTCTCACCCTTGATATTTCTCTTGCGTTTTGTGTGTGTCTGTGGGGGGAAGTTGTTACTGCTGGGGACGAGTCGGGCATCCAGAAGCACTGGGCTGCTGCTCCTGCTGGGAGAGCTGGATCCCTTTCGGGGATGTAACGTGACATTTCAGCCTGTGACCGGGGTGCACACAGAGTAGGGGGGGGGAATAAACTGCTTTTAGCTGGGGAATTGCTGAACTCAGCCACTAGATGCTGCTAATACTCCAGAAATAAAGTAGCTTTGCTGCACTGACAAGTAATAGCGTCGTAACGATTCCAATATTAGGTGTTTTATCTAAATATATATCGGTGTTCCACGTTCACACTTGAATTACTTAATAAAATAAAACTAGAGGGCCCATTGAAAAGTTTTTTTTGTGAGCCGTGGAGAACACGGGTACTTCTGGTGAAATTACTCTCGTAAGGAAAAGCCTCTCCGTGCTCAACTCCATCAAACAGTAAGAAATCCTGTGGCTTTTGTGAGCAGGTTTAATGATTAAAGATGTTTTTTTTTTTCACTATTTCCTCTGAATGTGTAAGGTGAAAGTCTTCCCAAAGGCAATTACTGAGAAAAAGCTGGTAATTCAGCAATTGGTTGAAACAGCCATTTGTGCACTGATAAACTTTGGCACTCATAATCTAGGCAAAAATTGATCAGGAAAATATGCACTATATGTTATGCATGCTCTTTTTATGTTAAAATTTGAGGGGAGGATGGGGGTTTGAGACTCTAAAGAGCAACAGAAAGCAAGACTGATCTGAGCTAACACGTTACCTTAACTTAGTGTTTGCTAACAAGGGGGTATTACCACAGACCAGTTGATGTAATTAATTGTTAGGGCCAACCTTGCAGCAATTTTCCTAGAAAACACTCAAAAGCCTGTTGTGAATATAAGATTATGTCCTGAAGAAGCAGCAAAACTTATTCAGAGAGTTCGGCCGATTGCCTTTAGGATCATTTGTACAAATATCTTAAAATTATCTGCCTGTGATAAATGCTTCCATCTGCAAATTTATCGTACAATTGTCTGGAAATAAAATTCATAGCCACATTCCCTTCATAAATCTGAATTGCTGTAAAATTGCTTGAGGTTTAGAGAAATGAGTTTTGGGTCCCAGCAGACTGAAATCCTGTCTCTTGTGCTTTTGCTTTGCAGCTGGTTTAATCAGCCCTTGGAATTTGCCACTGTACTTGTTGACCTGGAAAATAGCTCCTGCCATTGCCTGTGGAAATACTGTGGTTGCCAAGCCAAGTGAGATGACATCCGTCACAGCTTGGATGATGTGCAAACTCTTGGAGAAGGCAGGTAAGTCCCGCCGGGTGCTAGGGTGGGGGAATGGGGTGGAACTGCTCACCTCTGTACTGTTTTTGTTGCAGAAATTAGAAAGTGCTCGAAGAATTTGGGAAAGACGGTTGACTGTAGCTGAATGTTGCACCTGGAGAATGAAAAGCTCTCCCTGTCCCCACGCTATGCCATCTCTCCACCCCAGCTATTTCCCAGGCTTTTTTCCACTAGCTTCTCATGAAAAGTCTTCTTGGGTCCCTTTTCCTGCTCCAGCACTCCACTTAAGGATGTCCTATGCCCGTGGTGCCAGCAGAGGAACCATGAGGGTGTAAGAGAGTGAGAATCAGCTCTCAGTGGCTGTGTCACGGCTGTATTTGGTGCACTATTAAGAAAAACTGGGAGGACAACTGCTTCTTCCCTGAATAATTGAAAACTGGGTCTCTGGTGATGGATGTCAGGCAAGCTTGACTTCATCAGTGGAACTGGTTTTACCTTTTAATCCATGACCGCCCATATTTCCTAAACATAGAATCATAGAATGGTTAGAATTGGAAGGGACCTTAAAGATCATGGAGTTTCAATCCCCTGCCATGGGCAGGGACACCTCCCACCAGACCAGGTTGCTCCAAGCCCCATCCAGCCTGGCCTTGAACCCCTCCAGGGATGG
Organism: Arenaria interpres; assembly: GCA_013399435.1. Classification (NCBI taxonomy): domain Eukaryota; kingdom Metazoa; phylum Chordata; class Aves; order Charadriiformes; family Scolopacidae; genus Arenaria; species Arenaria interpres. The sequence continues at coordinate 91,848 of VXAK01007811.1, read as the reverse complement.
GACAGCCACAGCTTCTCTGGGCAACCTCTTCCAGTGTCTCACCACCCCTCACAGCAAAGAATTTCTTCCTAATATCTAATCTGAATTTCCCCTCTTCCAGTTTACAACCATTACCCCTTGTCCTATGGCTCCCCTCCCTGGTCAGGAGTCCCTCCCCATCTCTCCTGTAGCCCCTTTAGGGACTGAAATGGTCTATAAGGTCTCCCCGGAGCCTTCTCTTCTCCAGGCTGAACAACCCCAACTCTCTCAGCCTGCCTTCGTAGCAGACGTGCTCAAACCCGCTGAGCATCTTTGTGGCCTCCTCTGGACCTGTCCCAACAGGTCCATGTCCTTCCTGTTCTCAGGACTCCAAAGCTGGATGCAGCACTCCAGGTGGGGTCTCACCAGAGCGGAGCAGAGGGGCAGAATCCCCTCCCTCGCTCTGCTGGCCACGCTGCTCTTGATGCAGCCCAGGATGCAGTTGGCTTTCTGGGCTGCCAGCACGCATTGCTGGCTCATGTTGAACTTCTCATCCACCAATCTAATGTTTTAGCTACTACATAAGCTAAGGGTCAGTCTTTTTCACCCTAGAGCTATTGGTAATTTTCTAACCTCAGGGACAAACCGCAGTGAAGTGACACCAGCAGGGCAAGGGAAAGGGTGCGATGACCATGTGCCTTTCTTCCCATCAGGGGTGCCCCACGGGGTGGTGAACGTGGTGTTTGGGACGGGCGCCAAGGCGGGAGAAGCCCTCGTCTGCCATCCCGACGTGCCTCTCATCTCCTTCACGGGCAGCACGCTGACGGCCCAGCGCATCACGGAGAGAAGCGCCCCACACTGCAAACGGCTCTCGCTGGAACTGGGAGGCAAAAACCCCGCCATCGTCTTTGACGATGCCGACTTGAGCCAATGCATCCCCACCACCCTGAGGTCCAGCTTTGCCAACCAGGTGCCTCCCACCTCTCTAGCTTATAAACCCCATTAGTAGCAGGGGGTGCACATACCTTTGGGTCCAAATCCTACGTTGTCAGGGCCTGTTTCAGGGTTCTGTGCTGTGAGCAAGCCCCAAGTAGGCAAATATGAAAAAGGTTTCATTTTTCCACAAGCAGGGAAACAAAATAATAAAGGGCTCTTCCTTGTGCTTTCCATCAGAAGATAACAAGGTGTCGTTGTCCCTCTCAAAATAGATATATTGCTTATCCCTCCAACAAGCAGCTGCTTGAAATCCCACCCTGCAAATCACGGAATCAGGGAATTGTCAGAGTTGGAAGGGGCCTTCTAGAGATGCTCTAGTCCAACTCCCCTGCCAAAGCAGGGTTGCCCAGAGCAGATCACCCAGGACTACATCCAGGCTGGTCTTGAAAATCTCTGGAGAAGGGGACTCCACGCTCTCCCTGGGCAGCCTGTTCCAGGGCTCTGTCACCCTCACCAGAGAGTTTTTCCTCATATTTGAATGGAACTTCCCATGTTCCAGCTCGTGCCCGTTGCCCCTCATCCTGTCACTGGGAACCACTGAAAAGAATCCAGCTCCATCATCCTTCAACCCCACCCTTTAGATACTTGACAGCATTAATAATGTCTCCTCTCAGCCTTCTCTTCTCCAGGCTAAAGAGTCCCAGCATTCTCAGCCTTTCCTCAGAAGGGAGAAGTGGGAAGCTTGTTCATTTGCTTGTATTAAATTAGGAGACTTCCCTCAGAATCCTACCAATGTTCATGTTCCCTCATTGCCACCCTCAGGAGAGATCACCAAAGGCAGGAAACTGTATCAGGGCAAATGTGAAGAAAAATAGCTTGGTAACAGAGAGGGATTTTCAGGAAATGAAGGCAGAGATCATTGAGAATTGGAAATCACATTTCCTATAAAAAATGTTGGAGAAGACAACATATAATCAATGAAAAATCAAATTTACTTGTATTAGTAAGTGACTGTACAATCCTGTTATTGTGCTTTTGTCTTTTTCTTCTCTTTTCCTTTGTAACCTGGGAAAAATCCTACTTTGCAGTGTTGGTGAATGTAGTTTGCTCTCCCGAGGATGTCGCGACACAAGTCTTATTCTGGCGTGTGACTCCTAAGACTTGTCAATAGTACGATGTAATATGAACTGATATTGTTGGTTTTCTTTTTTTCTTCCCCCTCCCCGCCCCCTGGTAGGGTGAGATCTGTCTCTGCACCTCCAGGATCTTTGTTCAGAGGGGCATATACAGCGAGTTTTTGAAGAGGTTTGTGGCAGAGGCGAAGAAGTGGAAGGTCGGGAACCCCTCAGATCCTACAGTTGATGTGGGAGCGCTCATCAGTAAAGAGCATCTGGAAAAGGTGATGTTACATGGAGTTTGCATGATCTCATCTCATCTTTTAGAGGGCTCTGAAAGGTGGTTTCAGGGCTGTATGGAAAGGACCGTGTCCTCTCCAAGATTAGCTCTGAGGCATGATGATTCAACGCTATTATAAGGTATCTTTTGGATAAGGTTTTCAGTGGCCTGGGATCACATGATTACTCTGGAAAAATCAACTCCCTGGGGAAAATAATTTAAAATGACAAACAATATTTATTTCTGATTGAAGTGAATTATTTCAAAATGATTAATTCTAAATCTTGCGTTTGTGCTAATCAATCTTCGAGCTCAGCAGCATTTTCATGGATTTCAATATTGCATTTGCTAAGCTCACTTACTTACCTAATAAGGTAGCTAACAAGGTAAAAGCCTTATTTTTACATCGCTCTGGCAAATTCTGGGGAATACAAGTACTCAGTTACTTAGGACTGCTTGCAGTAACTTGGAATTGCGTATGTGTGGAGGGCAGCTGAGAGGATGCATGGTCTGATTTAGCGGCTTATATGAAATGAATTTTTATGGTGTCAGGCAGAGTTCAGGGGAGCAGATGCTCACAACCCTGAACTATCTGACACAATCAGCATAAGTAAGAAAACCGCAGGGTGAGAGAGAAAGCCAGACCTTTGTCACACTTCCTGACACCCCAGCAGGTTCTCCAGACCTGCTCTGAAGTAGAGTTGTAGAAACACCCACTTCCCGAGGTCTGCGGCACCACAGAGCACTTCCGAGTCGAACCTACCAAGGTGGTTAAGAGAAGAAAAAAGAGAAAGAGGGCCAGTGGTATCTCTGTGGTGTTTCTACAGGGAGAGAAACCAGGCAATGATTTCAGAACAGCAGAAGCAGATCGATAGCATGTCCCATGTGTTCAAGGTAGCATGTGATAGCAGCAGGATGGAAACAGCTTTAATTATTTATTGATGAGATTTTTCTGCAGCATTCATGGCTTTATCATCCTAGTGGCATGCAAACATTTAACAAGCCTGCCTGTGAGGTAGGAAAATATTACTGATCCCATGAAGTAAGTGAGTGCACCCTGGCATGGAATACATGGCAAACTGCCCAAGCTCCTGGAAGAAGGGAGGGAGGCTCTGGGACCGCTCCTGTTTTCACCAGGGACCCAATCCTTTTCAGAATAGCTCCTGGGCTCCTGCTGGTGTGCCCAGACTGGAGAGGTGAACCCTTGGGATTTGGTGTCCTTTAGCAGTGATGTTTTCTTGCTGCTTCCCCAGGTAAGGAGCTATGTGAAGAAAGCCCAAGCTGAAGGAGCCAGAGTCCTCTGTGGAGAGGGAGTGGATTCATTGACTCTCCCAACTGGCAACCAGAAAGGCTATTTCATGTTGCCCACAGTTATTACCGAAGTCAAGGATGAATCTTGCTGCATGCAAGAAGAGATCTTTGGTCCTGTGACATGTGTGGTAGCATTTGATACAGAAGAAGAAGTGATTGAAAGAGCCAACAGTGTGAAATATGGTTTGGCAGCCACTGTGTGGTCCAGCAATGTGGGACGCGTTCATCGGGTGGCACAAAGACTACAGTCTGGATTGGTGTGGACCAACTGCTGGCTCATTAGAGATCTGAACTTGCCATTTGGTGGGATGAAAGCCTCAGGCATAGGAAGGGAGGGAGCGAAGGATTCATATGAGTTCTTCACTGAGGTCAAAACCATCACAATAAAGCACTGACATATGTCAGCGGAAGTATTTTAGGGTAAAATAAATGACAGTAATTTGTGTTACCATAAATGGATTTCTGGAACACAGACTCTGCTTGTGGCCATCTTTTCCTTGAACTTTGGTCGCGTAATATCAATGACAGCTGAAAACAGTCATCCCAAATGCTAATGTTGGATGCAGCCTTTCATGTTAAATGAGATCACTGCGGACTCCACAATCAACCCATCCCAAGACACATGACTTGCTGATCTCATGGATCTTTTTGAGTGTTCCTGTCTCAAAAATCTTTCCCTCTGAGGCAGTTTGGAGAAGGGATGATATATGACTGTGCCTGTGATTTGCCTTGAGGGAGAAAGTGGTTAGCACATTGTGAGGCTGATATTGTAATGGGAATCAGCCCATTTCCACTATAAGCAGTATGGTCCACCTACCAATCTGTATTGAACTTCACTGGTGTGTGTCGAGGACTAATACTACAGCACACTAAATCCCTGAGGCAGTACCTTCAATCTATTAAGTGGTATTAAACCACGGGGTCCTGAAATTTTCATGATATAAAGAGACAATAAACGTTTTAATTATAACCAGCTTTATGGTATGCAGCTGAATCATCCTCAGACTTGTTCTCTAACTACCTTGAAATTACAGCTTTTTGTCACTTCTAGGCCTCCGTGGGGGTGTTTTTTACATCCCTGAACAAAGATTTGGCTACATCATGGGCAGTGGCATTCTTCATTAATAAAGACTGGAAGCGACTCCCAGGAAAACTAACTGTTGGAAATGTTTGTCTCCAAAATCTAACACTGCTGGCAACTTTCCCTCATTCATTTACAGAGCTTCTTTAAAATCAGATATCTCATAAACTTGTTCACGTTCCACAAAAAGAGGAATAAAGTTAGATACACATTTTCTCCCCCTGCCCTGAGGTGGCTTTGTGGCTATTGAATTTTTACAGCTACACTTCATGATTTGTTTTTCAAGTTTTGAGCTGAATTTCACAGTAAGCATAGCTGCACGGAGTTTCAGAAATGCCTGTATTCTGAGAAGACCTAATGAGTCATTTGAATATTTTTTTCAGGGTTGTTGGGGAAAAAAAAAGGCACCTCTAAAACACAAAAAACCTGATGAAAAATTATTAGTCCTGAGACATGAAAGAATGGAGAAGCAAATTGCTCTGCTGCTCCTCTGCACACCATAAAGAAAATACAGAGAGAGATTTAGGCTTAATAGAAAATGTAATTTTATTTTTTTACAGTTTATAACACTTTTAGAGGTGTGGAACTATGATGTGCAGGGCTGTAATACCTTACAAACTCGAAGTAGACAGAGGCCCGAATGCATGATGAACCTTGACATCTCTGGATCCAACCCAGTTGCGGGGCAGACCTACCAGGCAGGCTGGGACCTTGGTCATCTGGTGGGTTTGGAACAAGTACCCCCAGCTGGGGAGGAGTTAAGGGAATGCAGAAAACCGATAGGCTCAGTGAATAGATGTGTTCTGAAGAAGCGCCAACATTTTTTTTTTTGACTTTTAAAACTCTGCCTAGGTCTATGCATGACCATGTGGTGGCAGCAGAACACCTGCATTGGCTTTATATCCTCCGGTCACTCATTTTGCTGGGAGGGGAATGAAGAGCTATATCAGTGCACGTTTCATTCTCCCAATTATTTGTGGGTTGGTTTTCTGTTTTGTTGGGTTTTTTTCTCCTAACAAATCCTCTTTGGAAGAGCAAAAGAACCCAAAAGCTGTGAAACACTTCATTGGGTTGCAGAGCAGGAATTTTCAGCAACAGCAGATGGGATATTACACAATTAGTAGGTTTGGATGGATTCCTTCCCCCACCTGGATCTGGTCTAGGTTCAGTTTTAATGAGCTGAATTTTCTTCCAGGTGTTGTTTTTGGCTTGGTGTTAGATGTGATGGGAGATTTCTGTATATTTTTCACGTATAGGAGACAAAGGTCTGTGTGTCATCTATGTATTTCTGGCTCAAGATATGTGTGATACTTTATAGAGACGTGGAGTAGTAGGTGGGGAGGGGACAGAGCTCTGCAGGACCCCCAGATGAGGGGCATGGAGATGGTGGCTTCATGTCCAGCACGGTTCTGAGGGTTTCTCAGAGGTGAACTCCTGGGATGGCCCGTTTGGTCATCCCTGTGTCCAGCACCTCAGAGATAAGGGAGGTCTGCTGGTGCTAGTGAGGATGCTTACTTTTGAGCAGGAGAGAAAACCAAAATGAAGATAAAAAATACTGTCCCTCTTTGTATTTTCCATCTGCAATGGATTCCTTACTTCTCCTGTTAAGGGGCAGTTTAAGTTCTTGCTTGTTCTCCTATTTCATGCCCTTTTAGATCATAGAACCAAAAATGGTTGGAGTTGGAAGGGACCTTAAAGATCATCCAGTTCCAACCCCCTGCCCTGGGCAGGGACACCTCCCACCAGACCAGGTTGCTCCAAGCCCCATCCAGCCTGGCCTTGAACCCCTCCAGGGATGGGGCAGCCACAGCTTCTCTGGGCAACCTGTTTCAGTGTCTCACCACCCTCACAGCAAAGAATTCCTTCCTAATATCTAATCTAAATCTCCCCTTTTTCAGTTTAAAACCATTCCTCCCCATCCTATGGCTCCCCTCCCTGGTAAGAGACATCCCTCCCCAACTCTCCTGTAGCCCCTTTAGGGACTGGAAGGGGCTCTAAGGTCTCCCCGGAGCCTTCTCATCTCCAGGCTGAACAACCCCAACCCTCTCAGCCTGTTCTCACAGCAGAGGGGCTCCAGCCCTTGGATCATCTTTGTGACCCCACCTCTGGACCCGTTCCAACAGGTCCATCTCCTTCCTGTGCTGAGGACTCCAGAGCTGGACGCAGTGCTCCACAGATGAGCAGGTTTGCGCATGTATATACACACACGTGTGTGTTACCTGGTGGGGAGATTTCTTGTCCTGCCTGTGGTACTGGGTAACTCCTACGTTTCCCGTGCCCACCTCCAGCTTCTCTAGCCCAGAAGAGGGTGACATGCTGGTGCTCGTGGCTGTGAGGCAGGTGACATGAGAGAGGTAACCTGCTTGTACCAGGGGGCTGTCTGTGGGGACACTGAATTCTCCTATGTACCAAACGCTGTCAGCTTTCCCATATTTTCTTTATTCAGACTGACTTGTAGTGCAGCGAGGTGTGTGGATGACTGTCTCCCATCTTACAGATGAAGAAGTCAAAGAACATTTTCCTGCAGATGATGATGTTGCCTGGTGCAGCTGCTTTGTTTCTGGATTTTCTGCTCCCGGTCCCGTGGAGGATATCCTGGAGGATGAGGCAGGCTGATCCAAAGCATCAGGCTGACGGCTCTCGCAGAGCTCTCTGGGCTTGGAATTTTCCAACCCAACAGCAAAGCTTTTATTTTTGTAGACTGCCCTGGCTTGTGCATGAAATCATGTGGCCATTGTGAGGATTTGTTTAATTACTGTTACGTAAAGCCCGAAGAGTTGCTCCATCTGTTAATTCTTACAGATGGAGCGAGTACAGTTCTGTTTAGCACCCAAAGATTATCTCCCTGGCATGAGATGATTACTTTACGTGGGTAGGTAGTCATAGATTTGCCATACTTTACAGCTCTCAATTAGCATAGGGTTATTTTTGTTCTGTTTCAGATATTTTATTGGCACTTTTATATCTGTATCTAGCTATTGTATAATGCTTGAAAGCAGCTTTGCTTAGGGATACTCTGGCCGTGCTTTGGAAAGGAGACACATCAGTTCTAATGTTTATATTCAAATCAAGTTACGTCCCTTTTCCCACAGAGTTTGTAACTCAGGCAAAACAAAAAGTATTTATAAAACTCCCAGGGATGAAAACAGCCTTGAAGTTCTGGGTCAGAGAAAGTTTCGTGCCTAACTTAGATGTGCACGGCTAGAACGTAAGTTAAGCTAGTTTTAAAAGCTAAGCTTTGGATTTCAAAACTTCAGAAATCTACACCTTAAGATTTAGCTTAATTAGCTTAATTTAGCTCAGAGGTAGAGTCAGATCTCTTATCCCTAAGACTTTCCTCTTACAACAACAACAACGAAAGAAGAAGAGGAAAAAATAAGGGTGGTGGGATCCTGAGGGGGAACTGTGAGGACTTCCCTGTCAGGCTTGTCCCCAGAGCTGAGGTATAAGTTTTTCCTCAGTCTGGAAGGATGTTTGCTCCACACCCATCTCAGCTCTAGAAGGGTTGTCACCTGAAGTGTCCAGCTACTTGACTATGGATTTTCTGTGTGGTGAAAGAGTGAAAAAAGAACACTGAATGAAACTTTCCTAGGCTGGAGGAAGACCTGGGTCCCACCCTCCGCCTTAGTTAGTAGTTAAATATGCTGTAGAAAGCGAAATGTAATGAATAGAGGAGACACAGAATAGTTGCAGGAAATCCTGGTGACTGGGCCTTTTTCTTCGTTGAATTCTGTTCCCCTCCTTTCCCAGCGTTTGCTTTTGCACCTGGAGGGTGATGCTCATACTTGGGGGGCCTCGGTGCACTAGTTCTGTTGTTGTGGAATATATAGAGCACTTGTACTCTGGGGGAAGAGCGGTGTATAACCAGAAAGAGGGAAGTCCTGCAGCATTATAACTGGGTAAACTGGATGCTTTTTAATGCTGCTGAAAGCTAGTTATGCATCCAGAAACTGTATGTACCCAGTGCTGGCTCCTGAAAAGGAGCAGTTGGAAAGGATTTGGAGATCACGAGGGAAAGCACAATCAGTATGAGGATACCAGCTCAGCCAGACCAGCCCGACAGAGTCAAACTCAGCATGAGCTCTGCTCCGTCATTGCAATTAACGGGGGAGCCAGCAGGATCCTGGAGAGGATAAGCAGAAATGGGCTGAAAGTGCAAGTAATCTTTACCTTTGTATGTATTATTACTGTCATGTTGTGCATCTATTTTTGATTTCTTTTAAAGGATGTGGAGGGAGTAAAAGGATTCCCAGTTCTGAAAGAAGTCCCTCTCATGGGTTTTAGTCCTTGGACCATCTGTTTTGACGTCCTTTGGCTTCAGGAGCACTGGTGTGTGCATGTGTGTTCAGATGCAGGGGAGCAATTACAGGGGTCACTGATGAGTCCAGAGGGGCAGATAGATGCACGCTATGGGGTGGTATTTGGAAAAGCAAGTTTTGTCTTCTAAAACACAGGAGGTGGTGGAGCACATCTGACTTCTGTTGTCTATGACACAGCCTGGTTTATGGTGTTTCTGGGACAAGGTGTGCTTAATAATTTCCTAGGAAAAGCAAATGCTTCCACAGTAGGGACCACGAGTGTCCTGAATGAGATATGGCCTGTGGTTTAAAGCATGATGTTTATGGAAAGAGGGATATTACGAGTTGTAACCTGTGAGGTGGATCAGGCCAGGATTTCTCACCTGGTTGCAACCACTCAGTATTTGTCCTGGGCTTTGGGAAGATACGCTGGACCTCACAGCTTGGCTCAGGTGAGGGCAGGGGTGCCTGATCCAAGTCGGTGAGAAACAGAACATAGAATCATAGGATGGTTAGAGTTGGAAGGAACCTTAAAGATCATCCAGTTCCAACCCCTGCCATGGGCAGGGACACCTCCCACCAGACCAGGTTGCTCCAAGCCCCATCCAGCCTGGCCTTGAACCCCTCCACGGATGGGGCAGCCACAGCTTCTCTGGGCAACCTCTTCCAGTGTCTCACCACCCGCATAGTGAAAAATTTCTTCCTAATATCTAATCTAAATCTCACCTCTTTCAATTTAAAACCATTGCCCCTTGTTCTATCACTACATTCCCTGATAAAGAGTCTAAGCCATGGTCGAGACTGAGGCGTAAATACTCATGTAACTTCACTGTAGGCATGTGGGTCTTTGCGCCATTACATGCAAGATGAAATTCCCTGAGTATGAGAGGTGTTGTGGAGTGCTCAGATATGATAACGAGGGGGCCTGTATAAGTCCCCAAAAGGGCAAAAGGCTTCTTTTCAGAGTAATGCTAATGAGAGCTATCTCCTGGTTTCAGGGAAATTGAAATAATTATTGACCATTTATTGTGGAGAAGTAAGGACACACATTCGCTCACAGGGTGCTAAACTTGTCCAATTAACTCTAAGCTCCTGAAATAATAATGAAAAGATTATGCTACCATTTTGGTAATTGAATTTTCTTCTACTTTGGGAGCCGTGCATATTAAAGAGAGTGTTTACCCTTGGTTACAGGGAGATTTCTTGTTTTTCTACAAGTTTGGCTGACCCAACGCAAAAGTCAGGCAAAAGTCACATTTTCTGCAGCTGCAAAGTAACATTTTCAAGGGCTGATTTAATAAAAAAAAAAATAAAGAAAAAAAGAAAGAAAAAAGGGAAATAAAAGGAACATTTCATAACCTTGCCTTAATTTTTGAAAATGGATTTGTTTACACTTACTTGGCTTGAGTGAATTAACTGTGTTAATTCAGGAGAAGCGCCAAAATATTTGTTGGTGGAAACAGCAGAATGTCAGTCTGGGATTCTGCTTGAGATTCTTGTGCTAAAATATCCATGTTTTCACATGAGTACTTGTTAGCTGAAAATAGATAATTTCAGTCCTGCCTAATGGCTGTATTTCAGTTACCCTTTTCCAAGGAGACATTGGAGCTGGTTTTCCATGTAGAGGACATTGAGTAACTATGATAAGATAGTCTTAGAAGTTTGATTAGTAAATTACCTCCTTCCTGTGCTGTTTTGCTCCCAGAACTGCACTAAGTTTTTTGCAGATGGAAACAATACTTTTGTAGCCCATATTAATATTCCTAAATTTAATATTTATTTTGTTTTGGAGCTGTCAGTTTTGCCTCTTCAAATGCACAGTGTGGAGGGTGGGAGATTTTGATCATAAAACGTGTCTCTGGACTTTGAGTCATATGGGACAGGGGTGAAAATCAGCATCCTGCAACAGCCACACGCACGAGAGTGCGTTGGCAATTTGAAGAGAAATTTGCTGTTACAGCACTGTGAGATTCCTCTAAATCAGTTGACCCCTGCAAGGAGCTTCAGGCTGCTTCCTCCGTTGGTGATATGTTTGGAAACCTTTGCTTTGTGTTTAAAAAATAAACCTGTGGATGTGCGTAACTGTTCAGATACGCAGTTTCCACAGTGTGGTGCTCCAGTAAGAAGGGCAAGCTGAGCTATTGATCCATGTGCTTCCAAAGAAAGTCTCACTCTGGTCTGAGACCTCACCTTCCTGTTCAGTTTCTTTCCATGAGCAGCCTAAAAGAAAAACAATTTTTCAGATTCTGGAGCTCTTTATAGCACAACCTGCTATTTATTTGAAGTGCTTAGCACCACAGACTCATCTAAATAATAAAATTCCCTTATTTTAGGAACAAGGGTCTGGAGGAGGTCACGTTCCTCTCAGATGATACAAACCAATGTCTACCTTTTATCCTGATGGTTTGGTCCTGGTTTTGCTGGCATCCTGCCTAGGACTCACTTTGCTTTTCCTCCCAGGGTCTGATCAATACCACTTTTTCCCGGTGGGGACAGAATATTTTTGGTGTTTACCAAAGCACCACCTCACTCTTCTTCGCTTGAGATATGTGGCTTTTCACTACTGGGGGAGGAAAGTCATTCCTCCAGTCACTCTTCCTGAGGTTTGGCTGGGTTTTTGCAGTTTGGACGTGAAGACAATAATGTTCTGTCCAAGGACAAAATTCATCAAGAGGTGCTGAGAGGTCTGGTGTCTAAATATGCTTTATCTTTCTTCCTAATTAATATTTGGAAATGAGCTTTCATGCACTTAGATTCACTTGTTGTTGTTTTGCTCCTAGATACCATTTCTCCCTAGTGTTAGTCAGTGATATGAATTATTTAATGGACATGCTGTGCTTCAGAACAGCATTTTTAGCTGGGCTGCTATCTACTCAGAAAGACACAAAAAAATTCCCTTTTTGAGGAAGCTGTCAGAAATCTCCTGTATTTTAAACGTCAAAACTATGAGCCCTGAATGTTGAAGAAAATGTCCTATTGCTCTGGCAATTTTTACGGTAATGTCCCATTTCAGTTGCCTGTCAAAAATGGGTAGTGAAATCACATTCCCAGCTGAGATACAGCTTGGAAATAGCAGTATCTAAACAATCCCTGAGGCTCCAAGTAAAACTTTGATGAATAATCCTATGATTGGACAATTTTTCTGGCGTATATTTTCTGTGCAACATCAATCTACGTTTTTATGTTGTTTTTTTTTTTTTTTTAATACCAGAAAAGATGGATTCTAGTTATCTGTTCTTAGCACTTCATTGAGAGGTCTTCCCATCTTCAAAGCAGTATATGAACTTTAGCTAATTAAGCCTCTTCACACATCTTACATCTGGAAGTGTGAAGCATTTTTCGTTTTGCTGCTGAGGCATTTTATGGACAGAATATACCCTAATACCCACAAGATATTTTCTTCAAAGGAATCTGAAGGTGGTTTTTTTCCCTCATGCAGTCATCCCCCGAAGGGCTTGAATAACCTTGCCAGAGAAGAAAGTCACTTTGGAGGGGGGAGGCAGACGGTTCCTGGCTGAAATGTTCTTGTGTATTCCTCTTTTTGGTTGTAATGTGGTTTATGTGGTCTCCAAGTATCCTGGAAAATTCTCATTGCTGGAACTCCAGGAAAAAGGTGTTGGCTGGCGTGTACTGTGGCTGCTGCGTGTCTGGTAGCAATGAGATGGAGCAGAACAGAGGTAGGAGAAGTAAGAATGAAAGATGGGAGGTCAGACTGCTTTAATTCAGGCAGTCTGTCTGGCCAATTCTTATTTCACTGTAGGTGACTCTTGTAAATCCATTTATATACCTCTAAATCATAAAGTAACCTTAAAGGAACAACAGATGGTATTTATACCACAAGAGAATTCATAGCTGTAAAAAACCCAGACTGTAAGTGAGAACTAGACTCAGGTGAAGGCCAGAAAAGCAAAAAATAAAACAAGGTTTTACAGGTGGTGTTGGCTTCTGCCTTTGGGAGCAGTCAAATCATGCACACAAAGAAAAAGTGACTGCTGACTCTCATCCATGTGCAGGATGGGAAAATCACAAATCTACAGCAATATTCTGAGCAACACTAAATTTTTATTTGGATTTTACCATCATAAAGTAGTGTAGGAGCTTAACTTATTTTGGTTTAAGGAAACAGACGGTAAAGGGCTGGACTTGAACTTCATGGAGCTGCCGTTGGGATGCTGTGAGATTTTGATAGCTCTTGAAAGAGCTCTGTTCCTTGAAGCTGTCAGATCATTTTTGTGATTAATTCACAGCATTATTTCTTTTTCCATGTGCAGACTACTTAGGTATTCTCTGCGTTGAATTTAAGAAAGGTGGTCATTCAAAGCAGTGATCATGCATGGAGGTTAAGCCCTGCGCGGTCAGCACAGCAGGAGCATTAGGCAATGCCAAATTGGGGTAGTGCTGTCTTAACCAAACTGGAAGTTGCCCAGAAGTGTTTCATAAAGCCTCATGTAAAATCTGTTTTCTTTTTTTCTGAGTGGCCCTGAACAATTTGCCATGCTTTGAGTAGCTATGGGTCTGATTTCTGAGCCCTCAGATCTCCACGCAAAACACTTGACAATCTGAAACAGCAGAAATGGGAGTAGTTCTTACTCTGTAGGGGAGACCGGTCTATACTTTGTTAATGGAAAAGTGTGAATGGGGAAAGTGTTCTCTGGTCCTAGGGAGAACACTGGGTTTTGTTCTTCTGACATAAATGGATGTCATAGAATCATAGAATCATCTAGGTTGGAAGGGACCTTCAAGATCATCTAGTCCAACCATCAACCTAACTCTGGTAAAAAACCATCCCTAAACCATGTCACTAAGCACTATGCCAACCCGTCTTTTGAACACCTCCAGGGATGGTGCCTCAACCACTTCCCTGGGCAGCCCATTCCAAGGCTTCATAACCCTTTCAGTGTAAAATTTTTTCCTAATATCCAACCTGAACCTCCCCTGGTGCAACTTGAGGCCATTTCCTCTTGTCCTGTCACCTGTGACTTGGGAGAAGAGACTGACCCCTGCCCCTCTACCCCCTCCTTTCAGGTAGTTGTAGAGAGCAATAAGGTCTCCCCTCAGCCTCCTTTTCTTTAGGCTGTCTCTCTACCATCAGGGGCAGCTCTGCTCTGGATGGGTGGGCATGGTTGCGAAGCTCAGACCAGCCCTGCCGAGCTGAGAGGACTCAGCCAGTTCTCCTTACTTTGCTTTGGGTCATCGTGATAGGAAATTTGGCCAAGCACAGTTTAAATCTGAAGCTCCAGCTCTGAACTTTCCACTGAGATTCTCTGCCCGGAGTGAGGTGGGGGCAAAGGTAAAGTGACAGTCGTTAGACTGCATGGCCAAAGTATTGTTTAAAGGTGACAATCCCGGATCAGCGGCTGTGAAAGGAATCTTCCCACCCCATCCATGAACCTTTTGGCACCTCATTGTGTGGCGTGAAGCCTGCTCATGATGAAAGGAGCCCGGGTGATGAAAGGAGCACTGCTATTTCTGCCTTTTGGCACCCCTGGCTCCCTGCCACAGGTTCAGGACGATAAATGGGCTTTGAGCTGCTCCTACAGAGTGTCCTTGGCAGCAACTGCACCTTGTCCCTTGGTGGCAAGGCAGGGCAGAGGATGCTGTGCGGGAATGAGGAGTGGCTCCCGTTGGTAACAAGTATTCGTGGCACATCCCCAACTATTCTGGAGAAGAAATATGGGCAGGGTCACACGCTCTTTCCTCCACAAACACCCTCATTACCTTGAAATTACAGTTTCCGAAGGGGCATTCATTGCTCTTGCTCTGTGTAATTTACAATGATGGCTCTGTGCTATTTTCAGGGTGGTGCTTTCTTTCTACTGTAAAATGTTTGCATTTTGGTTATTTAGACTTGTTTCCTCCACCACCCCTGATTCTGAAGAAACTGTCGGGAAGTTAAGAAGATTTAATAGCCCAAGAGACCTAAATTTGCTCCTCCACAAATGGAGGCAGATCAGCCCATAACTTCTGCAGTAGAACCTCAGCTCTGCCCTGCTGGGACTGAAAAGCAGCCTTCCAGCACCTAAAGGGGGCTACAGGAGAGATGGGGAGGGACTCTTGATCGGGGAGTGGAGCGATAGGATGAGGGTAACAGTTTTGAAAGGAAAGAGGGGAGATTTAGATGAGATATTGGGAAGAGATTTGTTCCTGTGAGGGTGGTGAGGCACTGGAGCAGGTGGCCCAGAGAAGCTGTGGCTGCCCCATCCGTGGAGGGGTTCAAGGCCAGGCTGGATGGGGCTTTGAGCAACCTGGTCTGGGGGGAGGTATCCCTGCCCATGGCACGGGGCTGGAACTGGATGGTCTTTAAGGTCCCTTCCGACACAAACCATTCTATGATTCTATGAAACTCATTCCCAGTGGGCACAGAAACTGCCAGCAAAGGTGCCAGCAGTCATGTTATTGCTGAAGGTCAGATCCAACTCATTTACTGTACGATGTTCATCAAAAAGACATTGGGCAGCACCAGCTTTTTAGCTACGGCACTAACAAGAGGTCCTGCAGTTCATGGTGGGCTCCGAGGTATCTGGGAAGCTGCAACGAAAATGTTGTTGGTGCCAGAAGAAGCAGGTGTGTGTACACACTCACACACTCACACTCATCCTGTGCTGGGGTCTTTGTAGTCTCCTTCTGACAATGAAGCGGCAGCATATTTTTTGCTTGATGCGGTGATTAACTTCTGAGGTGTGTATAGAAACACGTGGACTCTTCCTTAAAATCTCATTATGTAGCAATTCTTCACAGTAGCCAGGACCTCATTTCATGCTGCTTTTGCTCCTATTAGAGGTCAGAGAGAACAACTGAGCTTGTAAATAAACTCCCCAGTTTTTTTTCCACCCCACCGAGGCGCTCCCTGAGAGCACAACCTGCTGTATGACCACTCTTTTCTCGTAAACAAGCTGGAAAGCAGTAAATATCCCCCCCTATAAACCCATCATATTTTTGTGCTGTTCTATCCCTGCGCACCTCCAGTCACATCTGGGGCGACAGGGGTTTGAACCACAGCTGGTACATTTGGTCAGAGCTTGACTGGTTTGCACTGGTTACCAGTTTGACCCCCTTCTTTGGGGTATGTCAGGAGGGATTCTACTGGGACAAAAATACACCGTGGTCTGTTTTAATGCCCTCACGCTGTCACTTGTGTCTGCGAGTACTTGTGGTGCTGAGGGGACATATATGGACAGATTCACCAAAGGCTTTAGATGGACAAGGCAAGACTTTAGGGCTATTTGCAGTAAGTTTTCGTGATGCAGTTTCCCAAGGCCCTGCTTAGCCACCACATAAACCTGCCGTCCTCTCTGCATTCAGCATCAAAATGTTGATTTCTCAATCTTTTCACCTGTGTATCTTGAGAGTTATTATTTGTTTAGCTTAAATAAGTAAGTTTTAATTGGAATGAATTACTTAGGGTTATAACCTGGTGTGATTTATGCTGTTTGCTGAGCTTTGCTTAGCATGAGGAGCTTGACTTGCTGAAGCCTTTATGCTGCAATAGAGTTAATTTTCTTAGCAATTTTCCTAGCAGCTGGTACAGTGATGTGTTGAGTCTTTTAGTATAAGAAAAACGTTGATTACACACTGATGCTTTCGTAGTGTTTTCCAAAAGTCTGGGACTTTTCAGTTCCCCAAGGTGCACAAGAAGCATAAACCAGAAGATAAGGAGGCTCCAACCCTCAGCAGAGTCTGCAAATCAAGAAGGTAAGGGCAGACAACGGCCTGCCTGGACCCAAAGAAAGAACTCAAATAACATGTTAGAGGACCCCAGACCAAAAATCACCACTAAAAGGTATGTGAAGAGCACGTGAGGGGCTGTTGTATAGAATGCAGCCGGGTGGGAGGAGGCACGAAAGTCCCTGGTAAAGCTTTTTTTTTCATACATTCCCTAAAGGTAAATTGTGACACAGCGGGAGAGCCAGGTACACAAGCCTCTTACTTTCTCCCTTCCAGGACAGCCTGTCCAGTTTGCCTAATGGGACGTAAAAGCAGTTTTTAATAGAAATGCTTGCGGTTGCTGGAGTAGGAACCCAGACTGGCTCTTTCCCGGAGCCGAGTGGTCACGTTCGCTTTCTCTGGCCTGTTTATCCATGCCCAGCACTACGGGCTTTGCTTTGCATCTAAAAACTTGGAGCTACCGCGCCTAGATTGCATGGGGCTGTGGGTTTTCACGTGGCTTCTGGAAAGTTTTCGAAAGGTTAAAGCTGAGGGGAGAAAATGGTGCTGTTATCGAGGGAGAGGAAGATCACACTTTCCCTATCGCTCCGTTATCTGATTGCCTGCCCTCTCCTTCTTCCGCCCTGCCCGGACTATGAATAGGGGGTTCGGAGGTGTTTCCTGCAGGCCAGCTGTGGTATCCCTGCTGGAAAATCTCAGCTACAAGCGAAGAACAGGCGCTGGATCAGGAGTGATGAGTTACTGGTGACTGATCTCAGCTGATGGCGGGCTGGGGGGGAGTAAAAAATGACTCCTCGGTGAACTGGGCTGGTTCCCAAAAAAAGAATCCGTCACTTTGGAAAAGAGATTAATGGAGTACATCCAGCAGCTCTGCTGGCCGGTGGACAGCAGTTTGCGCCGCGGCCTCCGGATGAGGCGTTTCGTTATGTCATCGTGTGATTATTTATACCTTCCGTTGACTAGCACATTTGTTTCCCCGAAGAGGAGTGGGTGTATGATTTGCTATTTTTTATTCTTTATTAAGTTTTAAATATAGATCAGCCCTGAAGGGTGTGTAGAGCTGTCGTGCTGATTGATTTGGATGGGATGGGAGGAGGCTGAGGAACTCCCCTTGCCCACAGAGGTCTCCTCTCCTTCTCAGCGTTCACAAACCTCTGAGCCAAGCAATGAATTTTCCTTTCTGCCTGGTTGCTGTTTATTTGAGGAACAGTTTGCCTTAGTCTGCAGAATTAAGACCATTTGATAGCTCTTCTATCAAGCACCACAAAGAATTTTACCAATAAATAGTTTTCAGTGGTGTGCGTTCATGATTTTTGCTACAGCAAGCATATTTTCTGACAGTTATAAGCCTTTTTGGCAGTACATAACAAGGAGGACTAAGTTTATGGGGTGTTTCAGTAGTGTTGAACTGCAAAGTGAAATCTTCTTGCACCAAAGCTGTTGATAGCTATAGAAAACTTATCTGACTGATCATTTATATTGGGAGAGCAAAGTTCTCCTAGTTCTTTCCCATCTTCTCTCAACAAGGTGGGGTTTTTTTCAGCCTTGTATGAAGTTATATTTCAGTCTTGTATTACTTAAAGTTTTAGAAATGCAAAATGATTGGTTACATGTGTATAAATCTAATGTTTATATAAATTAGAAAGAGTATGGATGAAAGTGTTCCGCTACTTCTGCAAAAGCTGACTGATGTCAAAACAAAAAGGAACATCAAGTTCTCATACTGGATCCCTTACAACCCTTTAGAAATGTGGAAGGTGTCCCTAGTTTTGAGCAGGAGACACAGGGTTTGTGATGAACAATTTCCTGAGGCTTCCCCATGTGCCTGTCAAAGAGGGTTTCCCGGCAAGTAGCTCTCTAGTGTTCCTCTGGACAAGGAAAAAATACTAGTTTTCATCTCATATCTTACTGATCTTTATCACAGGCATCTGTGCCCAGTGTTAAAGACAGTGAAAGACTAAAAATGTTTTAAAAACATGAATAAGAATAAAAAAAGAAGTCGTTACTTGAAGGTCACCAACTTCTCAAACCAGATTTTGGTTCTGATATTCAAAACCTTTGGTCTCAGCTTTTCCCCATGATGTTATTCCTCTCTACTTTGCCTCTGCAAGTTTGAAATACCAAACAGTAAAAGGGCAAAGGACTGAAAAGCTATCAGAAAAGTTGCTGCTGTGGGGGGCCCTTGCCCATAAGGTCTTAGACTGTTTTTACACCAGATCCAGATGTGATATATTTTGAAACATCAAATCTTTGAAAATTTGCCTGACATCAATGTAAATCCATGCCTGTCAAAATGTTCAGGCACCTCTAGTGGCAGATTATAATCCTGTTATGTCGCTTTTTTCAGGTTTCTCTGGCTAGGTTGAGACTTAAACTACTGTCTTTTAATTGGAAGGGTATATGATGTTTTATGAGGTTTTATGAGACCTGACTCTAACACTATGAACTGGACTGTAGACATCAGGCTGGACAAAACACAGTTTGGCTGAAGTACAGCAAGCTCAGGTACTGTGTGTGAAGCAGCACAGCAGTATCAAAGAAGAATGTGGGGAAAAAGCAATAAATGTTTTATCAGCTGAAAACAGGAAAAAAATCTGGGTGATATGGTTGATTTTATGAGAACCTGTTTCTGACCAGTCCAAAAATAGGTGGCAGAACCAAAAGAATTTTCCACCCATGTGTTTCCATTTTGGAGCCAGCTTAGTTAAGCAGAGTTAAACTGGCTTTTTGGATCCACTGGGAGGTAGCACTTATGAACGCTGTCCAGTCTTTTCACTTACTTATTTTCTTAACAAATGACTGCTCTTTTACATGAAAACTGTCAGAATAAATGCAAATTCCTTTGGGAATATGCTATGAAAAGTGCCTACTATTGTTTTTCAGCTATACTCTTGGAGACTTAGTGTATGCCTCTTGCTATCAGAGATGTATTTGAATTAAATTTCAGGGACGTTCTCTCTGCTTTACTTTTGAAGTAGGGTATCAGAGCATGCTGAATCCCAAAACACCCATGGGACCTCACTGTTTCTGCTGATGTTGTCTTCTGTAGCAGCGTATATTCAGATTGTGTGTAAATCCCGTATGCCTCTGTAGCAGGTGATAACAAGACACTGGGTAGAAACGATCCGAGAGTGACATCAGGGAAAGACATCTGACATTTTTCTAACAGACACGGTCACCAAAAGGTCAGAGGGGATAGTTGGAAGCTGAAAAAGCCTAACCATCCTTCAGCTGAGTCATGGGGACACGATTGGGGATGCGAGTTTTAGTCCTAAAATTTCCAAAAGGTAGTTTGGGGAACTTGAGAGCATCTCCTTAAGATCTCCTTGAGAGCAGGCAATTTAGAAGGTCCGAGGTTTTTCAGCACAGAAAATAGTTTCAGCAATTTGTACAAACTTGCTTGTGACCTTCAGGCCAAACCGTAACTTCTCCCTTCCTATTCTGTCTTCATTGATATTTGTTATATATTCTTTCCTACTTTACTTGGGGATATTTCTCTACCTTCAGTGGAACAAGTTGATACTATATTTGTTCTTTGCTCTACAAGGTTCTGATAGAAATCAAATGCATCTTGCGCGCACACAATAAAACTGTAGACTTATGATCATGGATTGGATACCCCTTATACCTGCTTTGATCATGATTAGCATTTGCATAATAGAGTCTATTAGATGTTAATTTTTGAGGAGATGAATGAGGAGTTTTCCTCACCAAGGCAAAGATAGTTTCCTTGTAGATTAAATAACTGTTCTGTAGTGTCATCTTTGGGCTGTTGTACAGGGAATCAATGCCCTGTTTATTCTGCAATATTAAGTGGTCTTTTAGAGCATGCTGTACAATCGTTGTCTTGGTGCTGCTTATCAGAGCTAATAAAGACTCATTGTGGTTTGCTGAGCCAACAGGAGGGACATTAGCTGGTAGTAAAAAAAAAATTAATTCTAAAGGTTTGAATCTTCATTCAGTAATCAAAACACACTGCCTTTCACCACAAGTGCTATGCTACTGATTGTTGCCATAGTAGCTGTATTGTCTTGGGAAAGAAAAGTCTGGATACTGAGTTAACCACAGATTTATTTTTAAACAAAATTCTAGCTGACCTCAGAGCACAACTTACATGTTTAAATTTAAGTATATGCTTACATATCTTATAGAGTCAAGCAACTCTTGGAGATATTATTATGCCTGAAGACAAAACTTTAAATTTATCTGAGCAGAGGTGCCTCTTTAATAGTCTGTTATGGCAATAAACAATGGAAACCATAATCTGGCATTCAAAGTTAATAACCTGAAGTCAATGCTTGCTTATTTCAGAATTATATTGTATTCAGAAATGGTGGAAAATAAGGAGGTTTGCTGGAGTAGAAATATAAGATGCAATTGCCAAATAATGTGAGAAATAGTGAAGTTACTGCACTACTCAAACAAGAGCATTGCTGTAGTATTCAGTGGAAGCTGTCCTTGCTTGGTACCCTCTCAGCTGTGGAGATATGAATAGCTTCACCCATGGCAAGTCAAGCTGTCCTGAGTCAAAGACGTTGGCAGCTGAAAGTGATTAAACCATCCCAGATTCCCTTGGTGAATTAGTAGCCATTGCCTCACACTTCCAAATTCCTGTTTCCCAGAGTGCAGGCTACGCATGCGTGACCAAGTATTTTACGGTGATTTGTTCATGCCTTGAGCCTGGGCTTTTGATATCCACATCTTCAGGTGTGTCTCACTGCATCTTGGACTTGTCTTCATGCTGAGCCTGATAAACTTTCCCTTTTTCAGCTCCTGGCATACGAGTCTCTTCTTCCTGCTCAGTTTACTCACATTCAACATTCACCTTCAGAAGTGGGTTAAACAGGAAAATGCCCTTCTTACTTCTAGGATAAGAGCTTCTACACATGGAGAGTTATTATAACCACTACTACATGTGATGCTCTGTGGCATTCATGGAACTAAGTGTCCCCTTTACGTTTGAACAGAGTTGATTTCTACCCAGCAAGGGTAGACAGGTCCTTGCCAATAAGTAAATTGCCTTAAAACCGATGTTGTACTGATTATCTTGCTTTTCGTGCTAAATAGAAGGGACATTTAAATGCCCCTGTACGCAAGGAAAACTGCCTCTGCATGTACAAAGGGGCAGCCCTGCTTTTTGGGAGGTGATGGGTAAGAAGCTTCTCCCAGGACAGGATGCAAATGCAGAAGTGAAGGTACCTGTTGGAGGGTGCTGGTTGTGTCGGTAGGAATCGAGCATCCTGGAGACAAAGTGAGGAAGTGTGAGCTGATCCTGCTCCCCCTGAGGCTGCCAGGAGACTCGTTAGCTGGGTGACGGTGTGTATCCAGGAAGAAAAACCAGGTCTCCCAGCCATTTTCTGAGTTCTAGGAAAAGTCCAACAAATGGGAATTAATTTCTAAAATAGTGGTTGGAATATCTGCTATGATCTAATTTAGTAATTTGGGGATATGCAAAGTAGCCTACAAATCTTAATGAATTAATCATCCAGCAGACGTCTAGGGTGAGCAAAATATGATGTCTGCTTTACAGACCAGGGGAAACTGGGGCACAGAGAAGATCAAAGGTTTAGTTAGGCCCTTTGGTTCCATTTTTAATTAATACACTTACCATGCACAAAATTAGCCAGTTAAAAAAAGAAAGTTATGTGGAGCTGTTAGCTGCAGAAGTCAGAGAAATTGGTTTATTAAGCGGAATTATATAAAGAATGTACTGATCTCCAAACCTTCCATCCATGGGTTTCAAACATGGTGCAAGGGCACCAAATCTGCTCATTTTTCTTCTGGCTAATATTTTTTTCCATCGTGCTACACTACTCAGGTGCCAGGATAATAAGGTGGCGATGCTGTTATTGCTAAAAACCCCAGAATAGATCAGAACAAAAAAAACCTAGAATGGGTACAAAAAATATCTTGAAATTGCCATATGTTACATTAAAATCCATTAGCTTAATGATCTTGAATGCTATCTTTTTGCGCTTAATTCCACCACCTTTAACTCAGTACCTCCTGATCTACACTACTGTGTGTGAAATTGTAATTTGATTCTGTGTTTGCAGCTGGAAGGAAGCTCATGTTTTTCTAGGCTATAATTTTAATATCAGAGGCTCATAGGGCAACAGGGCTTGAAGAACCTCATGAACTTGTCTAGGCTTTACTTCTGCTTCAGGCCAGAGTAATTATACCTGCATGTTGATTAAATTTGTCCTTAAAAACCTTTGACGTTGGAGAGTCCACAGCCTCTCAGGCACCTTATTCCAGATTCACTATTTATACTGATAAAATGCTTTTTGTCTAGCATCCAGCCTGAATTCTCTTAACTGCAAATGAAGGTCATTACATCTTCCTCCCATCCATGATGGACAGGAAGATCTTATTATGGCTCTCCTCTTTCCACTAGCTTGTTGTATATTGCTAGATTATTTTACCCCATGCAAGTCTTCCTCCTATGTCATACTTTCTGGATCTCGGTTGTTCAATTGCTTTCACTGGATTTCTTCACATGCTTTGAGAAGGTGACACTCAATCCTGGCTACCGTGTCCAAGTGGGAGCTTGCCAGGACAGAAGAGAGGAAAAGACTGCTTCCTGTACCTCATGGAGTTTAAGAATTACGTGTTAGTGCTGAACAAAGATCAGCTTCGAAATATTGCAGCCTTCAGGAGCTGGACCTCTACTGATTGAGAAGCCTTTTCTCCGTTGTTTTCAATAGACCTTCTCAGAGTCTGTATGACCATGATGTTATTGTGGCCCAATATACACACTGCAGTTTTCAGAAAAGTATTTTCAGATGAAGGGAAAAAATGTTAGCAACAGGGAAATGTAAACACAGCATCGGTGAGGAAAACTAGCTCAAACACAAATGTTCCACAAGCTGCTATTTGGTTCTGCATCAGGAGTTTGACTTCTGCTGGGATACATTGCTGTTTATCACTGCAAAAATATGGGAGAACAGTCACCAGTAATTCTTTCACAAATATGTTCATTCTTCACCAATGATGAGAGAGAAAAAGCATGTTCCTGTGGGAGACTCCCCTCTCCAGTATTGGGTTAATCCCAAAGTCCTCACACGGACAGTAAACATCCATCAACCTTGGATGGATGGATGGATGGATGGATGGATGGATGGATGCATGGATGGATGGAAGGAAAGAAGGAACATTTTCCTCAGATGCAGGCTTTCTGTTTGTAAGGAAATTCTTCCTCCTCTTATTCTAGTGCTGTATTAGCAAGACTTAGCAATGCATGAGTTCAGGGCTTTGACTTTTAACATGGAACACGACTATGAAAGTGATAATGAATGGTACCACTAGTGTTCTTGAATGTTCTTAATGGTTTTAAAGGTCATATATTGCTCAATGTTCAGTATTTTAGTGCTTTCCAATTAATTGTTATCTCTAAACATAAAACCAGTCCTTTTTGTGAGTGTGTGTGAATCATGAAATTGTTGACATGGATATTATTTTCTCCTCAAAACATGAATTTTCAATTTTTGTTCAATTTTCAGGAAATTTCTGTTACTCATTTTTTGGTTTTATAGTGCTATTATCAGACAAGCCATGAGAGAGACGGTGGTGTTTGGAACAGTGCATTCAGCACAACTGAGCAAAAATAAACCAAACAACTCTGTGCTGATCCTGATTGCTTCCAACCCTGTTGCAGCCTCTGATTCCTGAGGAATGGCAGTGCTTCCCCTCGCGTGCTGCTTGCAAGCTGAGCACACCTTTGTGGTGGGATGCAGTGACTGGCAGAACCTGTTCTCCTCAACAACTTCTGTTGTTTATAGCTGGAAACCCATAGGGAAGGTCTGGTTTGCTATTTCTTGAATTCCAAGTGGGTAAGAATACCCTAATTAAAGGTATATACTTTACCTTGAGCTATTGTTTTATATCTATTAGATGTGCCTAGTGTATCTGGTTATCTGTATATTATACATGTCAGGTAACTACTCCAGATTTGCCTGTGGAACCACTCATTTGCCAGAGGAGGCACAGCTGTCTGCCTTAGGACCTTGAGGTCCTGATTGTTATTTGGTTATCTTATTCCCTTGGGTGTCTGCCTTTTAATTCTGGTCTTTATTTTCCCCATCTGCAGATTAAGACAGTATTCTTAACTTCCCTCATCTCAAAGTCAGAGCCTTATGCCCTCTATTCCCTTTCTCTGCTCCCTTCTAGGTGCCTTGGGCTTTCTTTGTGGGACAATGGGGAACAGGGGAAGAAGACAGGCAAGGGAAATGAAAGGGAATGAAGTATTTTGGGGTCATACCTCAGAGCAAGGAGTGGATGTGGCCAGAGAGTGCATTTGGATGCAGCAGCCAAGCAGCGCCTCTGTGCCTCATGTGCCCAGGGAAACACAGGGTCACCATGGTCTATGGTGGGCAAGGAGCTGTTATTTGGCACTCCTAAATCCCAGGCTGGCTGGCTAGTCTTCCTCTCACTAATATTCCTCTCAGTTAGTAATAAAGAAGTTGAATCAGTGATTTATTGATGAGCGAAAGGCAGTAGTCCCATATCAGAACCTGCTGACACAGTGGACACACATGGTGGATGATGTTGAGACCATGCAACTGCACCCCAGTCCCCCACCTGCATGAACTGGCTTCAGCGGTCTCCTGGCGCGGGGCAACTCTGCAGCAACACAAAGGGGTGGGTTTCTTCATGCCAGATGGAAGCAGAAACAGAAATATGTGGGATTCCCCGGCATCCAGCCTGGTGCTCAGCTTGTGGGAACATGTGGCTTCTGGAAGGCACCCACACCAACACCCGAACCTCAGTTCACAAGGACAGGGATAGACAGTGAGTAACTGTCAGCATCCAGAGATCACTGACTGTTTGTGAAGTCTCCTGTGTTGAGAAATTTTGTTTTTATTTTCCTTAAAAAAAAACCCCAAATCCTTCCTTCCCATTTTTTTGTAGTTTTCCACATCTGTGAAAGAAATCTTTTGGATTTAGCTATATGTAGTTGAGACAGGTAAGCTCCAGTGTTGCAAAGCTCATCGTGAAAAATCAGGATAGTTGGCAATACTTGATATTTTTATCCAGGACTTTGGAATCACACATTAATGTCTCAGTCACAGATTTTATTGAAAAAAACAAACAACAAACCCCCAAACAAACCGAGCAAACCTGTTCTGGTCAGAAAAAGAAACTAGAACATGGACAAACTGACCAGGAGTCAACATGGACCAAGGAACCAGAAGCCTAGAAAGCTGTGGAAGAGCTCGGACACCACTCAATGAAAAAGTTTTTATTTTCAACCCCAGGCAACAACATGAGGAGCAGAAGGTGGGAAGCAGGAGGGGTGGAAAGAAGGTCCTCTTTACTGCTTTGGGGTGGCCATACTGCTCCTGACACCAAACCACAGCTTTTCTTCAGGTTTGCTTGTAACACCATTGACATGTCGCTGCCTCCTGGGAGTTGTTATTTAGCGCAGCAGCCGCTAATTAAACCCTGGGAAGCAAAGGGCTGGTTAAGTGAATCTCGGCCACATCTGCTGAGGTTGTGCTGCCTGTCACAGGGGACCTGGGGACCCTTAAAACCAGGGTGTCATTATGTGCTGGCCTGCCTGAAGCTGGCGAGATGATGGGGAGAGCCTGGGACCAGCCGCTGAGCTGGCACCTTGGGTCTCTGTCCCTGTAGAAGTTGGTGGAGGAGATGATGGCTTTCAACCCAAACCTCCTGGCAACTATTTTCTGCGAGGGGGAAGCCTGTTCACACCCACACTCTCTTACGGGAATGGGGTACTTGCCAGCCTCCCCCCCCTACTCCAAAGTGTAATTTAGGTAGTTGTTTGTTTGTTTTTTTTAACCCGAAGATGTAATTTACTGGGTTTTTGTTTTTTCCTTGAAGGAAGGAATCACTAGATGGCACTGCATCACTGCAGGACAAGCCACCTCCCTCTCTCCAGGACAGATGAAAGGCATTGCCTACCTCTTTATTTTCAGCTGTCTGCTTCAACTCTTTACCAGAGGTAAAAAAAAAAAAAAAAAAAAGGAAAAAATATAGAAGCTGGTTCGGTGATAATAAAATGTGCTTTAACACAGTTTCCCTCTCTAGCTTCAGGAGCACTAGCCCTGAATCATTTGCCTGGGGGACCTTCTGCTTAGAATAATACCCTTTTTACTTGCCTTGATTTTTGTACCTTTTTCTTTTAGCCTGTTTCTCTCTACCTGCTGTCGCCAACGCAACAGACTCAGAAGGCTCGGTGGAAAAAAAAGTGAGATTGGATGTTTAGTTTGGCTGAAGTCCCTCAAATGTGAGTGATGTTTGGGAATAAAAATAATAATAAATGGATGTGCTAAGCTACATGCACATAAATGGCTAATTGAGAGCC
>VXAK01007811.1:2062-64836 GCA_013399435.1 Arenaria interpres | reverse complement strand
ATCCGCTGACACACGAGGATAGATAGCATTGTTCACTGAGCCGTAGTTTCAATAAATTATTGTTATTATGTGCTGCCAATATCCTTAATCAGAGGCTTGACCAAATTTACCTTCAGCCACCAAGCCTGCAAAATTGGTCTGTCTCATGACTACAGATTTGATTGCAATAGTTTAACATTTGTATACCTGGTTGGGATCCACAAATCCACAGTTTGAAAAAGAGAATAAACTGATTTAAAAAAAAAAAAAAAAAAGCGTTAAAATACATAAAATGTTTAATGGTCTGAAGCCCAAGTGAAAAGGTTTTGGTCCTTTCCTATCGGCTCAATGAACCCTATATACTATATTAACACTTCTTTGTTCAAGAAACCTTACCGAGTAGCACCACTTGGAAGGAGTGGGCGTTTGAGCTCCTCTTTGCCATCTCAGAGATTCAGTTTTATCACTGTGTTGTTCTCATTAGTAGCTGTTGTAGCTGCAGCACAATTACAGAGGGCAGAAATCTCATTGTGGGGAGGGAGAGTAACCTCTTTAGAAAATTTGCGAGAAATTGCACTGCACACCAAAAAAAATGTGACTCTTGGCTTAATGCTGCTTTAATCCATTTTTGTGTTGCAAGACCATTAAGATGAAAAATATTTGAGTTTTAAAGGTGAAAGTCTTAAAAGGAATGGTGCCACAACTGTGCCAAATTTCTTCTCTTCTCTTATTAAGGGGGTTGGTTAGGCCAGAGCTGCAGCCTACTGATAACGAAGGATGAGAGATTAGGGTCATCAAATAATTCATGTTTGTCAGCAGTCACTGGACACAGATTTTTCATAATTATTGTATTATATTTCCCCTTTAAATCCACAAATAGATATTTATTTCTGTGAGATCTCGTTGCAGTTGGGGGATGAGATACTTCTGAGTGTTTCAGTCTCTCCATGGCAACTGTAAATGGGTCAAGCACCGGTGTAGGCTGGCACACAGCAGCTATGGGAAGGCAGTTCCAGGACTCTGCCCTTGTGGTGCCCTACGTTGTCCTCACCTGGAGCTCCCATGGATGATGCTTCTGAGGGCAGCAACCAAGACTATCATGGAAAAGTTGGTTTTGGTGATCACTGAACCTTGAACATCTCCTGGATCTGCTACTGGTTCTATCAGAGGCTACGTGTTCAGACACCTGGTGTTGCACAGACCCATGCGTCAGGTCCATGTGACTCTTGCAGGTACGTTATGATGCTTTTCCAAACTGGGGCAGAGCTTGTTTCAAGCCATGTTGCAGACCCACATTCAAGAAAGCCTGGGTTAAGGCAGTCTGAGGGAAGTGTTTTGGGGAAAGAGAGGATGGTGGTGAGACTGGGACGTTGTGTGCAAGACAAGGAGGAGAGCTACAGGCACAATGAATGCAGGATCTGTTCAGTTGCAAAATAAACTCATTTTATGAGTTTTATCCCCACACTGGGATACAGGGAGGACTCACTGAAGATAGAGATAGGCCAAGGAGCAGCAGCAAGGAGGGGTGTCCTGGTACTTTGGTGCAGGGGTACCTTGGCATTAGGAAGCCCCATGTGGATCCCACATTATATGGCTTGTGAGGTTACTTACCTTCCATGTGGATAAGCAATTGCATGGTCTGAAGTTAACATGATTTGGTGCTGCAACTCAAATGGACAAGATGAAACAAGAATCGGAAATGACCTGGCTTTGCAATATTGAGAGAGTAACTTTAGACTGGTTGTTGAGGGAGAAAGCCCAGACATGTTTAGCCATAAAATTATAGCACTGCTAAAGGGATGAAATGAAGCAGTGCATTAAGGTCTTGTAATAGGGACACTGAGGGCTATTCCCAATGCCAAAATGCAATTTACATTTCCGAACCCCTGCCTGGAGAAACTGGGGTGGGGAACTCTAAACCTAATCTCCGGTGCCTTGAAGGCTTGTTACAGGATTTTCTCATTCCCACAGCAATCTCGATAATTCAGTGGTGGGAATCTTTCCTCTCTGCTGATCTGTGACATGAGGTGTTATATTTTCTGAATGGTACCTATCATGCAATAGGATCAGAAAATGCAAAGAAATTCTTCAGAACAACCGTTTCAGTTGCTGGACTAAGAAGCATCCTTGTCATTATGCTCTCTGTTTGTACTGGTGTCTGCTGGGGAAACTGATGTCCAGTCAATAGTCCACATTATTGAATCTTGGTCAGGCATGCATCTGTTAGGAAGAAGAGACATTAATTATCACTTTGTTGAAGTACAAGTGAGCTTCTTTTCACCTCTGGGAAAAAACGCCCCAAACCAATGTCGATCACAGACTTGATGGAGCTATTAACGCACAACCTTCACTTGGAGAAATTATGTTTTTTTCTCTGTGGCCATATTTACATAAAAAAGTAATCCTGTGCAAAAGAAGCAGATGAGTAGACTGCGGCAGATGGAAAATATCTGCCATATAAAAAATTGTTAATGGTTCGGGTATTTTACTCTGAACTAGATTTAATCTTGTCCCCTGATATCATGATCTCACACGTGGTTTGAGGCTGTCTGAAGGACAAGTCACTGATTTAGCCACTTGTCGTCTCCATCATGGACTGGGGTAAGTTTGGTGCTTAGGTGGATAGAGGAGAGCTTTTGGATGAGTTTCCTCCTCAGAGAATCTAGTTTGAATGTGCTAAAGCCACTCTGCAAACCCAACTGGGAGGTGGTAAATTGGGACAGTCAGGGTTTCACTTCAACACTGAACTAGAAGGGCATTATGGGAACAACCTGGTGAACCCAGCATGAGTGGGTTGTTTGGGTCAAATGTTTCTGGTGTCTAAATGGAGACTTTTTTCTTCTCAAGTCATTAAAAACTCATCAGGGAACTAGTTCCTTTGTCTGCAATATTGTCTAAATGATCACGTAGCTCACCATGGCAGTTAATCCCTTTTTTTTCTTTCTAAAATACATGTCATGACACAATTGTTAGATCATTTGCCCTCAGGATGTTCTTCATACTGTTTTTCTAACCTGTTGGCACAAACCCCCTTCTCTTTTGAGTCCCTAAACACATAGGTGAAGTTATCTGAGTCATACATGCTCTCTTGTTCTTCAGCATCGTGCAGTGATTAGTGTTACTCTTTAATTTAAGGACAGCTAATGAACATTATTTCAAATGCTTACATTCCTTTCAGGTGCAGAACCTGAGATACATGGAAGCTGATTTTGGAGGGGTGTGTTTCGAGCAGCAACAAAGTGATTCAAATCACTGGGGCAGCGCTGCTTTAACCCTTCTGAATGCTATTGACTACTCTAAATTGAGCATATTTATTTAAAAAAAAAATAGATTGACAAATGAAGAAATATCTCTTGATTCTATTCAGCATATCTCACCATCACACAGTCTATGGCTGTCTGAGTGTAATTAAATTAACTGGTGTCATTGTTAGTGGAGGAAATGGTGGGGAAAAAAAAAAAGAACAGCTGGTAGAGAGATCAATGTTAGTATTTTCAGTTCAGGGTGGTCACCTTAGCCTAAGAGCTTTTCAGATCACTCCCTCTTCCATGTATACAGCTATATATAGTTGAGAGTTGCCTTAAGATAGCAATTGCTTCACTGCTTCCTCTTACCTAGCACGGCCTCTCCCAGGGTAGGATCAAACACCCTGAAACTTGGTGACTTTTCGTAGAATCATAGAATGGTTAGAGTTGGAAAGGACCTCAAAGGTCATCAAGGTGCAACCTCCCTGCCCTGGGCAGGGACACCTCCCACCAGACCAGGTTGCTCCAAGCCCCATCCAGCCTGGCCTTGAACCCCTCCAGGGATGGGGCAGCCACAGCTTCTCTGGGCAACCTGTTGCAGTGCCTCACCACCCTCACAGCAAAGAATCTCTTCCTCATATCTCATCTAAATCTCCCCTCTTTCAGTTTGAAACCATTACCCCTCATCCTATCAGTACATTTCCTCATAAAGAGTCCTCCCCCATCTCTCCTTTTATCCTTGATATACTTAGTCTTGTCTCCAGTATAATTTAGAGCATCTCAGAGGTGGGACCTGTGCTGTAGTCTAAAGCAGCATGTGAAGTAGAAACCTGACAGAGACCACCATGTTGTAATCTGTTTCACAGACTGTTCAGCCTTCCTCATAAATCTCGCTAAATTTTTTCTCCCTAATTTCTGCTGAGTTATTTGAATTTTCCTGGACCTCATTGGTCTGCTAGTTAAGATACCTTCTGTTTTCCAGATTCAATTTATTCAAAGCCTTTTGTTCTTTGGCAACACAATTCATTAGTTTAGATATATTTTTTCCTAGCTTTTATTTTGCTAGGCTAAAATGAACTAAGTTCTCCTTGTCTCCTTTCACAAAGAAGGTTTTTCCATTCACCTGATTAATTTAGTGCCCATTATGCCTCTTTTGATGCATAGTGGGTTTTGTTGAATGTAGGTTGCTGGAACTTTATACAGCATCACAGTATCTTGCACAGTGGCAATAATATTAGTACACCTCTACCCTTTTTCTGGGGAAATATCTTTATATATGCTGCTCAGCCTGCCTGGTTTTGGCATAGATTTTATGGTTACCCAGAGTTAAATTAAACATCTAGGCTTTTTATTTTGTCAGTTCTTTCAAAATGTTGCTTCCCCACTGTTATAGCAAGACAGTGATTATTTTATTAGTTTGTATGTATTTGTTCTATTTCTTACCCAATTTTTCTTTCTCCAGTCTTCAAGAGCATTCAGTCTTTCTGTGATGATATTCAGGTCCTCCTCCCCATTAGCAGTGATCCCCTGGTCTGTCAGCAGTGCCTCCCAGCTTTGTCAGCTATGAATTTCGTTGCACCATTCTTACTTTTTGGTGTCAAGAACAGTGATAAAAAGAGTTCTACTCCGCAATGTAGAATATAAAGAGTTGGAGTACATGAGGGCACAAAACTTTCCTCTAGCTTTTCTACATTTATTTTCATTCCACATAAAAACTTTGCAATAGATATCAAACAAACATAATTTCTCTTGTCTGCTTGGGGAAATTTAACATAGAACCATCTGTAAGAAGGAAATTACATAAAAATGAGATGGCAGAAGTAATGGAGATTTAGATGAGGAGAAATCAGCTCTCATTATGAGGTAATAAGATTGCTTATCTGGCTGTGTATTAGAATGGAGTTCATCAATAAGATTTCTGTTAGTGAAGCTAGATAATGGAATGAACATCATCTTCGTGTCTTTGGAGCTGGTAATTTCCATCCTTAGTGAGTGTATTGCTCATGTGTTTCCAAACATTACGTGTATCACAAGTAATACACAAACAGAATTCAGCAAAGCAAGAATGACTGATGTGAACATAAAGCAAATCAAAGTCTCTTCAGTTTAGTGAATCACATCTTGACCAAAAAAGAAGGCAGATGATTAGGACAGCCGGGGATCAGAAAAGCAACTCCTCAGCAATATTTCCTGGCAATTATATATCCTGAGATGCAGGAGTTACCAGCTAAATAGATTGGACACACTGCAATACTATCTTAAATACGATTCTCTGGCAGTGTTGTGAACTGTATTGGAAAAAGAGAACTATGGGGACACAGTATCTGATCCTGCAGATGCTTATGGATGAGTTTAAGCATTGATTTCTACTGAAGTCAGCCTACTAAGAGCTGCCAGCTTAACTAGGCCAAAGTACATCTAAGTATTTGTGGGATGGGGAGCCAGCTTTTCTTCAGTGATACCAAATCCTCATAATGTCCATTAGTGGTCAATGGAAAAAAGTATATATATTTTTGATGACTGCTGTTCCCTGGCATCATTTCCAGTATACATCTCTGTTGTTTTTTTTAACTTCCTTTTTACTGCAAATGATAGCTCTGCTTTTGTAGACCTGGAAGCTACCCTGCAGTACTCTGACAGCAGTCCAGTCTCAACGTAAAAGCATCATGTGCACGCGGGCAGCCCAGAAAGCCAACCGCATCCTGGGCTGCATCAAATGAAGCGTGGCCAGCAGGGGGAGGGAGGGGATTCTGCCCCTCTGCTCTCGTGAGACCCCACCTGGAGTACTGTGTCCAGCTCTGGAGTCAGCACAGGAAGGACCTGTTGGAATGGGTCCAGCTGAGGGCCATAAAAATGATCACCGGATGAGAGAGTTGGGGTTGTTCAGCCTGGAGAAGAGAAAGTTTTGGGGAGACCTTAGAGCCCCTTCCAGTACCCGAAGGGGGTTACAGGAGAGATGGGGAGGGACTCTTTATCTCAGGGACTGTAGTGACAGGACAAGGGGTAGCAGTTTTAAACTGAAAGAGGGGAGATTTAAATTAGATATGAGGAAGAAATTCTTTGCTGTGTGGGTGGTGAGGCACTGGAAGAGGTTGCCCAGAGAAGCTGTGGCTGCCCCATCCCTGGAGGGGTTCAAGGCCAGGCTGGATGGGGCTTGGAGCAACCTGGTCTGGTGGGAGGTGTCCCTGCCCAGGGCAGGGGGTTGGAACTGGATGATCTTTAAGGTCCCTTCCAACCCAAACCACTCTTTGATTCTTTGATTCTACAATTCTATGATTCTATGTCAGTAAATAACATACCTGAGAGAGAGTATGGGATAGACACCCTGTCCTTGGAGATAGTCTGGCTCCTGCTGGTCCCAGGGGTGCACTTTAGGATATTGTTTCTGACACTAAATGGTTTGGGAGAGGAGCCACGTTTCTGAGCCCTTCTCTTGATTCCTCTTCCTATAAAAGCAAAGGGAGGGGACAGTGGGCAGGGAGTTGTCTGCTATAATCCCTTTGTTCTGCAATTTGCTTTCTACTTTCTTTGACCCAAGCTGAACTTGATGGAAATGGGGTTTCCAGGCTTGGTTTTTTGGGAACCACTACTCAAGGCAGAAGTTACTAGCTCTGAGGGCAGGTTGCACGTCTGTGCTTGCTTCCCAAATCAGGACTCCATTCCCACCCATCTTCCCTTCCCAACCTTAAGCAGCCTTAAGCAACAGTTCCTGGCTCCTATTTCCTCCCCTTCCTTTCCTTTCTGCCAAAATGAGGACTCCAATTCTACACCGCTTCCCTAATTGCTCTTCTCCTTTCACCTCAGGGGAAAACATGATCTAACTTTTCTTCCATCCTAATCCAATGCTCTCTACCTCATTCTGCCAAGCTTCTGCCGTTTGTGCTGGAATTACAAGCATGGTTGTGTTGGGTGCTAATCCTATCAACTCCTGATTGCCCTTTGGGAACCATGAAGGATTTTTCCAGCAGCTCCTGTGGAAACTTCCATGCTGCTGTTGTCAAGAACTGCTGCTGCCAGTTTAAATAACCAGTTAATCAATTGTGAGATCCCTGTTGATTCTGTTATGTTAGTGTGCTCTTTATAGCCGTTTCCTGAGCCCACATGTAAAGCTCACTGCTAATGTGCTTCTAATGCTCAGGAGGCATGTTTTCCTGATCAGACAAACTTTTATAAACAAAGCGGTGCATGTCCTGCAGAAAACTGATTGAAACCTGTGGCCTGTTGTGGCGTAAGATTCAGTGCAAAAGCTTCCAGACGCACTAGTAAAGGATGGCCAAATAGCAGGGAAATGTGATTTTTCAGATCAATCTTTGCAAAAGCTCCATCAGCATATGTTCACCCAACTATTCATAAAAGGGATGTGTCTGTGCCTTGAGTGCTTATTAGAAGTCATATTTTAGTGGTAAGCAGTATCATTTTTAACAGCTTTGAAATAAAGGTTTGTGAGAGTCTCTCCAGGAGTTCAAACTGGGTGATCCAGGAGCCTGGGGTCATGTACAAGGCATTGAACTAGGAGCAAGTTACTTGAAGCTTACCTCCTCTCTGTGCCATTGTCCTCCTGAAACATTGGAGAGACATCCCTTCCTGCTTTTTGTTTTCCTTTTTTATCTTCATTAGCTTTGCCTGTTTACACTGTAGCATCTTGGGACATCTTGGTTCCGGTCCAAGCCATCAAGATTACCTAAGATATCAGGCAACTTTCAGAGGCAGGTCTTCTTTTCATCCACTGTATCTTTCTAAACTGAATGTAAAGGGAATATAACTTAGATGACAGTCAATAACAGTCAATATTCAGGTTTGCTTGAACTGGATAGCTGTTTGCTATGCATGGACTACACCACAGCTGGACTCTCCAAGGACATCTGTAACTTAAATGACCACTATGCCTAGAAGCATCACTGTTTTACCTCCTAGGATATGTGCTGGCCTTACTTTTTGTTTAGATTTTACTGCTGATTAAAGGTCTTAGACAATATAAATATATTTATTCAAAAGCCATCTGGACATAGTCTTGGGCAACTGTCTCTAGATGACCCTGCTTGAGCAGGGGGTTTGGATGAGATGACCTCTAGAAGTCCCACCCAATCTCATCCATCCTGTGATTCTGTTAAATACAGCAGGAAAATAAAGAAGAGCATGCAGAAGGGAAAAAGAAAACCTATAATAGTGTGGTGGGATAGATAGGAGCACATGCTTCTTGCTCGTGAAGTTGTTTGCTTATTCGCAGAGACTGAGCTGTGATCCCTTTGATAATTAAGTATATTGGTCCAGAAGTGTAATCCGTCCCACTTTCTCTGCCATACACTTGCCCTTTATTTATGCCCTTTGTGAGCCTGACACTGAAATTCTGAAAACATTATCTAGCAATGCCTTAATGGTAGCTGTAAGAGAATTCAGGGCTTTTTTTCTGATTTTTAATCTCTATCTTAGTCTAGTATAAAAATTGATGGCACTTAACTTCCGTATGGGACAATTTCCACTCCTTTGGATTAGCCTAACCAGTTAATTTCCTTACTCAATTTTTATGCCTTCCAAATTATTTAATGCTTACAGCCACCTCCCATTTTAGAAGTTGCTTGGCCAAGCTAAACACATTAAATGATTTTAATCTTTCTGCATAAATCAGACTCTCGTACCGTATACTCTGAGGTTGTATCAGTTGGAGGAGGTGAAGGAAACTAATGTCATGGATTAACATTCCCACCCCATGTGTGCTCATCTTGTTGCCAGATGGTCGAGAGAGGAGATTTTGAATATATTGCTGGATAAAAACAGTCCTGGTTGGTCAGGACAAGAATGCTTCTTATCTCCTTTCAAAAATCTATACAGCCCAGAAGTGAGTATAGTCCAGGGGCTGGAAAACCAGAATTTATAAGCAATTTCAGGAACGCCTGAATTTATGTCCCTCCTTCACCTTCAATCACCTTTTTCCTATTTCTGTTGGCAAACTGCTCAGGGCTGGACCCTCAGAGGTGCTTGCACTTGGGTTTTCTCTTCAGCACTGCAAGATCCAACTCCTTCATGGCCATTCCAAGCACTAAGGGGAAAGTGCAGGTCTCCTGTGCTCTGCGCAGGGAAACGCAGACACCTGCAGAGAGGCAACCACGAGCAAAGCCCACAGAAAAGTTTTAGGCACCAGCTTAACGGGCCTCATCAGAGATGGATACCTACTTCACAGGATTCCTATCCGTTGACACTTTTTCCTGAAGTGGGTTAATTGCTCAAATGCAGAGGTGTGGTGTCAAACCAGAGTCACGAGTAGCTGCTGAGCTGCACTCTAAAGGGCCAAGATGACTGAGAGGAGTTCAGTTCTTTCCTTTGCTTGATTGGGAGCAAAGGCTCCAGCTCTTCCTCATCCTGAAGAGGTGCTGCAGCCATGGATAATGTCTCCCTGACCCTTTGCTTGGGAGGGTATCATCTCTCTACCCTTGGAATTCTGCTTGCTCAGGGCTTAGCTCTGGTCTAATTGCTGGGAACAGCCACGGAAAGAATTGTGCCTTGGGAGCATCCCCAGATGGTTTGCTGAAAGACTGAGTGAGCACCAGTGATACCCAGGACACATTTGGGGTTTGATGGCAGCAATCTCAGCTTTTCCCTCTTGCCTGTGCTGGGGTCTCAGGTCCACAATTCAGCAAAAGGCATGAGCGGGCGAGGGATCAGCTTCCCTGCATCAGCTTACCTGGCAGATGGGGAATACAGCACTTTGCTGTCTCTCCGGGGTGCTGTAAGGATAAATAGATTAACAGATTGTGTGGTGCTTGGAGGTGTGTGATGGGGGCTTTAGAAGAGGTCAATAAAGAGATCAATAAACTGGCAGGAGCACAACAAAAGGTCTACTCCACTTTAGGAACTGCAATATTAATGCTATCTTGAAAATAGCATCTACATTTTCCTAAAGGAAATGATCAAAATAATTTTCATTTTACAGTTTTTGGAAAGGAAGCATTTCTGGGATATTAAATACTATTATTTTAAAACCTTAATTTCCCTCCTTTTTTTCTTTTTCTTTCTTTTTTTTTTTTTCTGGAGGTGGTAGAGAATGTCAAAGAGAAGTCATAATTGGCCACTTTTTGGAAAAAAAAAAAGTGCAGTGTGGGTTTTTTCCACACTCATATTGCTTTATAATAGAGAAAATTCAGCAGCTTAAGAGCTTTCGTTTGTCTTTCAGCTTCACATCTTAACAACTGATGTAAGGATAACTAATACAATCCTCAGGAGACTTACCAAGAGGCTTGAGGTCACTCTGTTTTACACTATGATACTGTTACTAAGCAAATGATTTTTATTGTGTTATAGCTGTATGTGTAGCAAAGTGTAGTAACAGTTAAAATCCTTTCTTGATTCCAGGATGGTAAGTTTTCTTTCCTATTCTTCTCTTTCAATTTTATATCAACACCTGAGAACAGGAATTAAAATAATAACAATAACAGCACAAAGTGCATAGTTGGGTAAAGTTGCCAGTTTTTGATTAAGATCAAAATCTGGACTTCTTTTTTTCCCTGGTATAGTCTAAAATCAATTAAGAATGCTGAAGCTCTCCCTGTTCTTCCCCTTGTGACATTTATTTATTCTAATTCTCAGGGCCTCAAAGACTTGTGTTTGTTCTCTGTCACTCATTAGCATGTGTGGGATTGGAATCTGTGGGATTTCTCTGTTTAAAAACACAATGTTTTCTTCTCCAAAGATGTCAAGCTCACGAAAGTGTTGATTTGTTTTAATGACATACGTTGAAGTAGAAGAATGATGAACATTACTTCTCTCTTATCTGATTAATGATCAATTATGTGGACGTCATTTGTGTGCTCTACGTTTGCCCTGTTTCACATGTAGTGCCCAAGCATAGCAAGGCTTTAATTTACTGGCTTTCTGCTGGTAGGGCACTAGATAGTGTGTTTTTCATGGCACAAGTCAAATTCAGTTTAACTTGTTCTTTTTAACTCTGAGGGGATGTCTTCAAACATTTCTAATTCCCATTCTGGTTCTTCCAACAGCATCTCTAACAAACAGAACTCATTTGCCTTAAGAGTCCATAACACAACTGTGTGGTGTGTTTTGCCCAGCATGTTGCCCATCGCATTTTAATTTTCCTCTAGAGAAGCAGAAATTCCCTCCTCAGATATTTGCAGCAAAGATTACACTGGCATAAGGCAAAATGAGAAGTGTGCTCACTTGTTTGTCCTGCACTGTCTTGGGAGGTAACTTGCTCCCAAGTAAAAAGCTTCTCGTTTTATACATGCTGTAGCTTCTCGGTTATTTTTAGCAACATAGATTGTTCTTAATACTAAAACGCAGACCTGAAAAAGTGAAATGGAATGTAAAATAAGTTGAGATGATCATCTGGGCTACCTTTGTATGGGACTATATGAGGAAAATGTCCAGAGAAGGAAAAAATTGTAGAGAACTGGTAGCTGAGGCTCTCCCTTAGGCTCCAAAATCAATGGTGAGGAGCCTGAAAGTTTGTTATCTGATGAGTGAGTTAGTGCTGGTTTTGGTAAAATGCCCCAGAAGCTGAGATGCTGGAATCTTTGGTACATTTAGATGCCCCAAAGGAAAAGCAGCAGGATGAATTCTGGACAAACTCCTGTGTCTCACTACAATCTGGCCAAAACTTCTTGGTTTTGACCACTCAACAATTTCCAATGAAAATCTGTTTTGTTGGGCAATTGCCCAGCAAGTGTAATAAGATCCATATTGAACTGTTGACATGATAACATATGAACGATTAATAGCTCATTGCTCAAGTGGATAAAAGGACTGAGAACATCCACAAAAGGCTACGTTGAACTCTGTCATTCATTTGATGAACGGCCTGAAGAATGCCAATGTTGTTATGAAAGACTTGCTGACTCCATCGAATGCTCTCCTGTCGACTGATTCTGCCCCAATATCTCCACAGTCCTTATTGCCTTCCGTTTGTTTTCAGTTACACAGACTTTTACATGAAGACAGAATGGGTTTTGCCCGTGAGTTCATCTGCTTCTCCGTTTGGTCGCTGGCTGAACTCCTATTCCCCTGTGACATCATTGTGTTCCTCACTTCAGCTGTCACCCCCTGGGATCGGAGCATCTTTTATTTGTCCTCTCTGGATCAGACAGGTGGAAGAGCACTGCAGTTCCCCTGCAGAGCCTGTTTTCTAGCTGAATTGATGTCCAAAGTGAAGCTCCTGGCTCTGGACCCCCTGGAAATAAATCCCAGCTGGGGTGTCAGTCACAGCAGTAGCCATAATGGCTGTCAATTAATAACAAGAGGGGCTAAACAAGTCTCATCTGTCTTTGCACAAATATCCTTCACAGCATAGTGGGTCAGGCGAGGAGAGACCACACGATAGGCAGGCAGGCTTAACTTGGATATGGATGTCCTGAAAATTAGTGCAGCGGGGGTGTAAAGCAATGAGGGATCCTGAGGAACAGGAATGAAAGGTCAGGATATGTTTTTTCTCCCAAAGCCAAAACTAATTTGACATACATGAATTTGACATACATGAATTGACATACATGGCATACATTGATTTGTATACCCCAACATATATATTGTATGTATATTATATATGTATAATATGGGTAGGTATGTATTCGAGGTTCACATTCAAATATTACAGGTACTGTTAGTAGAGTGTAACTGTTAAAAAGAAGGAGATTCAAAGGATTAAATAATGAGATTATTTCTTTCTAGATTCTTCCTTCCCTGACCAGGCAGGAAGTAAGAAATGTCAGCTTAAGAAATATTAAAAAGATGATATAAACTGTCTTTCTCATAATATCTTAATTTTCGTAGTAAAGCACTAGGGACTTGCAGAGCCCTGTAAGACATGCAAAGAGGCTCATTCCTGCATGGCAGAGACATGGAGCTGCATAAAGAACACTCCAGTAACCTGGCTGTGTAAAAGCCTCAGAGAAGAATCTAATACAGGGTAAGTTGGCTTATTGCAGCCTTTTTTTTTTTCCATCATGGTGGCTCCCCTGGGTGCATAAGAGATTGAGAAAGAAGCGTGAACTTAAACCCTGACGAGGTCAATATCTTTCCAAGGAACAGATGGCCACAGCTTTGCCTCCTCTTTCCTTTACGGAGTTTTGGGACCAGGGCAATGTTTGGGGATGCTGTGGTTTAGAGCACAAGACTCTGTTATTTCAGACTTGTGATGTGATTTTCAGTTGTGTAACTCTGAAAGAGAAGAATGGGATTCCAAGAGATATAACAAGGCAGGAGCTGCATTACCACAACTACAGAACAAATGGTGACTTGGAAGACACTGTTATGAAAGAACCTGGAGGTTTTAAAACTCACCTCTTGAGTCACACAGCATATGGTGCTCAGAAGAGCTTAAGAGGTTAAGAGCTACCTAAATAAAATATTCACTGTCCAGTAGCCCTGGAGCTCATTACCCATAAATACTACAGGGTTTATAGGTATGCCAAGGAGGAAGAGGAGATGAAATGTACTTCTGCCTTCAGAAGGGGAATTAATGTAATAGCATTCATTCCTTTTATAGATAGTACTGCTATTTAGGAAGTCCTAAAGTACATGATGTCTTTGCTGATTAAATTTCCTGTGTAAGCAAAATGTTCATGAAGTTACATAACTTCATTTTTCTCCCTACCTCATTGCTGGCAGCAAAAGCATGGGTTTCTGGAGCCCTCCAGGCCTTGCTTCCTCTCCACTTCAGCCTCCACTTCTGCTCACTAATAGCGAGGAGAAAAGAGTGGAGGGAGAGCAGGGAAACTGAGAGAGAAAGAGTAGTGCTGTTGCAATAATTCCTTCCTTCAGCACCATATGCACTTCTTGCCTTCCTCTTCCATCCCTCATCAGGCTCCCTGTGGGCCTGATGCTTCCCACCTGAGGTCATTCATGCAATCCTGACACAAGTAAATGGCCAAAGTCACTTCCCTTTTTATCCCTAGTGAGCTGAGCTGAGAAACCAGGGCCACCTCTTCAACCGTGCTTGAGCCTCCGAGACATCTCTTTCCCTCCCACTTGTGCCTCACAGTCTCTTTTCCCATGCTGTGGGGCCCCTTTCCCAAAATGTAACCTTTGGTGGGTTGGTGAGTAGAGAGTGTCAAGTTGTGAGACAAACCTTTGGCCAGAGGATGTCAGACAGGCATCCTCTGCATCCTCCTCTGCAATCAGTTCAACAGAAGCAATTGCGCTGGGGAGTGTTTTGGACATGTCCTCCAAGGGAAAAATTATGGGGGGTAATTTTGCTGCCTCTGAGCTTGCTTATCTGACTTTTGTATCCCTTTGTGGTACAGCAGGCCCTTGCTCTGTTTTTTTTTTTAGTCAATTTAATGGGTGATTCAGGGCAAGAGGAGTCTATTTCAAAGTTTCCATATTAATTGTTATGAGTCAAAGTAAAAATGAATATAAGATTACTTGTTTTGCTTAAGTGGCACTGTCCAATCTGATTAATAAGTACCCTTCTGCTGACCTCAAAATATGCTGTAAAACTTCTTCAAGATAAGGACCAAAAAATGTACCAAGACACTTCTGCTGTTCTTGTATTTATTTATTGTACTTCTGCTCCAATTTCCTTTGCTGCCAACGGCTTTTAAATACAAATGAGCAAACTGTGGGCCAAATTAAAGGAAAGAATAATGATTTTTAAAGAAAATGGTGGGAGCTCAGCAGTGGAGTGTGTATGAAATCAAAGTTTTATTGTGCACAGTTTTGTAATACAGAGATTCCCTCTCAACAGATGGGTCGTTGCCCGGCTGTGTATAGAGAGGTGACGTCCTCATGGCTGAACTCCTTGGTCTGGTGGACTTGGATGGGAGAGCTTAAAACATCCTGTGCAGGGTTTAAAAAGTCAAGCCCAAAAGCTGTTAGCACCAGGGAATCTTCAATCTGGAAATTAAGAAAGAGGAAAAAAAGTCACATGGGGAGAGGAGGCACTTCTCAAAAAGACTCTAAAACACCGCTGGTTTTTGTCAGTATTCTGTTAGCTATTATCTTGCATTTTTGAGTCGCTTGGCATGGGGTGATGCAAATCTGCTGCATGGCTCTGGGAGCAGTGAGTGAGAAGCTCAGCACACTCTGGCCGTTCATTTAGAGTGAAAGCTGGAGATACAAACCATGCCACAAGCCTTTTGCCTCAAGAATCGAGAAAAAGCTGCTCCTTTGTCCCATTCTGCCTCTTCAGGAATCAGCAGCAGCCCTCTCTCAGACAATGCATGATGGAAGAGTCAATGTTCTCTTCAGTCAAAGCCTTTCTCTGTAGTGCTGTTTGTCTCATTTTTGGCAGCAATCAACAGTTTTGCTCAGTGTACGTGGGACACTTGCTGCAGACAATTTACAAACATCAGGGGAAAGAAGGGAGTTGGCGGTGTTTTTGAATTCCCATCAGTTCTTCTTTTTTTTGTTGTTTCTAATAAGTAGCTGAAAAACAAAACGAGTGTTTTATTTCCTGATGAACACAAATATTTGTCCAAAATAACTTAAATTGTTTATTAACATGACTCCATTTGAACATTTCTTTTTTTAGGAGCCATGTGAAAGCTCTTATTTCTTCCATGATGGATATTTGTCATCAGTTCATGTGAATGTTTTGGCGAACCAAAGGATGGATTGTTCTGTTTTGCTTGCTTGGATTGTGAAATGGGAATATCCGTAACATGACAGGGCATGAAAGAGCCTGAAATGAATTAAGGCTGTACTTTAATGAATGGGCTTTTCATCTAGTGGATTCTTTGTAAACAACTGTGGTAAATCCACTTTCAGCAAATCCAAAGGATGGTTGACACATGCATTTCATACGGGTGGCTCCTAGCAGACTAGAACTGATGATGCATCATTACAGATGGACCATTTTTTTTGGCAGATGAGTGTTCTTGCTATCGCATTTCAACTGGAAGAACTGCTCTGGTGTAGAGCCAATACAGTATGTACTATGTTTCATCTGATTATCTCAGCTCAAAACCTGGACAGATGAGAACATTCTGAAGCTGGATACTGCAGGGATCATCCAACCAACGCGGGTCTCTCAGCCTTCACTGGAAAGGGGGCAGGTTTCTACCTGCTGAATTATTTGGTAAGTTGGGCTGAAGGTAACCGAGCCAATGGATATTCTATGCTGAAGGTGGAAAAAATTAGGCAGGCATATGCAAGTAAAAGATGTGGTAATGCCCTGTGCTTCATTCAAAGCTGTGTATTTATTCAGATGAGGAATCCCTCTGGGCAAATATTGCACCTGACTGGTTTTCACTTTTCGAACCATAACAAAGATAACACCTACAATCCATCCTTAAGAGAAAATTAAAGAGGTCTGTATCCAAATGTGAGTATAATGGAAAATGTTGTGACTGTGCATCTGTTGTAAGTATTTGACAACACTGAATTTTGCCAAGACAACTGTGCCAAAAAATGTGGGTCATTAGAAAGCAAGAGCTGTGAGGAAGCGCAGGCAATAAGTTGGATCATTTTGCTCTGTTGATCTTTTCAGGAAGTAGAGCAGTTGAGGGCAAGCGTACTATTTGTTCCTTAAGGGATTACTAACCCACTGGAAACAGAACCTGATGTACATCTAGCCACCTAATTTCTCATGGTGGCGTAGGCTTACGTCCCTTTTTGCTTTCAGACACATCTCAAAGAGTATGACAGATTGCATGGGAAGAATTCAAGGCGACTGACGCTCGCTGTGTGCTCCTGTTCACTCCA
Organism: Arenaria interpres; assembly: GCA_013399435.1. Classification (NCBI taxonomy): domain Eukaryota; kingdom Metazoa; phylum Chordata; class Aves; order Charadriiformes; family Scolopacidae; genus Arenaria; species Arenaria interpres. The sequence goes on along the minus strand of VXAK01007811.1, from coordinate 47,965 downwards.
GAAAGCACTGGAGCTGAGCCTTATAATCACAACCCCAAATAAACCTCTGGGATTCCTGATTGCCAGCGGGTTCCTTGGAAAGTCACGTACACACAGTGCTAGTCTGGAGAAATGTTTTTGTGGGATATGTGGCAAGAACACTCCTAATGATATCTGCGCCCCTTGCCTGTGTCCACTTTTTATTGTTGAAAGTACCAGCACGATTTTCAGTCCCTGGTGATCCCTTTGTGTTAGGTTTTGTATTAACCGGCTGTTAGCTTCCAGTTCCAGCTGCAGACACTGACTCATACCCGTAGAAACACCTCCTACTGCTCAGTGAGGCAATGGACTGCGAACGAACTTACCGTCATCAATCAAAATGATTTCACAAACTTGTTCCTGACTTTTGTTGACCCTGCGTTTTCAGAGCTGAGAATGCAAAACGCAACCTCTGTAGCTCAGGGCTGAAAGTTTGGGTCAGATCAGAGACGCTGTTCCTTTGCACTCAAGTATAAGAGAATAATTGCCACCAGCTCGCTGGTGTGACTACCTTGGAGGTAAAACGACAAAATCCTTGCATGTGTAAGCAGAAACTCCATCTTTGCAGATCTTTTTAGCTAATTAAGTAGGTGGTTGAATGTTTCCAGGAGGAGTGCATGGGGAGATGTGAACACAGCAGAAGACAACTTCTCTTAACTTTTTATAAAGGATGCTGAGATTTTTCAGTCTAACATTTGCACAGCGCTTGCTGGGCATAATAGCACATATACCTAATGTGACTGTAGGTTTGTCCTACATTGAAAGGCACCAGTCAGTACATCACATACATTAGAGTCTGTCAGTGCATTAGTGACAGTGCATTAGTGTGCAGTAAACAGATGCACACCCTGGAAACATTCCCATCTCCCTAACTACGTTAAGTCTGACCCTTTCCATATTTAATAACAAGTCATTATAATAGATAAGGCACAGACGATACAGAATTCAGTCAAATGAGTGTTTCAGGACTAATTTAACCATGGTAAGCAAGGGGTTAACATGGAAATTAGACGCCAGAGTAGACATGATAAAGCAATTCATCAAATTTAGCAAGAGTGTCCATTCTAGCCTGACCATGATTTCGACTGACACTGAACTGAAGGTTATTGACCTGGCCTGGTTCACATCTGACGGTGCTGATTTTGAGAGCAAACGAATTCTGGTGCCTGTGAGCTCGTAGGGCTTCCAGTTTCTCAGCAGATAAGCATTGGCTGGCCTTCTCTTTCAGACTGGATTGTGCAAACACACCCCTAACGATTCCCACAGATCACGCAACTGGAGTGAGATGGGCTGAGATCTGGCACTGGTCCTCTCTGATTGTGCAGGACACGATGAGTACTTGCACGTGCATTAACTACACACGTGTCTGCTCCCACCCAAGCCTATGAGAGAGGAAGGCTCAGGCAGCAGTGCCATATAGCACAGGGCATTGGAACACTAGTTCACACATCTGGATCCATCTAACTTTAAATTTTAGATGCCCAGATACTACCAAGGAGTTTTTCCCCTTCAGCAGTGGCCTGTACTGATGCTAAGAGCCATGTAGAACCATAGAATCACAGAATTGCTGAGGTTGGAAGGGACCTTACCAGATCATTGAGTCCAACCATCAACGTAACACTGACAAATCCCATGTCCCTCAACACCACATCTACACATCTTTTAAACACCTCCAGGGATGATGATTCCACCACTTCCCTCCTGGGCAGCATGTTCCAATGCTTGATAACCTTTTAGGTGTAAAATTTTTTCCTAATATCCAATCTGAACCTCCCCTGGAGCAACTTGAGGTCATTTCCTCTTGTCCTATTGCCTGTGGCTTGGAGAAGAGACCGACCCCCCCTGGCTACACCCTCCTTTCAGGGAGTTGGAGAGAGCCAGAAGGTCTCCCCTCAGCCTCCTTTTCTCCAGGCTGAACACCCCCAGCTCCCTCAGCCGCTCCTCACAAGACTTGTGCTCCAGACCCCTCACCAACTCCGCTGCCTTTCTCTGGACCCGCTCCAGCCCCTCAATGTCTTTTTTGCGGTGAGGGACCCAAAACTGAACACAGCACCCAAGGTGGTGTAAAGTCAATCTGCTCTATAGCCCTCGGTGTGGCACTTTCAGTTCTCCTTCAGCAGCCAGCAGTGGATGAGGAGGATGAAAACATGCCTCCTTTCCAGAGCTGTTGCAGACCCATTGCATTCTGAGCTGAGCTGCCCCAGATGGCTGAACTGTAATGATCTCAAAATATAGGCTTTCTGCTTAGAAACAGAGCCAAGTGAGCTTTGGTTTTTTGGAGACCTTGCTCTACTCTACACTTGATGTAATCAGGGTAGCCTGATATAACCAAGGTAGCATTGATTGTAACTGGAAGGCAAACAATTGTGTTGAAAATAGCCTCTTGCAGTGTTGCAACAATCTGTGGTGGTTTACTAGGGGTCGCGATGGACTAGCTGCTTTGGCTAAACTTACAGGTTATCCTAATCAAAACCAAAACTCTCTAAAGTACTATAATTCTTCTTAGTCTATGCATATTTTTTTGGAAGTGGAATTGAAAATTTGTCTTCATAGCATTTCAGCCAAATTTTTGCAAATATTTGGCTGATTTAAATTTATTTTTGAGAGTGTTCCATCAAATTCAGAAAAAACCCAGTCCTTTATTTAAACAATTATTCTGAATTTTCTAAGGTCTTCAGTGCATCTTAAGCAATGGAGGTAAAAATTTTGTGCAAAATAAGAGGTTTGAGACAAATATATATATATATATAATGCTGCAAGATTTTTTTTTTTTTTTTTCAATTAAAGTAGAGATTGGTCTCAGCCAGGTAGCATTCACATTGGCTTCTTGTGTGGGTTGAAAATGATCCATTGCACCCAGAAAGTACCAGAGCCAACTGCCTGGGCAGTCAGAAGACTGAGATCACTTTTACTGGTGCAAAGCTTCTTTCTGACTGTTTCTATAGACCCGAGAACTGGCTTGGCTTTTTGCTTATGTCATTTTCATCTGACCCTAGTGAGCTTGTTACTTGTGCTGCTCAGTGCTTTTGGGGAACCCAAGGTGGTGGGTTACTGCAGTGCCTCTAAACAGCAGTTTCGAGAGACAATTAAGAAAACTGTTTTATTTGCATCTGGGTGGCTCCCCATGAAGGTTCAGGCCAATTTGTTATAGAACCATAGAATTGCCTGGGTTGGAAGGGGCCCTTCAGATCATCAAGTCCAACCATCAACCCAACACTGACAAAAACTGTCACTAGACCATACTGTTAAGCAATTGTTGTCCATGAGCTCTAAATGAGTAACACAATGCAATGGCTTAGGGTTTTGCATGGTATAAACCAGGCTGTAAATTTTCTGTCTGTTGGCTTACTCATATTCAGGCCCTGCCTGATATACATTAGAGCAAATCCAGTTGGATCTTCTTGGACAATGGCTGTCCCATTTTTGGGCATCTATTGAGGTCTTGATATGTCTTTTGATTCCATACAGAAAAAAAGCCAAGGTCTTTCAAACATGGTCACCGATCCAAGTTGTGTCAAAATGTCACTTTTCATCAAAGTCTGAACCGTTTGGGAAGAGCTACATGTGTTTGTTCTCATGTGCTCTGTCTTCCTCTCTCCTTTACTTTTTCCCCTACCCCACCCTCTTCCCTCCTTCCTGTCAAAACAGTGACAGCTTATGTTTTGCAATATGGTCAAGTTACGAATTTAGCAAAATTTAAAATAATAGAAAATTTTGGCTGTCTCTAAATGTGTTGCCTCGCATGGGGGTAAAGAGTACGTCCACCTCGCCCCTCTCCCACCAATAAGACATCAGTACAAGACACTATAATGCAAGACAATATATTCCTGTTAGTGAAAATGCCTCTTTATTTTTTAGGCAAACAAGCAGAGTCCTTTCCTCACCCCTCATCCTCCCCTCATACCAAAACAAAGCAAAGGCCAGCAGGACCAGAGTGTGCGAATTCCACTGCCTCCCCCCTCGGCCGCGCACCCCCTTCCCTCCCGCAGGGAGGTGAGCATCGTCCACACATCATCTGAGACAGGAACAATATAACACAATCTGTTTTCAAATTTTCTAAATATTTCCCAGCTTCCATTGCAGGCTGTTGTCTTCAGGCTGGAAATTTGTGCCAAAAACTCCCCACCAGCATTCTTCTCTGCCTTCCCGAATCACTCGGACAGCAAACAAACCTTTTCTTGACTCACTGGTTTCTGCAAAAAAAAAAAAGTGTTTGTGTTAATTCCATATGAAGGAGGAATGGCTAGACTGCAGATTTTACAGCTCGCAGCTCTCCAGTGAATGCTATAAATAAGAAGATCTTTGACAACACAGGGCTGCTTTCTCCTCTGCATATTTCTATATAAGAACAGGACTTGTCCCTTCCCAGAGCAGCCAGGGTGCTGCTGCGTTGGGTAGGAAGCAACTGCCGGGCAATTTTCTATCCCCTCCGAGCCCATAAGGCTCTGGGACATATTGTGCCATCTATAGCTGGGTTTACTGCCTGAACAAAAAGCCTTTGATGTAATAAACACTGTGTATAGAGTGCAGTTTCACAGGATAATATGATGATCTGTATGGCAGTGAGCTGTACTGAGTGGCTAGTCTAGACAGGAACGTGTTAAATTAGTACCAGAACAATTTAGCAGACACTAGAATGAACTAGGAGAGGAAATTTTTTTTTTCTACTTTAAAAAATGTGAGCTGTTCAGTGCCAAATAATTAAGTTGGGCTGTAGAAATTTTCAGTATTCATCATCAGAAGTACTTAAAGTGGTCACACTATGTGCTAATCCTTGTCTGTGAGGGCCTCTGCACTTGACAGTTGCAAAATGGTCTTCGCAGGGAGGTGGTGGAGTCTCCATCTCTGGAGACATTCCAAACCTGCCTGGACATGTTCCTGTGCAACCTGTTCTGGGTGACCCTGCTCTGGCAGCAGGGTTGGACTAGATGATCTCCAGAGGTCCCTTCCAACCCCACATCATTCTGTGATTCTGTGAAAAGTTTGCCCTGCCCTATACGAGCACGTTTGTGCCTGGTCATGACTATGTTTTGAGCAGGCATAATCCTTGATGGTCTTCATTTATTTCCCCACTGTTCCAGCAACATAGCACGCTTGTATTTCTCCATATTCTTTCCTCTGGGTCAACCCACCATCACTTTCTACTTTTGTGAAGTGCTATTGAAGCAAGTGTCCCGCCATTGGGTGTTTGTGTTCCAGCTCTCCCGCTCTTCACGGAGCTGTTCCAACACAGAAAGCACGATTCGGTGATTAAAGCAAAGAAAGGAGGTTAATAGACTGTGATTCTGTTTCTCAATAGGGCATCAGTAGCTGTCATGTAAAGCTGGCAAACAACTTCTTAAATTCCTTGGGCCAGGGGATGTGACTCAGTCGGCAGGCGCTCAGCGTCAGGCAAACACAGCGAGTTCCCTTTCCATTCCATGAGGAGCAGAAAGTTTATGTCTGCACTTGAGTCTGCTCCCATCTCTGTGTGATGGCCTTTTAACAGAGTGCACTTCGGGTTTCTCCACCGGTTTGAGCTAATACAGAGCTGTGGGCACCATGGGCCACCCAGGCAATTCCTTTTGAGGCGATCTACTGCTAAACCAGCTCAATAGCTCTCCAGAGGAGCATGAAGACAGTTTTTACAGCTGAATACAGTGCAAGGATTGAACTATGGGCCTTTCATCTTAGAGGTGGCTCCCTACCATATGATGTTGTTATGAAAAGCAAGGTAAAATCTTCCAAAGTTTGGTGTTACACAGCTGAAAGTTTGCACAGGGCTTTATAAAAACAAAAGCATCTACATTATTATAAAAACAGAGCTCTTGTATGTAATGAGGTAAAGTGAATATATTGCAGTTTAACAGCTGATTTGGAAAGTCCTTGTCACTGTTCCCAGAGTTTCAAATCCCAGGAGTATGAAGAACTTTTGAAGAAACTAAGCAACCGTAACTACAATGGCCAATTTGGACAAAATGGGCACATGAAGTTCAACCAAGCCAAGTGCAGGGTCCTGCACCTGGGACGTGGCAATCCCAGGCACAAATACAAGTTGGGCAGAGGAAGACTGGAGAGCAGCCCTGAGGAGAAGGACTTGGGAGTGCTCGTGGATGAGAAGCTCAATATGAGCTGGAAACGTGCACTGGCAGCCCAGAAAGCCACATCCTGGGCTGTATGAAAAGAAGCGTGGCCAGCAGGTCACGGGAGGTGATTCTGCCCCTCTATTCTGCTCTCGTGAGACCCCACCTGGAGCGCTGTGTCCAACTCTGGAGTCCTCAACATAGAAAAGACATGGACCTGTTGGAATGGATCCAGCAGAGGGCCAAGAAGATGCTCAAAGGGCTGGAGCACCTCTCCTACGAAGACAGGCTGAGAGCTGTGGTTGTTCAGCCTGGAGAAGAGAAAGCTCCGGGGAGACCTTATAGCAGCCTTCCAGTATCTGAAGGGAGCCTACAGGAGAGCTGGGGGGGGACTCTTTGTCAGGAATTGTAGTGACAGGACAAGGGGTAATGGTTTCAAATTGGAAGAGGGGGGATTTAGATTAGATACTAGAAAGAAATTCTTTCCTGTGAGGGTGGTGAGACACTGGAACACGTTGCCCAGAGAAGCTGTGGCTGCCCCATCCCTAGAAGTGTTCATGGCCAGGCTGGATGGGGCTTTGAGCAACCTGGTCTGGTGGGAGGTGTCCCTGTCCATGGCAGGGGGGTTGGAACTGGGTGGTCTTTAAGGTCCCTTCCAACTCTAACCATTCTGTGATTCTATGATTTCACACAGGAGATGAATTGGCTGTTCAGAAGAATGGTTCCTGTGTCGTAGCAGAACTTGCTTTGATGCCTTCTGGCCCCTTGGAGCAAACTCTGGCCCTGCCGAGCTGAGGCAGTGCTGTGTTGGGGAGCGGAGCCATCAATACGCTGCCGCATACCGTCCCTAATTCTGGAATTTGCTTCTCCCACCCACAGCAGGGTGGTTTCACAATGTGCTTTTCTTGTGCTGCAGCAGGGACAGCCTCCTCAAGGACGTGTTTTTCTTAGTCATGTGGATTTGTCAGATCCAGTCTTTTTTTTCCCATTCAAACGTGCTTTTCAGTGTACTCAGTGTTGGATAAGCACAGAGGCTCACATAATCAGTCCAGATGACTCCTTAAGGAGAGTTTTAATATACTGCCCAGTGATTCCTTCTCTTTGAAGGGTACGTTGCTCCCGGCTTGGACTGAGCAGTACCGTGGCACCCATTCTGAGTAAAAGAAATGTCAGCGTGGTCCTTTTTCAGCAGTGAGCAATATTTCCTTTGAATATTTACGCTTCAAAGCCACACTGGCAAAGGGCTGTGCAGAGGTGGGTAGATTGGGAAAACCTATGGGACAGCACAAGGAATTAGAGCATGGTTAGATGTGGAGACCCTATAGATCTGACCCCAGCAGACAGAGCCTGATCTTACCTGGCTTGGTAGAACTCTGCTACATTGAGTGACACAACAACAGTTTATGGAATGTGAATTGCTTTTTTTTTTTTTTTTTTAATATTCTGCTCTCCAATGACCACCCTGAGTGGCCCAATTCCTTTTTCTGAGGGTGCGTTTCCTAGCTGTTAAATGTCAAATTATCCAGATTAAAAAAAACCCCTTCCAGTAAGGCTTTGGTTTGCTTCCTATAGAATCTTAGGATTGCTGAGATTGGAAGGGACCTTTCAGATCATCGAGTCCAGCCGTCAACCCAACACTGACAAAACCCACCTTTAAACTGTATCTTTGAGCACTACGTCTACCCATCTTTCAAATACCTCCAGGGATGGTGACTCCACCACTTCCCTGGGCAGCCTGTTCCTGCGTCGCTGTTGGTAGCTAATGAGCAATGGTACTGAGCTGTGCCATCCTCTGGGGCTTAATCTCCCCGCCATGTCAGCAGTTATATCGGAGACCCACTGAATGGAGACTATTCCCTCTTGAAAAATTGCTCTCTCCTCTGAAATAGAGAACTGTCTTGCTGCTGGGATTGGGACCCATTGCTGGGGATGCTGACTTTTCCAGCGTGGGAGCATGGAGCAGCACAACCTGCTCGATGTGCTGCCTGGGAAAGCTCCTTCAAAGTTAGTCTGGAGGCATTCACCGCTACGCTCTGCTCTGCAGTCTGGGCATGTGTTAAATATAGGAACAGCAGCTGGAAGAACAGAGGCAGAAGAGGGAACCTGAGGTAACAAGAAGACAATACTGGTTAGATTCACTGTTTTTTACCGGTTTCAGTCAGTTTTCCTCACTTCACTAAAATTCTGTTTGGAAAACAACCCCCCTTTTTTTCTTCTCCTGCTGGGCTTGTGATTACAAATAAAAATGTAAGCATGATTGTGGCCCTCTCAAATCACATTTTCTACATAGCTATATTGAATTGGGATCTTCCAAACACAGCAAGGCCTTTTCACAAATATCTTTTTCCCCTAATGTTTCCCATCAGCCTGCCGCAGGCATTCAAAGAGTAAGTGTTTAAATAATGGACTGAAAGGCCAACGCCAGTTCCTGGAGGACACGGGTTAAAACAAGAAGGTTTTTGGCAAATAATTGAAATGTGACTGGAATTTTTCCGGTGTGCTATTGCCCCATTTGTTCCCTCTACTTTAATATTTAACAGGCCTTTATTGATTACAGTGGCAGGTTTGTACTGTAAATGGAAACTGAAGGTTATTTTTTCATTCCATAATCAATGGCTATATATACTTCATGTATGTATACGTTTATCACATATATTTCTCAAATCAGTGCTTGGAGAAATCACATCCTGGTGCAGTTGTAAAGGCAACAGGGTATTAGTCATTTTTTAAATAATAAATCTCAGTATCTGAGTAAATTCTCCACCGAGATATGCAGAAAGTCTCCGTTACTGCTGCGTCACCAGCATGACTGAGTCTGGCGATGAACTCAACTTCACAAATGGTGTAAGTTCCCTCTGAGTCTGCACTCGGGTCAGCCCTCTCTTCCCTGCTAAAGTAGGAGTACTTCAAATCTTATCTGTGGGTAAGTCTCTTTCAGATTCAGCTGGCAGCTGCTGATCTCTTTTGACTTTTTTTTTCAAATTCCTGTCTGCAGGGAACACCGTGAGGTCCCACGTGTCCCCCTGCTTCCCCGTCCCAGTCCCACGTGGGGCTGGTCCCCTCTGGCGTTTGAACTGCCTGTGCATGGAAAAAACTCATTTCCCAGCTGTACACACACCTCTAGGATTTTGCTTATGAGACAAGGTTTTTAGTCAAACGGGGACAATTTATGAAGCTGATATAAATCTGTCAATGTGACGATGAAACTTCTACACACTTCACTTCTTATCAGCCAGCCCATTCCTATAATTCGCAATTTTCAACATATTTTCCTCCCTTTTTTTTCTTTCCTTCTGCTGTTGCCAGGGCTTCTTGTGTCCATCTGAACTTTGACAGCAAAGCCCATTTCCATACTCCATGATACTCTTAATCCTACAGCTATGTGCATCCATGCCTCAAAGGGTGGCAGCCACTGCCACTCTGGTCCTTAGTGCCTGGCTGAATTTACAACCCAATTCTACAGTGCATTTAAAACCACACCTGTGTCATTTTCCCTGGGACAGGGATGCTGTTACTGGTGGGGTTAGAGGGCTATAGGTGCGTTTTCTTCAGCACAAATTTCTTACTACTTCTTTTGGTTTTGGCAGAATTTTATACACTAGTGTTAGTAACTTGATCAAACATACATGAAATCTCACTGAAATGTGAGGGTCAGGTCTGTCTGGCAAAACTTATTTTGCCTTTGCACTCCAATCCTCTTGTTAGTCATAAATTCCTGCTCCAGCTTTCCCATAACTCTGCCTGAAGCTGATGTCAGCTATAGTTAAACAGGATTTTTTTTGATTTAGTCCTAATGTAACACTGACATGCTTCCGAAATTTTCACCTGTAACTGAAAATTTATCAACAGCTAACACCTCGCCCATCACTTTTGGTGCTCTTTGGTATGAATTATCTCAATCTCCTGATTCAAAAATTTTTCTCTCCAGTTAAAATTGTTTAATACTCTTCCTGCTTAGTTGCAAATTGACTGGAAATATTTAATCATTATCAGCCAGCTTGTTCTTGATTTTCCTCAGTACTGGGAAATTAGCTCGTTGGCAACAGAATTGTAAACATTATTGATTAGGACTTTCTCTGATTTCCTACAATTCAGTCATGAGTCCTGCTTATGAAGCAATGACAAGTGGTACAGGGGGAAATGAACCATTTATCCATGTAGTGTACCTGGGAAATCGTTATTGTCTAGATTCAGTACTCATTATATTGCTATAATAAGGTCAATAACAAGCTATATTGAGGTTGTGTTAGAAAGCTGTTCTCTAAAGTTTTAGAAAAATGTACTCGTATTTCACTAATGACTGTATGTTCTTCAATATCATACTCTTTGAGTTCTCAGATTCATTTCGTTATAGACAGGCACAGAAGGACTAACTTCTCCTTTTGGCCTGTCTCACAGACTTTAACAGGACCCTGCTTGGCCCTCGTACATCAGAGCGTTGCTCAATGTTAATAACTCATGGCTTGAGACCCACCTGAAATGGTTCTGGGCTCTTTGTGCTTTAGAGCAACATCACTAACTACTAGGAACAACCAGTAGCACTAAAAATAAGGAATATGGTACCACAGGTGATGTTTCCCAGCTGATACCCTTCAGCTCTTCTTTTTGCCCCTCATCTCCCAACGTCTTTTTCCCAGACTCTCCCTCAGCCTCCCTTATACACTCCCTCTGTGTTTTCTACTCCTCCAGTCTCATTAGCAGGTCAGTGCTGGGCGCTGTAGGATGGGCTGACCGTGCTCTCCTTGCTGCCCTGGTTCCTGTGAGCCCCCTAAACTCTTGGGAAATTCCACACTGCACTTCCCAGCAGGTGGGCTGCAGCGGACGACACGGGCATTTAACCCAGGGCATCAAATGGCATCTGCAAGTGGGAAATGTCAAACATTTTGGTGTTCATTCCTTAGCTATAAATAATAACAAATTCCTTCAAAAACTGTCTATATCCTCTCTTTCATTGTTCTTTATTTCCGCTGCAAATAACTTGCAACAATAAAAATGAAGGGATGCCAAATCCGCGTGGCTCTTCAAAGTGAATTCTTTCCTTGAAATGAAGTTCAGTTGAAAAGTTTGACCCTCCTCCTCAGTGTTCGTGCAAGACAGATGGGCTCGTGCTGTCCTTCGGCCTGAAGCCATCCTCAGGGTACTTTGTTCCTCTTTCCTCCTGAGTCTGAAAGAACGAGATCAGAAAGTTTACGTCTCCCTCCTGTCTTGCAGAAATTTTCTCTGCTATCTACCTCCTCCGGGTGGAGTCACTTCAGGCCATATGCATAATGATCTGTTCACCGGCGCTGGCTGGTAACTTACTCTCCTGAGCCATTCAGTCACTGATGACTTTCGTTACAGTTCTGTCCTCAGGTTCCTCGGGGTTTTCTTACTTTCTCACTAACAAGTGTTCGTTATTTCTCCCTTAAACTCCACAGGATCCCATGGTGGATTTTTGCATCTTTTAATTTCCCAGGAGGGATATGAAGGGTCTACAAGTAAAATGCTTTGCTTGCTCTTATCCGGGAGATTACAGAGGGGAATCGGATAAAAGCAGGGGTTGAATACTCAATGCTTTGCCATTGTCAGCAGCAGTGCACTTTTCGTAGAAAATAGCATTATCCTTATGCAGTAGGGTTTTAAAAACTTTTCCCAGGCATAAAAAAATGAAGGAATCAAATTCTTTGGACACTACTCTCTGCTGCCCTGAAGTTCCTTTCATTACACTGGAGACAGAAAAAGGAAATAGAGTGACTGGATACCCCCAACTCCCATAAAATATTCAATAAAGAGAGGCTGTTTTTACCACATACTGTTTCCCCAATGTTGTTCAGGCTTTATCTGGACACTGGCCGTCCTAAAAACCTCCAGCAGAAGCTGCAGGGCTGTTGTGATTTGTACAGCAGACCGAGTTTTGTCATCAATATGTAGACTTTAAAAATTTCTGTGGGTACTTTGGTATCTGAAGTCCCCATATGCTTGAGCTGGTGTTCCCTGCCTGCCACGATGAGAAAAGCCTGATGCCTTTGGAAGACTGAGAAAGAACCGCATGGTAGGAAGCTGGGATTCACACTGGCATCTCAGTTCCTCCGGCCATATTAAAATTGATCATTGTGAACATCGTCCGTACTAATTATTTTTGAGAAGTTACGGTGAGCAACCTTATAAGACTGTTGGACTGTGTTCACAATTAAGAAGGATTGCCTAAAGGACAAAGATGGCTTCTTCTTTTTCCGCAACCCTGATTGAACTCTGATAAAACACATTTTTCCTTGTTTCTCTTGATGTACCCTTACGGTATGAGATGAATAAATTACACGGTGGGAAGTAAATGGGAAGATTTCATACTGATAACCATGTGTGTGCTTTAGTTTTCCCTGTTGTTTTGCTTCACCATATTCCCTGCTCTAAAATGAGTGTGTACAGTTACACATCTCTGCTCTCTCACAGTTTAAAACAGCTCTTCTTTTCCAGATGAAATCTTCATACACCTCATGACACCTCCCACCTGGTGTGGTGGGAGATGTCCCTGCACATGGCAGGGGGATTGTAACTTGATGATCTTTAAGGTCCCTTCCAACTCTAACCATTCTATGATTCGATATTTCTTATTGGAAACACCTCAAAAAATGCAGAATTGTGTTAAGAAATCTAAAGATGGTAGATGAAATAATGTTAAATGTTTGTCTCTGCTTCTCTTAAGTCCCTATACTTATCCCTGTAGCTGGAAAAGTTGCAGCCTAACCTCAGAATTTCACTACCAGCCCTTCTATTTACTTTTACACTCTCTCCTATTAAATGTTATAGATTTCAGGTTGCATCTCACAACGACCATTATGCCAGGGGCAGAACTGGGTGACTACAAGCCAACTCAATGCTCCTGCTGGTAACAAGAATGTGTTGGTTGCAGGTCAGACCGCTAAATTGCCCAGGGGATTTTGAACATACTCCTCATGAGCTTTGGGGTGGACAGACCATCCATGACAACAGACTAACTCTGTGCCTGGTCTGCTCATGCTGCCACCATATGTGGTGCGGAGGTTCAGATTGGATATAAAGAAAAATTTTTACACTGAAAGGGTTATGAAGCCTTGGAATGGGCTGCCCAGGGAAGTGGTTGAGGCACCATCCCTGGAGGTATTTAAAAGATGGGTTGACATAGTGCTTAGTGGCATGGTTTAGAGATGGTTTTTGACCAGAGTTAGGTTGATGGTTGGACTAGATGATCTTGAAGGTCCCTTCCAACCTAGACAATTCTATGATTCTGAAATTCTATATTGCCACAGCTGAGCTTTGCCATTTGTTTGCAGCTGGGGAGGGAAGGAAAAGCCAGACCAGTTTTCAAGATCCAAAAGAAGGTGAGAATTTCAATTTGAGAGACTAGTGCATTAGTACAGGACATAGTTTTAAGCTCCGTGGTTTTTCATTCTACTTTGGCTTGTGCTAGGTGGGGAGGGAAGACTTAGATTCAATTTCTGCACCTAATGCTCATGCCAAGGGGTCTGGTTGCCCTGGTCCTGCTTACAGCCTGATGAGAAGTGTGTCTGCTGATGTTGTAAGGTCCTGTTATCCCTCAGTGCTGGTGTACAGAGCACAGCATGGTGTCATCAGCAGTGATGCAGGAATAATGACCACAGGAACGTGGTAAGGCTTCAATCATTCATATTTGCAAATAGCTTTGATTATTTCTCTAGGAAAATAATTATGTAAAGCCATGTACTATTAATTGTTGAAACATGTGCTCATCTTATAACCCAATTAATAAGCAGGTGTTTTAGCTTAATAACTGCATGTCAGAGGCCTAAATGTCTTACTGATAGTTTAATCAGGCAACCCCTCCCAAAACCTCCTGTGAGCATAGTTAACTGCATAAAAATTTAAAGTTTTCAAAATTAGGTTTTGGGATTAAAAGGCAGAACTTTCAGTCATGTCTCTGAGAACTGCCTTATTTCTGTAAATCTGGCTTGAAGGATTTCAAAAGCTTCTATTCTTACTTAGCTTGACTGGTGAACCTGATGATCATTTCGATTTTTTTTGTCTTATGCTTGATTTTCTAAACTCCCAGACAGTTCCAGGAAAGCAAGTTTCTTGAAAACAATGTGCCTCAGTAATAATGATTTATAATAGGAGAACGTAGAAAGCTTGTGGGCCTGAAGCAGAACTGCTTTTCTTTTCAGTACCCCCTCACAGTCAAACATGACACATAAAAAATTAATCCCTGCAATTTAAAGCGGGACTGGAATTTTAACTCGAGTGAAAAAGTTTCTGTGATACCTGCTCAATCCTAACACGGTTCAACGACTCGCTTATGAGCAGGTTAACTATCCTTGTGCTTGCCAATCCCTTTCAAGGTCGGCCTTCTGTGAAAGTCAGCCCCACTGAAAGCTGGTGGTTTTCTCTCTCCTGGGAGGATGAATCAGACTCTGACAGACACTACCTGCCAGCGGCCAGCCAGAGGCACGGCATCCCCTACAGCTTCCCCTACAGAAACGTATGTACATGGGCACGGGCACATATATATGCATAACCATATAGCATAAGATTCCGTTTTTAAGGCTTTTTCTCTGAGGCTGCTGCCCTTTGAGAGAAATTCAGCTCTCTCAGCAGGCGTTTGAATCAGTGTGACCAGGGCAGAGTGATGCTGTGGGTGGCACCGCTCGTGGGCATGGCTGCGTGGGCATCGCTTTGCTGTCTCCATCCCTCCAGAGCACCTCTGACACGAGATGCTTGTCAGGCAGTGAAGGTGCAATGGGCTGGAAGATCCCTGCAATCACAAGTGTGATATGGATGTAGATTCCTTTTCACCGTTGTTTGAGATTAAATGGATGAGGCAGTGTGAGAACATCATAACAATTTTACGTTTTCTTTTTCTTTTTTAGAATGGGTGATTCTTATCGTTATACTAAATGGAATTTTCTTCTTGGAAGTGACGAGCAGTTTTATCTATTTTCTCATTACAAAATAAATTTATTTTAAATGATTTTTTTTTACTGATGCAATATGGAAAGAGAGGAGTATGTCTATAAGGTACTAAGTATTGGATATCATTGATTCTCTGTCAGCAGTTTTGTGCTGTAAATATACAGTAATTTTGAAAAAAGCGACTTGGAACTGCTGTGAGAGAAAATGGGGTCAGAATCAAACAAATTTATTGAACTGTTTTAAAAAAGAAGAATGGGCAGTTCCTCTTCTGTGAAGCAGACACTGCAGGACTGAACATCATACATCTCAGCCACCATGGAAAGCCAGAATGGGGTGGAAGTACTTCTTTCACTGTGATATAGTTCTGTTAATTTTATTTACAACCTTGGTCATAAAACAACGATAAAGAAAGAATACACCAAAGTGTGGTGAGGGAAATGAATTCTGTTAGAAGCCAACTTTAGAACTGCAGCTGTAACCTGAGGAGCTGTTTCAGGCCTTCCCAAAAGGATTAGCAAAACTTATTCAGAAAGTGAGATGACTTCGGAAGTCCCTATTGAATGACAATGAGCAAATTGGGGTCCAACAAAAATGTTTGTCCCGTGGCCCAAGGATGCGCAGTCATGAGCACCATAACTGTATATTAACAATTACACTGACAGACAATCAGGTTCTGGTGGCTAGGAGTTTCCACTGAGTTGTTAGCACACATAGGTTTAAAAAGTATGTTTTAAAAAATTCAGGCAACCTCCTCAGATTTGCCAGAGCACAGCTTCACTGAAATGTTAAACTGGGAGCTTGGGGAGAATTTTCCAGTTCTCTGTGGAAATGCTCCATCCCCCAGAGACGGCTGTGAAAAGCTGGAGCTCTAAGGGCAGTGGTGTACTCCCAGTAAATAAATCATTTATCTGTCCTGGTGTAACTGGCAGAGGAGGAGGGGCCAAGAAAATGGGAGGTCTTTGAATCTGGTTGGAGGTGTTTCTGGTCTTTTAACCTGGGCCATTTAGCACTCATCTTAAATACAAAAGCAACACGACAAGTCTGTTTGATTTGCAAGAGAACAGTTTCATATATTCCAAAACAATTACTTGTGAGGCCTCCCACTGAGAAACAACAATATCTCTGTTACCTCATTGCTGGGGATTGCACTTGGAATAATAATTCTCAAAATAAGAATCAGAAGCAGCCCAGAGACTGGATTTCTCTTCGCAAGGAGTGCTCAGGAGGTGGTTTTTAAATGCATGGGTAGAGAAATGCTGCAGCGTCACACTTTGTTGCCCATTCTTGTTTTACAAGTTCACTAAGAGAGTTGTTCCACGGCGTATTTTTAAATGTTTTCTTACATCGGTATTATGCTATGACATTAAGAAAGGAAGATGCATATGATCCACAAACCTGTAGTGGGCTTTAACAATGCAATAGGAACTAGTCTTATCCAGCAGAATGCCCAATGGTGGAAATACTGGAGAGTATCATGCCTCAACTCTTCTTAATCATATAACAAGAGGTCTGATCATCATAAAATATGTCATGGTCCTACACCTGGACAGTCACACCCCACCTCTCTCTCCTTCCTCAATAAGTATGTGAAAATACTGTCATTTTGCATAGCTGATATTTGCCATACAATGATGTGGTATATCCATAAGAAAACCCACATCTGAACTCGCATCTCTTCCCCTTGGATGAAACACGTGATTGTTGTTTCAAGGGTCTTTGCCGCAGTACTGGTGGATGGTACCTTCCCCAAAGGCTGAAGATTGACCAGTCCTAACGCAAAGGCTGAACACTGAGAGCTGCAGAGTTTTTCTGACTCCAGACGACTTCATGAGAAGCTGGAAAGGTGTGGCACCTCCCAGGAAAAGACCCAGGCATTTCAGAATTAGATTTGCAATACAGGTGTATTCTGCCAACTGAAGTAGCTTGGTGAGGTATGTCCTGACACCAGAGGGACTCTCATGTCCGAGGGAGAGGGGTTACAAGCACGTCTCTAGCACAGAGACAGAACATTGCCGGGGAGAGCACATGGACCCTGCCTGGGAAGCGCTTGTTCATCCCACACAGTATATATAGACTTTGGCCCTGAAAACCTTCCTCTGGGTTATATTATTTGCCTTCAGGCTCGTGATAAGTTATACCTAGACTACCTGCTGATGTGGCTTGTGTAAACACACTGCTATTCATCCATCAGTCCAGCTGACACGCCTGGCTGTAAGCAAAATAGAGGTGCCCCCACTGTAACTTAGGCAAAACCAGGAGTAGCCAAGACTAAACAAAACCACATATGGTGTAAGGCTTAATGTTGTTGTAGAAGACTCTGTTGTAGGTGTGTTTTACAGAAGGTGATCTACAGTCTTATGAGCACTGCTAGCAGTTGAACTTAAAGCAGTTGGGAACTGAAACTCAGTTCTGCCCCTAGGAATTGGGGAGTTCTCAAAGTTTTCAACATCTGATTCACATTTTGGTAAAGCCTCTGGTTTTGGATGCATCTAGTCTTACTTGAAGTGATGTGGACCAAGTCTTTTCCCCTCGTTATTGGGAAAACTCTCTCCTCAGCTCTGACTGCTCTTTCAGAATTCCCTGGTAGCTCTGGGGGCTGCCCGTAGGGTGGGAAAAATGGTGGTTGGGATGGTTATGGTGTTCTTCAGAGATGGCAGAACGTGCCCTCCTTAGGCAGGGAGCACTATACGGGTGGTAAGAGAGTACCTGTTATTCTCTTTGGTGGGTTCACGTGCCTCGCAGGAGCATGTAGGAAGGCTCAGCAAGATCCTCAGGGAACAGATGCTGCAGAAATTACTAGTGTGTGGAATTAGAATCAATTGGACTTTGAATCCTGCCTAATAGTGCCCTGTGCCCAGCAGATTGTGTAAGTACGTGAAAGGCTTTTTGTCCATGCATAACCATAGTCATTAGCAAAGGGATGGACAATTATGGTAAGTAACATAATAATCTCAAATTCCAGAGATGATTGCATATGACACTAGAGCAGCAGTGGATTATCCAGTATTTGTCTAGAGGAAAACAGACCACTGAGAAATAAGGTAGCAGTGAAATATAAAGAGAAACCTTGATGCAAAAATGGCTGTCATATTTCATGCAAGGCTGGACAGCAGTAGCCTCCTACCTATGTTTCTCACAGCTGCTGTGGGTTTCATGGATCCCTAAAGCTGGTTAAACCCAGTGGAACTGATGGACTTTCCCTTAGGCATACCTGTCCGCTCTCCATCATTAAAAACTCTTCCTTTTTTAGCAGAAGAGAGCAGAAGCTGTTTTGATTTTTACTTGCAATGAACACTCTTCATGCAAGGTGCTTTATAGCAGCCCAGACAGTAAGTGGACGGCTCTGTAAAGTGCTTATATAAAGTGCTTATACCAGCACAGTCCCCTCTTAAGAAGGCAGACTCCCAAGGAGGATTGTAAGGCAGGAGGATCAGAGCAGAGAACAGTGATGAAAATGTTTCTTAATTTAATTCAGTTTCTCAGGCCGCTGCACTCCTTTGTCTGTTATTTATGACAGGAAGAAATACACTTCCATACTGTTTGCACATATGTTTGGCCATCCTTTCTCCTAGTACAGGGAAGTCTTTCCATGCATCTCTCTCCTTTATTAAGGGCTGACATCTGCTAGGGAGTCATCCGGATCCACTAAGAGGTCTCAGGGCTGGTATGAGGGAATGGCAGTGCTGGCAGCGACTGCTGAGCATTAGGGTAAGATGCGAAGCTGGCTCGGGATGGAGAGGTTGCGATATCTGAGTGGGTGTCACAGGGCACAAACAAGGGAACATCTGGACCTGGATGAAAGGAACATTATAATTACTCAGCACAATCTAAACGAGCCATCGAAAGCCAGACAGCACTGAAACAAAAGGAAAAATTTCTTTGTGGAAAAACTAAGCTTTCATACCACTAGTTTGTCAGCCAGGGTTGTACCAGCCAGGTTATGTCCGTCATATTAGCTAAATTGAGTGGCTGTTGGGACATGGGTAGACGAGGCAGCATGGAGCTCTTTAATCTGCTCTTGAGAAGCAAGGTTAGTGACTGCAGTCTAGGCATGCCTTTGTTTTGATTCCCAGAGGTGGGCGATGTTCAAAAATGCTCTGCAAAATCTGCAATCAGCTCTTGTATAGAAAATTATTCCCCTTCACTACACACTTCAGTGAAAAGCCTTCCTCCAATTTAAGCTTTCCTGCAACAAACTGCAAACTTGCACTTCAACTCGTGGACAAAAGTGGGTATTTTTCACCTGCAATGTGTGGACCAGTAGAAGTTAACAGATTAATTTTAAGGCAAGTGAATGTTTTGTTGGCTGAAGTGATTTTACTCTTATTAATAGAGAGGACTACATTTTAACAGGATGAATAATAGAATGAACCTCTTGGCTTGTTACCAATCAGAACGGTAATATTTCATAATCTTTACACTGTTTTGGGTGGTGAATGACAGCACCAGATGTACAATAGTGGTGAGTCAGATCTGAGGAAAATAATTAATAATGTTAGTTGAACAATTTGAAACCTGGTGTTAAGAGATGCTCAAAAGACACCAGTAGAGTTTTTCACAACAGAGGCTCAAAGAACTGCAGCAGTTGTTGACAGATGAGCTCCGCTCCAGTGGCTTCTTGAACATCTCTGTAACAAATTGTGGGCCCAGTAGCAAAGATTTTAGGAAATAAAAGACTATGTTAGACAGATAACATTGCCCACTGGCTCAATTGCAAGTACAGGAACATTGCAAATAATAGCCAGGGGTCAGAATCATTCCTTTTTTCATGAAGTGTGTAACTCAGGAAATTCAGTCATATGGAAATCATCACTTCTGTTGACAGACCTGACTGAATAAAACTTATGGTTAGTGTGAACTTGTTTCTTCTTCAATGCAATAAAACACGTTATCAATCAGTTAAGACTGCTATGTATTTTCCCCAAAAAATTATCTTTTAGCTGCTTCTCTTAAAAGTATGTTCTGGTTTGGGGTGGAGAAGAACCAACTGCCCCAGAGAGATGCTCTTGCTTATCCTTGTTGCCATGGCAACCAGGGTCAGCTGACTTGTTTTTTTACCCCATGGAGGGGTTGCACTTGTGGGGAGGAGAGGACAAGTCAGGTGACCCAAACTGACCAATAGGGTGTCCCATCCCATCTGCCCTGCTCGGTATAAAGGCTGAGGGAGCAAAGCAAGTCAGGTTTGCTCCTCTTCAAGGGTTCCTCCTCAGCAAGGAGGACCCTGTCAGTTTGTCTACCTTGGTCTCCATCAGTGAGTTCTAGAATCTGGTTTCCATTCGTCACTGAGGCAAGTCTGGAATTTCCCTAGTGCCTGCTGGTGACATCTTCCTGGGAACTTGATATGGTTTTGTATATATTTATATATATTGTGTCTATCCAAGGCTGGACTGGATGGGGCTTTGAGCAACCTGGTCTAGTGGGAGGTGTCCCTGCCCAGGGCAGGGGGTTGGAAGTTGATAATCCTTGAGGTGTCTTCAACCAAAGTCATTCTATGATTATTTTATTTTTATTTTATTATTAATATTTTATTAAAGTAGTTTAGGTTTTTTTCCAAAACTTATAAATCTCTTTCTCTCTTCTCTTCCTCTCCTTGGAGTGAGAGGTGGGGGAGAGCATCAGTTTTGTCATTGGCCAACCCTGCTAAAACCATGACAATGTAATATGAATATCAACTTTGTACTGTCAGAAGAGAATTACTGGGCTATAGATTCAGGAGTGAAGAAAGTAGAAAATGCAGAAATGCTTTGTTTGTGGAGGAGTGGCATCTTTGTCACCAAGTAGGACCAACAGCTGAAAAAGTTGGTGTCCAGCTTCAGAAGTGGTGTCTATAAATTGCTACACCAGCTACGAGGTGAACCTTAGAAGTCAGTGGCAATGACCAGCAAGGTTAGATAATACACTTATTGAGGCTCCAGGAAGAACTTATAGCCCCTTCCAGTACTTGAAGGGGGCTTACAGGAGAGATGGGGAGGGACTCTATCAGGGAGTGGAGTGATAGGATGAGGGCTAACGGTTTTAAACTGAGAGGAGATTTAGACTGGATATCAGGAAGAAATTCTTTCCTGTGAAGGTGGTGAGACCCTGGAACAGGTCACCCAGAGAAGTTGTGGCTGCCCCATCCCTGGAGGCGTTCAAGGCCAGGCTGGATGGGGCTTTGAGCAACCTGGTCTGGTGGGAGGTGTCACTGCCCAGGGAAGGGGGGGTTGGAACTGAATGGTCTTTAAGGTCCCTTGCAACCTGAACCATTCTATGAGGTGGTACTTCAGCTGAGACGGGTACTGCTGTTAGCTTCAAAACGTAGATACAACTTAAGTCACAAACCTTCCCACTGCAGATACCAGAGTCCAGATACCTCTGAAATCTTGGGAAATCAAAGGTTTTGGCAACTGTCAAAACTTGCATCTCTAGAAAGAGGAAGCCAGTCTCAGTATGTGGGAGCTGATTATTTTAAAGGACTTTCAGTTGAACGAAACCTTTATGGACTGGGCTAGCCTGTATTCCCAGGAGCAGAGCTGGGTATTCAGAGCTGTATCCCCAGAGCAGGGCTGAGCCTGAGCACAGATAAAGGATTGATGTAAGTCCTCAGATGAATGAGAATGTGCAGAGCTTTCTGAATTAAAGAAAAAAAAAACCAACAAAACCAAAATTGGGTCAATGAAAAAAAAAGTTATCCAGGCTGGAAGAAGGGATAAACATGGGGAATTAGGCAGGCTGGGGAGGCTCCGCACGTGTGACCCAGTCATGCAGCAGTCTCTGCAGCTGCTGTTACTGGAAATGAGCTACCACCGGACCAAATGTCACTAGGAATGAGAGGAAAAGAGGTTCCTGAAAGAGTTTACTCAGTGACAACTTGCACAGATTTATATTTTTTTTTTGTTGGCTGTATTTTATGATGTGCCATTTTTAAATTACCCCCTCCCTTGTGTTTAGGAGCTCAGCAAGGGGCTGGAGGCCAAAGTCCTGGCACCTGCAGCCTGTCACCACACTGTTAAGCAGGTACTGAGAGACGGTGGCATGTGAAGCATGCAATACAAAGGTGAACAGAGATAAAACTTTGTTAAATTGTTCTAAAATGCAATTAAAGAGCTGTGAGAAACAGCAATATGTTGAAAAGTAGAGTATTTATAAAAAGAATCTCCAATATCCTTAAACCCTGCTTTTACTTTGCCTCTCTACTGCCTTCTTATCAGCTGTTCTCTTGCTGAAAGCTTATTTTTAGTGCCATTAAGTGCATTTAACTGGTGGTCTTATGGCCTATAATTGTCTCCTGACAAAGCTGTTGGACAGCTTTCCTAAAGGTAGTTTAAGGTAAAACCAAAGTAGGTTTTGTGATTTGGTTTCTAGTTTGTTGGTTTGGGTTTTTTTGAGGGAGGTGAGGTGTCTGTGTGTAATCTAATGAGTGTCTAATGTGAAATATGTAATAATTTCTGGGATCGGGGAGGTTTAGGTAGATATAAGGAAATTTCTTCACTGAATGGGTTATCAAGCATTGGAACAGGCTGCCCAGGGAAGTGGTGGAGTCGCCATCTCTGGAGGTATTTAAAAGATGGCTAGACGTGCTGCTGAGGGACATGGTTTAGTGGTGGACTTGGCAGTGCTAGGTTAATGGTTGGACTTCATGATCTTAAAGGTCTCTTCCAACCAAAACAACTCCATGATTCTATGACTACAACACCAGTGTCCCCGTGCTCTCTGACCTGGTGGCTTTGGCTCTCCACTACCTGCTCACCTTCTCCCCCAAGGGCTTTATACTCCCAGTTGCACAGCGGTTCAGCTTCTAGGTGATGTAAAATGGTCTCTAGTTCACCTTCCATCACCTGCAGCCTGAGATGGGAACTGGAGCCCCACTCCCTGTGTGACTGTAAGCAGCAGGCATGGGGGGCTGATCTGCACAGAGTTGGGGGGCTTCAGGTGAGGGCAATAGCCAGCTTTGAGCAGTGGGGCTGCCAATCCTGTTGGGTTGCTCGATGCCAGCACATGGAGTGCATGCACTTACAGTGAAGTTATTCTCTGAAGGTCAGGTTGCCATGCCCTGAAGTCCTCCTCTGTTCAAGGCCCCATTTTTCAGCTGGGTCTTTTGGAGTTTTATACAGAGCGTTGGCATTTCCCTGCCTCAAGCGTGAGTCATGACAAAATTTAGGTGAGCACAAAATGCCTGGCTTCCCAGATGAGGGCATTTGTCCACATATGTCTGAGCTCAGAGGCTCAGTCAGGGAGGGAATTGCGCTCTTCTAAAGAGAGGTGATCATCAAGTTCAAGGTTGAGTTGGAAGGCAGGTTTGCTGAAGCTCTCTCTTCAGCTAACTTTCACCTTGAGCACAGAAGGCAACAGTCTGTATCACTCTCTGTGTTTAGAGGTTGTATGTACAGCTTGTGCTAGGAAATCCCATTCATTTCTGGTTGGCAGAAAGTATCTGGCAAATATAAGGTTAATGTAAAGACATAAAGTCATTCCTTTGAACGCTCTCCAGAAGGGGTAAGGATTTTACACAATTCATTTCAGAGGCATTACCTTATACCTCCTGAGTTATGCCAAACAGGTGTAATAGCAAGGGCATTTTAATGAACAATAACTACTGCTGAGGAAAATAATTATTTGATCTTAAGCTTAACCGGGTAGGGTATGTTCTGAGTGCCTGGTGACAAGCCCTTGTAAGTATGTATAATAACTGCATAACTTCCAGAAGGTGGTAATGTGTGCTCAAAGGGTGCCACATTTCTTAATCTTTCCTTATTTTGCCGTGGGTTTTTTTATTATTATTATTATATTGAACTTGCCGATAAATACTATTTGCGGACAGAAACACTTAAGCTAATCGTAGCATCAGTGGTCACAGCAGCTCAGCACTGTTGCGGACCTTGTGGCAGCACAGTAAGGGAGGAATAACCTGAATAATGTAAGCACGCAGGCTAAATTTGGTTTCATATTGGCCACAGGGAAAGAAGGAAACTGCAGAGAAGATTTCAAATGAGAGGGTTCAGTAGAGGGAATCAGTGTTAGCGATGCTATGGCCCAGAAGAAGATTGAAGGTGAGGTTCTGGGACAGATTAGCAAAATAGCTCAATAAACTAATAAGTTTTGAAAGGTTTCTCCATAGTTAGAACTAGTTGGAAACCTTCTGGCAAAGCACTTTAACCAAAACCACATCTCATCTGTGAAATTACGGTGTGTTGGTTAAAAGCTTTTGGATTCAACAAACTTCCACAGCACCAGCGCAAAGCTCTGAGTCCTCTTGGGGCTTCCTGGAGACGTGGGAGGTGGGAAGGAGCCCTGCCCCTGATGTGTGAGGCTTCTTCTGAGGCAAGGAGCTGAGAAGAGATCTCAAGTATGAGGCATCTTCCCTTCCATCGCTGGCCTGGATGCCAGGCTGGCCTGGTGGCAGCTCAGCTACCACCTGCAAGTCTGTGGCTCTGAGAGCCAGCCCTCAACTCCAGCATTGGAGGCATCCACCAGTCTGACCAGGGACATCCAGCTGGGTTCACACCCCTACGCTCTGTCCTTGGGAGTTTGCCTCAGTGCAAGGCCATTGTTTCTTTTGTAGGGGAAGCAAAGCAGCACTTGAAGGAAGGGTTTTGAAACAATGAGCATTTTATACATTTACTCAAAGATGTGAGTTTACCTAAGGGCTTTCCAGTCCCACTCATGGCAGCCCTATTTTGTGCCTGTTTTTTCAGATGGGAAGGTACGTGCCTCCTTCTTGATCATGCACATATTTAGCAAGAGGAAAGCTGGGAAAGGGTGTCCTTGTATCCCATGGGGCTTATCCTTCTCCCTTGATACTTTGGAAACAGTCCTCAACAAGGCTGACACTTACCCTTAGGTAATAAAAAGACTTCTTAAGGGCACTGTTGTGGCCTTTAGCTAGTTCAGACTTCTTGCTGCAGTGAAAACCCCTTCCCTGGAGTAGACCCTCCAGTCCTTAACAGACCTTCTTGGAGCCATTCTGCATGTGGGCTAAAGCAAGGTTGGGTCCAAAGTCAATGGGAGATTTTTCCATTGCTCCCTGTGGGGCCCAAGGGTGGGTTTGATTATGCTCCTTCTTGCTCCACAGCCCCAAGAACACAAATAGCATCTACTGAAGTAAGCATGAGACTTCTGTATCCCACGGGACCACTCTGGACATTGCATGGAAGGGAGAGCTCTGTTGATAAAGGGGCAGGCTACAAGTTACAGACAGTCACAGGAAAAACATTCCTGGAACAGCTCTTTCCCTGGTGCCTCCTTGCCCAGACTGACATTTCTATGTTCTGAATATTCAGTGGTACCAATTAAATGCTCACAGATTATTAATTAATGAAGCAGCCTGTGAGGATTTATGCTATAAGGCTCCCTGGGCACTAAAGGGGCTGTTCCGGACACCCTGGCTCCTCTGAGCATTTTTCTTTCAAGAAAATGCCTTCGTGTTGGTGCTGAGATGGGTTTAGAATCGGTTGTGTAGTTCAATATAGCAGTGATAAATAAATGACAATATTTTAAGAAGTGAGAAGCATAGGATCTAGCAGGGAAAAGCCAGGGGGGGATCTGGTGTCAGGGAAGAACCACCTTCACATGTAAAGGCTGAGCTTTCCACGGGCTGCAGCCAAGTCCTGGTGCCTCACGTGTGCCACTGCAGGAGCTGCCACCTTCCATGTGAGCCGGGAGGAACGGCGAGCAGGGCTCTCCGGGTGCCTCAATGCGTGCCTGCAAAGTAAATGTCTACAGCTGTTATATAGTCAAGTGGGTTCCTTTTATGAAATGCTTATGAGATGCGATTTAGCAGTGTTGGCATTGAAAAACAGCTCCTGTTCTTCCTCTTCTTTTACGTAAGTGGGAGTTTTGAAGCAGGTAAACTTTTGCAGGGTACAGCTTGTGGGTTTTTTTTTTCTTTTTTCAAATGGCAATTTCCTAACCAGGTCTTGAGTGCCCTTGTCTCTCAAGAGGTCCAAAGTCCTATTAAGCCCACACTACTTTGGAAGCTTGACATTTCCATATTTTCATCAAAGGAACACAGGAAAAATCTGAAGTCTTCCCAACAGAAAATATCCCATCTCTCTGACTGCTCCTCATCACCAGATGCCTCTTCAATTGCGGTCCTCTGAGAAATGCTGGAGTTAGTAAGTTGCAGAGGAAGGACCTGGTTCCGGTTCACAGTCTAGACGTGTAAGGGTTTAAATTTCACTTCAAGATCAAGTCTTCAGAAGGAAACTTTCTAGCAATTCAATCTTTATTTTAAAAAAATTATCCCAGAAGAAATGCCGATGGGATTTAAAATTGAATTTATAAATACAGTCCTGATCAGAAATTTCCTTTACAGTTGTGTATAGACATGGGATTTAATGTTACATTCGGCACTGCAAACCTACCATCCTAGAATAATTACTTTATGAACTCTTACAGTGAAAATTTTGCAAAGGGACTGACAGAGGACGTTCTATGACCAGATGTCAAGTGGTGGTGGCCAACAGCTGACAGGACTTGGTTGTGCTTGCGTTGAGTCCCCTTCTGTGGAGATCTTCAAGACCTGCCTGGTCTAGAATGTCTAGGATTGCCTAGAGCACGTTACTGAGACCTCCTGAGTAATGTGCTCTAGGCAATCCTACTTTAGCAGGGGAGTTGGACAAGATGATCTCTCAAGGCTCCTTCCAACTCTGGCAATTCCGTGATTCCATGAAATTCACAGCACGGGGTGGGTGAGCTCTGCATTTAACTGGGGCAGGAGCAGGTGCAGAGCTTCTCCAAATGCAGACAAAGCTCTTGTTTCCCCAAAGAGGAAGGGATGGGGATGAGCTGAAGGTGTAGAAGAGGGATTTTAGATGGGAGATGAGGGAGGACATCCCTGAAGAACTTTGACTTTGCATGTGTTGCTGTGGGGCAACGGGATAGGCAAGGGGGAGCATAGGCCATGACCCCCTTTACAGGACAATAGAAGAATAGACTGATTTTCCTGGGCCCTGGTATAAGGAAACTAGAATACAGTTTCTTGCACTGATATTACAGTGTGTGGGACAACTACTTAGGCCCATGGGTAGTCCTGAAGCTCACCCACGCTGCTCTGCCAGCATCTTGCCATCATGATTAGCAAATGCCACACTTAGGTCTGACAAGGGAGTTTCTTTGTGAAGTCCTTTCCATCCTTCTCTCTCTGGAGGCTTTCAACACAACAAAAAAAAGCGAACTGCCTGGTTGCAACTGTGCAAATGCACTGTGGCTGCTGGAAAGAGGGCTGAGACCACTTAAAACAACAGGTAAAAAAGATTAGTCATTACTATTGTCCTGAGGCCGGTGTTTACTTAGTGACCTAGCAGCAAAAGCTTCCCCACTGATCCTTCTAACATCTCTGAGAGTTGTCCTAGAGACTCATTGAGCGCAGGCAGGGTTTGCTGTGTAAGGCTATTGGCATGCAGACAGTGTGCACAGTGACTGGGAAAAATGAAGTGGTGTCGAGAATTGCGTTGGCCGTATTAACTCTGAGTATGTCCTTGCTGCCCTGGGATTTCGGTTTTAAACGCAACAGTGTTTGAAAGTGGGTTTTGGAGCTTCCAATATCCTATTCCAGTAAGAGGCAAGGTATAGCACACTGACAGCCCACGGTTGTGCTTTGTAAGAAGGTTGCTAAAAATGTATTTTGTCTGTTTGTTTTGAAGACATAATTCAAGGAATTTGAATTTTATTCTTGAATCCTGAAGATAATCAGAAAAAGCCTCATATATGCACTGACTTGACTTATTAGCAAATAAAATCAGCATGTTGCCAAGTATCAAGATTTTGAGCATGTTTTCATATTGACTGATGTGGTGAAGGTCGCAGATGCGTTGAAGGGCACAGTTCATTTCAGCTGCCAAATTTATCTGACCCTGACACTGAGCAAGTTCTTCACCTCTGCATCTTCAAGGAATATTCTTTTTCTTTGCTAAAAATTAGAAAGCTTTTCCTCCTAAATGCCCAGAAGTAGAGGATTTGGGAGACAACAATTCAGGATAATGAGCTGCTTTGTCTTACACTCTTTGTTGTAGGACTAACACATCACCACGACAAATTTGACAGTACTTTATTTGATTCAGAGCTAGAGACCTTGCTTCAGAGATGGAGCTGAAGTTTTCTGAATAGTACTCTCCAATGAGGAAATGTCCTTATATTGAATGTACAGCCATCTTTTTTCACATGGATGATGTGAGACCTTTGTGCAATAAGTGGATAAATGTTTCACTGAAAGGCCTTTTATTACCTGCTGTTCCTTAGTGGTTTGCATTTATGCATATTCATTTTACCAGATTCAAATTAGAAAATAGCTTTTGGACCGTGAGTTCTTCTGCTTCAGGAGGGCTCTGCAATGACAAATGACCTCAGAATTAAAGTACAAAGAAGTTTGGATGCCATCATGAACTGTCTTCAATAAATATGACTTAAGGATAGCATTGCATGCCGATTCTAAAAATCAGGACATGAATGGTTCAATTAAATTCTCGCCTTTTGAAGACTAAGATGATTATTCCAGCTTTCAGTTCTTGAGAATCCTCAAGAGAACTGGTTTCCTTGAGCTCTCAGTTGCATCTTCATTCCCCCTGAGTCAGGAAATGTGTGAATCTGACTGGAAAAGACATTTTCCACTTGTTTTGTCAATTCCATTAGGAGTATTATCCCTCTAGAGGGGATCTTTGCTCAAATTAACCAAAGATTTATGAATCCCCAAAGGGGTAATTTAAAGCTGTATCATGGTCCAATGGATTTTGATTCTAGCTGAGAAGATTTGCTCCTCAAGTTTCATACTTGATTTTCTTCTTAACACAATATCGAAGAACCAAATGGTTTGTCATCCTTCTGCAGAGGGTGACTCTCCCCGCCAAATTCCCTGCAAGGACCATAAAGAAAATTAAAAAGCAAATGGGTTTGGATGATTTTATTTCAAAATCTGGATTAAAAGGGCAAGTGATGTTCTTTAATGTCTGGTTGTAAAGCCGGCAAACAGCCTGCTAATGCCAAGCACAAGACTTTAATGTGTAGGACAGGTTCTCACCTGGTGTAAGTCAGTACTACCCTACTGAAGGAGGCAGTCTCAGCAGAGCTGTATTTTTGGCACTAAATTAAAATCTAGCCTACTATTTCTCAGTGCATTTAAAGAGGGTTGAGGAAGGATCAAGTAACCTCCAAGCCTAGAAGTCTTTGAATGATTCAGCCTCCTCCTCCCGTCCTATCCTCTGGCTATCTTCTCAGTCCTCTTGTTTTAATTTCTGTTTCCTTTTAAGAGCATGCTAATTCTGCTGTTATTGCTGCCTTTCTTCCAACTCATTCTTTGGGTAAGCTCTTGACACAGTACTTTCATTAAGTTTTCCTCATAAAACAAACTCCTGTAGTAGCCTTTGTTTATCAATTATTTGGTATTTATTTACCTAATATGATTTTGATCACAAGGAATTTATTTTGCATGTGATGAGAGTTCCGCAACTAATTACTAACAAATGTTATAATTCATTGTCAAGCGAATGAGCCTTTCAAATAAAACAATGCAGAAATAACCAATGGGGCCCTGCTGAGACTACTTTGTTTGGAAAAGCTGGAATTCAAATACTTGAGAATCGGAAAATGTTTTCCAGCCAATTAAAACGGTACAGGAGATGCTGGTTCTCCTTGTATCAGGCTGGTAGGATGAGATGCTCTGCAGGGTGACTGTTCCAGGAGCAGGAAGGAAGAAGTGGCAAAGTGTTGGGGTTTTGCTGCCCTGAATTTCGGTCTGGAAAAACCTCCCTGAAACTTTCTTCAGGTGAAAATTATAAGACTGATATTTGCAATTAACTGGACGGGGGTGATGACTAGGATTATTATTACTGTTATTAATAAGGCATTTTGCAGACAGTAAGGAAACTATTATTCCCAGAAACCTGATAGCATATACATGATATTCAAAGGAGAGAATTGAACACTAGCTGCTTTTGCTCGTCTATGTGTTCTGCTGACACCGATCTCATCCCCAAGAATGTTTGTTCTCCCTGAATTTAACCTGTTTGATCAGTCAGCGGTTTTCTAGGGGAGATCTATGGTTTGTAGAGTTCTTAGGACAAGTGCATGTTCATAGCAGCATGTCCATCAGGAGGCAATATTAGAAACAATTATGGACAGATAAGAAAAAAACACAAGACAAAAGGGTCATGAAAAGCTCAGCTAAGTAGTTTGTTGGGATACATAACTGGCAAGAATGAGACATAGCAAAGGGGATGAAAAGCGGGGGACATGAGGAGGACCACAAAGACAAGCAGAAAGAAATATGTAACAAAGAGGAGTGAGGTGGAGGATTTAGAGAGATCAAGGAAAGAAGACTGTCAAGAACTCCTACATATTATCAGTATGTCAAACGCATCAGTTTGAATCTGGAGACCTGGCATGAAGGGGAGTTGGCTGTGGATTAGAGAAAAAAGAATCAGAATTTGGATATGTTGCTGCTTATTGTGGGGCCATTGTGCAACATCAGTATGTGGGGAGTCACGGGCTTTATTTTTAGAGACATACGAAACAAAGATTTGAGTCTGTCTTGGCATCTGCCAGCCTTGGATGTACCTTGCTTATGAACTATTCTGACAGTACTGTTGGAAGCTTCGAGAAATTTTTGGTAATGGTGTGGAAATGAGCGCACCAAAAATGAACAGGAAATGTGCAACAAGAGGAGAGATTTAAATGTTCTTGTTTTTTCCTGTTAGGCTGTTGTAGTTATGGCTGCTTGGATTCTTCAGCTGAAAAGAAGGAAAACAATGGCAAACTCACAGATTGTGTTTAACAGTTGGATACAAGTATAGGGCATATGTTTCCTAAAAGACACACGTGTTGACCTTGATTTCTCCTAACCATATTTGGGCAAATAATCAAACTCACCAGAATCACCATCCACAATTAAGGGAGATAGATACCTCCAGAGTCTGATTTGGATCTTACTTCAGAGTAACAAAAGCTGTTAGGATCCTTTAACTGTAATTCCAAGAGGAAGCTGAACGGGGATTTGGTAAACTAATGAACTGTTGCTGTCTATGAGGACATTTGTTTCTATTTTCCTACAGAGGAGTTTATGAGAGCTTGCAGTGCAGGAAAACTCACTGAATGTTTGAGCTTTCTTAAAAGTTCTCCCCGTTTAATTCTCATCCACAGAAATAAGCAGGTGAAAAGCAAAAGATTTAGAGTGCCTGTACAGTTTCAGGCTTGGAATAACTATAACACTCCACACCTGAGTAACCACCCTGAATTTCCTGATGAGTCTTCCACTCCTTTTTGTGGATGCAAATGACTTCCTGAGGTCTATAGAAATGAGTTCCCATCCCTCTGAAATAAGCCTTTCATTTTTTGAAGGTCGTCTGCTCCTGGAAAGGAGAACGCTCACAGCCTGGGTAATGGAAATCTCTTGATTCACAGAATAGTCCCAAGAAAAGCAATGGATGTGCAGCTCCTCTTCCCCATCCTGCCAGTGCTGCTCAGGACAGGAGTTACCTGCAAGGAACCGAGCAGGATGGGCTTCAGGGTTCTCTTTTCTTCATGTTGCTTTTTAGCAACATGACTGGTGTTCTGGTCCTCACCGCTGAGAGTGATGATTTATTTCACATGAACCCTTGAATTCCGTTCATCTGCAGATAACTTTGGATTGCCGCTGACCTCAAGCTGAGTCAGTAACCGAGAACAAAATGTTCCCCTTCTCACCCTAGGACCCTTGCATTCCTCTCTTCTTTCTGTAATGTGAAGCTCGGCACAGGAGTAAGTACAAATAATAATATTTGCACATCAAATGGCAGTGAAAACAGGCCTATACATTCCTGTGCATAGCTGGGCTTAGAGGGAAAATGACAATCTGTGTAATACACTGTGGCCTTAAGGCTACTGTGTGTTAAGAATATAAATGTGTGTGTTCAATATATGAAGTACATTTGATAATACATAATTTTGACATTATATGCATATTATTTCAATATGAGAGCTCATGGGATTTTAAAAATAGTTCCTTTCACAGGAGCTTCTCATGCACTCTCTGTTCTGTACAGAGAAGTTTGTCTTCAGAGGTTTTACAATATTTGTATATGGTCTTAAAAATATGCCTTGTTTCTAGGTTAGCATCAGAACAGGATCCAGTGGAAAATTAACCAGTGTTTTTGAGTGATCCATATAGATATCTCTCTCTATAAAAAAAACACTTTTTGGTTAGATAAGCCCCGAAATCTGATAGAGTACATGATTTTGGAACATATAGAGAATGGCAGAAAAAATCCTGGATAAACGGAATAGAAATTGGCATGAGAAATGAGTGAATTGTGTATTCACAGATCTCTGACTTCTTTGCTTCTGTCCACTGACTCATCTCCCTTCCAGAGTGCTGTCATTGAAAACTATCATGTACTTGAAAGGAAAGCAAAGAAAGCTCAATCTACGGGAGAAGCACGGTCCTTCTGCCTCCTCTCTCTGAAGGGCATCCACTCTTGACCCGAGGAGAGATGCTGAGAGGCCACCTAAAAAATCATTTACTTCTGCTGGCTACTCAGCATCTGGCAACTGTGAGGGGTGGCTGGAAAGCTTTTGTTAATATCTCTTCCACGTGTTTCCTGAGTATTTTTCCAAAGCAGCTTAGTTGTATGTGATGAGCTCTCATTTCCTAATGCCAGTGACGGAAAGTGTATGCCAGGGGATAACTGCAAAGCCATGGGACTTTGTTCCAGTCACATCATCTGTGCCCACTCCCTGTAATTCCTTCAGAATGACTGATGCAAAATGATGACACGTGTTTCATAATGTGTGTCAAATAAAACATGGGGGTGGAGGGGAACAGGTTACCCTTCTCTTTGTTTTTAGATAGTGAGTTTACACAAGGCTGTGGTCAGACTAGCCATTTTTACAAAGCTGAATAAAAGTCCAATTTGTAACAAGGGGAGGTGAAACCCCTGTTATCTTCAATTTAGCAACTGTGGGCAATGTAGAAAATTACTGGATGGATAAAAAGGGCCTTGATCTCCTGGATCCCTGGTACAGTGTACAACTGGCTCTGAAGTCCCTGCTGTCGTATCTTAATAGCTGCTGTTCCCTGTGAAGGAGAGGTTAAAGCTAGTGGAATTCTGTCTACCTGTACTCCTAACACACCTTCATTTACTATCCAGGTGTGATTTTGACTGTGTCTCTGGCATTCTCTGTCCAGAGAAAAGCAACAAGGCTGCTGAGAGGTCTGGACAGTAAATCATATGAGGAGCGGCTGAGGGAGCTGGGGGTGTTCAGCCTGGAGAAAGGAGGCTGAGGGGAGACCTCTTTGCTCTCTCCAACTCTCTGAAAGGAGGATGTAGCCAGGGGGGGTCAGTCTCTTCTCCCAAGTCACAGGTGACAGGACAAGAGGAAATGGCCTCAAGTTGCTCAAGGGGAGGTTCAGGTTGGAGATTAGGAAAAATTTTTACACTGAAAGGGTTATTAAGGATTGGAATGGGCTGCCCAGGGAACTGGTTGAGGCACCATCCCTGGAGGTATTTAAAAGATGGGTTCACATAGTGCTTAGTGGCATGGTTTAGTGATGGTTTTTATCAGAGTTAGGTTGATGGTTGGACTAGATGATCTTAAAGGTCCCTTCCAACCTAGACAATTCTATGATTCTATGATTGAGAGACAGGTCAGTGATTTGTCTTCTGGGTCTGCAAAGCACCTGCTTTGGTGAAGAGCTTGTGGGCAGAACTGTAATAACTTAATTTTGGTTAGAGCCCAGACACAACCAGCAATCACATCTGTGCAGCCCCTGTGGAGTGTGAAATGTAATTACTTTTGTCATTTCAAAATGAAGAGGTTTTGCCTTCTGACTTCTCCTGAACTATCTTTGCTCAGAGCCTGCAAAAATAAAAGCATCACAACACACAGGAACTTCAGGAGGGGAAAGAGAAGCAAAAAAAAAAAAAAGACCAAACAAAGATACAGTTGGTTCTCAGAGGAGTCTTGTGACAGTGCTGTTGGGAGGGCCCCTCTTTGGACCATGGTACTGGCTATTTATGAAGAACGAAGATTGAAGAGAGAAGGGGGTCACTGTTGCACCTGGCCTTTCTTTTAGCTTATCTCTTGCTCTCCCACATGTCAAATCTTTGTGTTTGGGCTCTGGAGTCTGTACATCCTGGTGCGAGAGTAAGAGAGAGGGCTGGGGAGGAATTTATCATCCTTTTAAAATACTCTGTTTCCTGATAATGAAGGCAAACACTAAATGTGACAAAGACATTTTCCCCACATGATTAAGCCGCTGTGACAGATTTCTTCCAGAAGCCTGAAGAATGAATGTTAAAACTGGGTTTGGTTTTGAGTCAAAACTTCACAAAATTTGTGGTGAATAGAGAGGTTTGGCAGAGGAAACTGAAGAGTGGGTCAGGTATTCATGAATCCTATCAGTAACTTCTGTTTTGTACAGATAAATCAGTATCAGACACTGATAAGCTGATAATGGACCTAATAATAGTTTTACAGGATTTGCAATGTATCTTTTGCAATTCTCTCCCCACACCTAAGTTGAAATTTGTCAAATACTCCCTCCTCCTTCACTGCATGGACTCACTCCCCCCTTGATGGACTTTGGTGTGAAAAACTTGCTTTGTTGGAGACACTCTCTGCACAAGGAAGAAAGTAACTTGCCCACGTCTCTGCAAGCTGAATACTGGGCAAGAAATGGGTTAGCTGCTGACTGCTGACACTGCTTGCTGTGTCACTGTTTTCTCCTCCTCCTCAGTGCTTTCTTCTTACTTCTATTAAAAGTTGTCCAACTGCAAAACTGGATTCAAGATTTAGTTCAGTTCGTAAGCAAAGGCTTTATTCTGTCATCTATGAAATGAATTCTGAGCTGTACATGTTATTTTCCACCTCAGTTTCACAATTTATGGACTTTCAAGGTGGTGGGTTGTTTTTTTTTTCTCTGTGAAGTTATCTCCTTGCATTAAAACACTTTGTTCAGCCTTGACTAGCGTGGCTGTCCCTCTTGGCCTTCTCACAGTCCCTGCACATCAAACCTTGCTGTGGTGGTTGACACCAGTTCCAAGTGACTGGGATCTGGTGAAGCTGAGCTCTTTTTGCTACCACTGTTTATGCTGATACAAATCAAACTTTAAGAGTCTATCTATTTAACTTTCTTGTGGTGTCAGTACAGCCAAAAGGCCTGAATAGTAAGAGTGCAAATGACCTCTTTGGGGAGGTGAGTGACTTTGTAAGCAGGTGTTTGGAGGTGCTTGGCTGCAAGGAGAGGACATCTGTGCCCTTTAGAGGGGCAAGAGGAGAAATAAAGGTCTTTAGCCTCCTCTCCTGTTGTGTTACGTAGTTCTGGGTAGGTCAGCATATTTTAATCCCCAGGAACTATGTTATGTTATATTCTGAACTAGGAAATTAGAAATTCATGCAGTCATTGGTGTTCTTACTTTTGTAACAGCGTTGATACTTTGGTAAGAGCATGTCAGTACTTTGGTTAAGACTGTGTCAGTGACAGCAGGTCTGTTGTTTAAGACAGTACTACTTTCCATGTTCCCAGTAGAGCTCTATAGCTTGCTAACTCTGTGAGATAGTAGTGTACCAGTCAATCAGAAAGAAGACGACTTCAGGACTCAAAGAGGAAGTGAAAAAAAAGCACTGTGTATATATGTATATAAACTAAATTATAAAATTAAGTAGTAATCAAAATAAATAGCAGGTTATGAAACAACAAAAAATATTAAGGAAACAATAGACAAAAGAAAAATCTAGATCCAGGAAAAAGAAGGATAAAGAACATAAATACTTGAACAAGAAAGGAAAATTTTAAAATTAGAAGGCCCATTACTACCTGGAGATTTGGAAGAGAAAAATAACTATTAAATATATCTCTGTGTGTCTGTAAAGAAGTAGAAGAATTCATCTGCACCTTATGGAGAACCTGACAGTCCTTTACTATCTGAGAAGGATGATGGTGACTATGTATGGCAAATCTTTTAAAATGAGTAGGCATAGTTAACTTGTAGTAATCTTATCTTGTAGGGTAGAGAAGTTAGCTGAAGAGATGACTGGTGTACCTGAAACAGGCATCAATGTGATCAATGACTGTCAAGCTGCTTTGTCAGCACTGCTCAGTGTTCTGATTTACCTATTAGTGCTGTTTGGTATCAAAACAATGTTATAGGCCAAAACCAAGGTAAATGAAAAATGCTACAAGTGGTTGCAAGTGAGGAACACTCATAGATTTTTTTGATTTTTTTTTTTTTTTTAAATCTCTGGAGAGTCATAGAATGGTTTGGGTGGGAAGGGACCTTAAAGATCATTGAGTTCCAACCCCCTGCCATGGGCAGGGACACCTCCCACCAGACTAGGTTGCTCCAGTATCATCCAGCCTGGCCTTGAACCCCTCCAGGGATGGGGCAGCCACAGCTTCCCAGCGCAACCTCTTCCAGAGTCTCACCCCCCTCACAGGAAAGAGTTTCTTCCTAATCTCTAATCAAGATACTGTCAAGACAGTCACAAGACTGAAACTAGTGCTTATTTTTAGCAACAGTCTAAGTTCAGTACTGAGAAAATATGGAGATAATATAGCGATCTGCAGACTGTTAAATGGAGAGGAGGAAGCAGCTGATGGAGTGATCACGATCATGTGATAAGCAAGGCCATTGGCGCGTTTTTCAAATGAAAGTTTATAATCTGGGAACAAAGCAAACTGGACAGGGCTGTGGAACATGGGCTTTGGATCTGGAGAGGTGCCTGTGGAGACCTTCCAGCAGCAACTCTCCATGGAGAGCAGCGACTAAAGCAGTGCTGGGCTGCAGCAAACAGCGAGACCAGGCAGATGGCTTCTCCCTTCGTGACCTAGCTGACGGGTTGTGGTATTCAACCCTAGACACTGTTTTGCCAAAGGAAGAGAAACTGGAGGCACAACAGAAGAGAGGCATAACACTTATTTGGAGGCAGAAGAATATGCCCTGAAGGTGAAAATAGAAGAGTGTCTGGGAGATGATTTCATTACAGTGTGTCTTCATAAGAAGCACAAGACAACTATAAAAAGGCACAGACAAGGAAGGCAACACAATGAAGGCTTAGCAGCAGATACTGTGCAAATTTGAAGGAGGAACAACTCATTAATGAAGTACATAAACCTTCAGGACAAGCTGGGAAGTGGATTTGCTGCCCTTTAAATTCTTCAGATCAAAATCCAGTGTCTTTCTGTTGGCAATTTCATGAGTTTAATAGGGAGGAAACTGGATGAAACTTAATCCCATCATGCATTAAAGGGAACAGCAAATAACTGTAGTGGTACCTTTAGGCCTTAAAGCTTGTGGATAGAGTATGTGGATTTTTTCTCCCCGGCTGGCAACAGTGGAAGAGGAACGATCAAATCTAATAATGTATTTTTAGAAGTTTTAACTTATGCCATACAACCTGAGATACTAATTTGACCAGTAACGGAAAATGGGGTTTCAGAAACTGGTGTTGCTTCTCGTTTCAAGAGTGGTTTTTCACTGTCTTATTTTCCATCAATTATACTAAGGGATGGGAACAGCCAAATCTCCCAGTTCACAATTCATCAGTTCAAAATTCATGAGAATTTTTCGAATTTCAGAAAGCTGCTCTTGTTTATCAAGCCTTGGAACGGGCTGCCCAGGGAAGTTGTTGAGGCACCATCCCTGAGGGTGTTCAAAAGATGGGTGCTGGGGGACATGGTTTAGTGATGTTTTTTTGTCAGAGTTAGGTTGATGGTTGGACTAGATGATCTTGAAGGTCCCTTCCAACCTAGACAATTCTATGATTCTATGTTTGTATTCATTAGGGTGAGAAAATACTATAGTATTATATCTTATAATTTCTGGCCTCAAGTAGGAAAGGAACCAACAGGAACAATTCTAAGGCAGATTAGGTCAACTGTGGCAGAAAAAAAATTACTGGAAATTACTATTTGATGAGTTTCTTTTTATGAATATAGTGATTACTGCAACGATTGATGGAATTCGTTTTAATTAATCTTATTGACAATGGAAAAGACAGGAAAGAAAGTGAAAAGAAATTATATTTCTGCAGGTAGCTGCACCAAGGGGAGACCAGGGTCTATTAAGCAGGGCCTCTTTTGGAACACGTCAGTCCTGGGACTTGGCCCTGGGGTTGTTGTGTGTTAAATGTACCTGCTGTCTCAGGATTGTTTGGAAAGATGCAACAAAAGTTGCATGCTCCAAGAGTATTTCTTGGTGCGTATACTTAGAAGGACAGCTGAAGGAACAGATCAATGATCTTAAACATGGACCTGAGCTGGAAAATTTCTGTATCTGCTTTTCTTTAAACACGTTACCATAAAATTTAATAAAAATGAAGTACCTGTAAAACTGCACAAAATAAAATTCCTTTTCAGCATGGCACTGGGTTTCTGTAGATCGTTTCCTGTATATGGAATTTACCTGCAGTGCTGTTGTGGGTGTATATAAGACCTATAACCAGTAAGGTGGGGTTTCCCTGCATTGTTTGGGGGAGTGTCTGTGTAGACAGATACAAAATGGTGATCTGAAAGCTTGACAGCAGCAGTATGAAAACACGTTTTTCAAAAATGTTAGGAATGTTTCTTGGTCTGATGCTCTGGTACATTCCATGCTACTGTTTGAAAGAAATACAAACAAACAAGAAACCTCATCATGCAGTTACTTACCTAGGCAAAGTTAAATGGTTTCTAAGTTACCTACGCTCTAAGACAGTGGAATTTGTAAGGGCCTTTTTGAAGATACATATCAAACAGTAAAATAAATGTTCATTATGTGTGTCTGTTATATCTTCTAAGGTGTGGCTCTGTATACCATAGGTGGGCATTGTGCTATGATATTGTGTGCCATAACTATGGCTTCTCTGTGAACTTTTTCTTTGTTTTTATTTGCTTTTCTATACTAATAATGTCAGGTCCTGGTTCATCTTTATTGCCTTTGGCAGCTTTTGCAGGAAATCTGCCAGATAACATCATTGGATGCTCCAATCTCGGATTCTGCATCCAAGACCTGTGATTCACTTTTCTTACCATTCTCAAGGGCTGACAAAAAGGGATGAGGAGCTGGCTTCCCACTCAGTGAAGCCACATGTGTTTCACATGCACATGAATTATCTCTAAGTCAGGGGCTTAGGTGGGGTAGGGATGCAGGATATGTTTGTATTTCTCCATAACACTTCAAACAGACATACAAACAGCTTTCATCTCATTAATATGGTTATTAACACCACTGTGACCATGCCAACATATACTGCATACACTTGCTGTGGACTAGGTGGGGTCTGAAACCAATATACGTAATATAACAATATATTCACAATAAGCAATATAACAATAATTGTGCCAGTTGAATCCAAGTCTGTGTTTTTAATGAGTTTCAGTAATTTTGATGTTTGCAGCAATTTCAGTT
This sequence comes from Arenaria interpres, assembly GCA_013399435.1. Classification (NCBI taxonomy): domain Eukaryota; kingdom Metazoa; phylum Chordata; class Aves; order Charadriiformes; family Scolopacidae; genus Arenaria; species Arenaria interpres. The sequence continues at coordinate 8,649 of VXAK01007811.1, read as the reverse complement.
TGAGGCTGTGAAAGATTCACCCCTCAGGACCTTTACGCATCTGTATGGTCTTTTCAAGCTGAAAAAGTAAAGCAGAATTCGTATTTATGATTGAGATGGTTTACAACTGATCGTTCTGCAGTATTTCTATCGGGTGCCGCCTACAGCACTGTGTAGATGGTGTGCTGCAATCTGGAGACCAAAAATCCCCAAAGTTATAAAATGCACTGTCTTCTGGTAGCTTTAGGCATTTAGGTATGTTTAAGGGCATGGTCCAGAGAAAGAAGGCCATTGATTGTAAAGATACTCAGGCACTGGTCTTCTCAGTGTTGCAATGTTTAATTGGCTAATTCCTCTATTTCGCTTAAAAAATTACTTGTGACTCTACAGCTGAGACTTCAAAGGAGTGGGGGTACTTAAACAGGGGGTGGTCCAATTTCTGCTTGTTTATCCAATAACTTTCTAGTGGAAAATGCAAGAAACCATCATAGGTGTGAGTACTGAAACCTAGATTTCCTTTGTCCCAGGTGAGTCTGGAAGAATACCAATTCCAACTTCTTCCTTTGCTGTATCAATGAATGCTGATTTTTTTTGCCTCATTGTCGCAGAGCTTCTGTAGAGAGTTTGAAAAGTTTTCCTCTCAGTGCCAGGAGATGTGGGTTTGCATCCTGTTACACACAAACAAGGAACTAACCCTTCAAAACTGAATCAAATAATGCAGGACTGAGCAGACTCATGTCTCTAGATAGTTAGGAATAGATAACTCTCACTCTAAAAGCTCCAGCCTTTCTTGATTTACCCTGCATAAATTTACTCGATAAGTGGGTAAAATGGTACCCAGTGGCAGAATAATGAATTCACGATGGATCTCCAAAGTTTCGAGTGAGTGCTGTGAAAACTAGACTGTTTTCTCCTAATTTGAGACAGGTTTTTAATGTGTTTGAGATGAGTGAAAAGTATTCATGGGCCCAAATAAAGCTCCTCAGTATCTAAAACTTCATTAGTATTTGAAATATTAACCTTGAGCTCCTCTCTTTTTACATAATTTCCTAAGACTCATTGAATAGCGTTGCAAGCTGAAAAATCCACTTATGCATTTCTGAATACACTCGCTGTGTAATTAGGTAATTGAAACTTTGTAGCTCATAGCGTGTAGTGTAATTCCCTCATCTCATAAGATTAAATAGCAAGATCTCTCTGATGGAAACAATTATTAAAACCATCCATCTTTATGCTCACCTGAAAAAATGTTGAGAAAAAACTATGTTGGGGTTTTTTTTCTCTTTTGATCATGTGGCAGATTCTCAATTCTACCTCTCTGCCACAAAAGCTTTGAATTATTTCTGCTAATATACTACTAATAAAATACTAATAATAATGCTAATAAGAATAATAAAACTCCTCAAGCCGTAGACTATACTAACCCTGTGAGAGAACTGAGAGAGTAATTTTAAGCCAACTAACTGCTGATTAAATCATTGGTTACCATCTTTTCTTTTCTCAAACCAAAACTTATTCAAACACATTTAATTATTAATATTTTACAGTGATGCAGAGGAAGGTAATGGAAGATGCAGGAAGCCTGTGACATCTTTTGCCTGGTTGGGACCCATACATGGAACACAGTCCAGATCTTGCTCCGAAGAGCTTTCAGCATCAATCAAGAAGACAATGTGAAGAAGAGGAGGAAGAGAGAGGCAGTGTTATTTGCCCAAATATTAATTCAACAGGTCAGTGACCGAAAAGGGGAAAAAATATTTTTATTTTCTTTGTTTCAGCTTTGTATGATAATGAATATGCTATTTTTTAAATCAAGCTGGATTTCTTTGTGATGATCAATTAAGTAACAGAGGTATGATGCTGAGTATTACGAACTTCATGTAACAGCCACCTCTCATCAAGCTTTCAGAAGAAGAGCTAATTTGTCTCCAGCACATCTGGGTGAATAACTTCTTTGTTGTGCAAGAGGTAATAAATGTGAAACAAACTAAAGGTAAGAAAAGAAAAAAAAAACTGCCCAAGATTGCATAGAAACAGTTTTTCTGCCTCCTGTTCCACTGTAGTTGACAACAGATCACATACCATCCATTGCCTGCAGCCTACCATGGAAGTATGGTTTTTTAAAAAGCCTCTTTTTTTAACTCTTAAGAAGATGAGAATATCCATAGGAGAGCCAGTGTCATATATGAAGACTGGACTGGATAAAATCACATGAAGCTTTATATCATTTAGATTTTATATTTTTCAACCAGTGTCATCTTTCCACCCCTTTGAGACACAGGTATTTTGAAAGGGCTGTTTTAAGTTCCAAAATCTGTGATTTGCCTTTACTCCGGCTTTTATATCCTGCCCTTTCGTGTGTGTGTGAAGTCTTTATTAATTGTGAAGAAAACATCCTTTAGGGATTAGACGAAATAATTGTTTTCTTTTGCAGCCAGTGAGAGAGGGGATTCCAGATGACACCCAGTGACACTCATAATATACCTTTAGCTGGTCTAAGATCTTGTCTATTCTGCTCCCAAGCAAGAATAATATTCTGACAAAAGTAGACCACGCCTGTGTCACAAGCTAGAGGTGGAATAAAGGGACTGCTCGGCTAAACCCTGAAAATGCGGGCGATATGGAAAGCTTTTCTATCAGCTCTACGGAGGACGGGGCCCAGGATTTTTTGCTGGTGGTAAATGTCCCATTTCTGCTAAGAGAGTTTGCGTTTCTTTAGTCTAAGCGTAGAAGGCGCTCTTACACTGCCGTCTGCCTCTGGGAAAAGCTGTTCCTGGAGCTAAACTGGTGGGTTTGACCGAATAAAGCAGTAAATGGTCCTATCCCAGGACACAGAGCAAAGCTGATAACAAATAAGCAAACGCATTAATCTGTATTTCTGCAAAGGTAAATACCTTTCTGCAAAGACAAATAAAGTTATTTGCATTTGGGGAAAGAAAAAGTCCATTGAGACATACCATGGTAAAAAGCTGTGAGTAGCTACAAACCGTGATGTCTTATCCATGTCAGATCTCTTCCACAGATTTCTCTGATATTTGGAGCTTTACACAAGTCTTTCTCAAAAGGCCACGCCACTTTTCCTAAGCAGACCTCATAGGTACAGGTGTTTTGGAACAGATTTTGTATTGTATGAAATCCTGCCAATCGGGATTGATTTAAACCGTCGAAATTAGCTACTCGCACTGGCTTGTGTTGTCTGAAATTGTTTTGATAAGCAAATAAGAATTCAATGCAACACGTACTGAAATGTAACCCTTACACTTATCATAAGAAGAGTACAAAAATAGAAGTCCATTAGAGCTAGTTTTGACTTGTGACAGATCTTGTTTTGCTCTTATGTGGTCTGGAAAAGCAGGTGATAAGGCACCTCCTGCTCTGCTTTCTGCTCTCCTGGGACACACCCTGAATATCTCCAGAAAGCAGAACACATCCATCAGCAAGATCGCACCACTAGAAGATGTAGCTAGGGGCTAAATAACAACACCAATCCCTTTCTTTTTGAAGCAGAAAAAAGCTCCCCTTCCCCTTTCCTTTCCCCTTCCCCTTCCCCTTCCCTCCTCTCCTCTCCTCGATACATTTTGTTCTTGATTTAATTTCCTAGATCTTTTGCTCCAAAGTCTCCACAGGAGAAAGGCGGGCACCATTCTGTGTGCAGAAATGGATTAAAATGCCCTAAAAGGTCAGTGAAAAACCACTTTTCTCCCAGGTCACCATTTCTGAGTGGGAGCTCTGGGCCTGAGTCTGACTCTCTCCCTAGTTCTTCCCCTAGTTCCCAGGTCTTCAAAAAGGAGGTTGCCGTTTTGCTTTGTAGGCTTCACCCCTGGTTTCTCTCAAGACTAGGTGTGAAGGTAAGATCGTATCTAGTATCCCATCCACATGGGAAAAAATCTGAACATCTGCGGGCCTTGGCACAGAGAATGGCTATAAACAGAAGAGTAATTCGGCTCACGAGCAGGCTGTATCAGTGAACACCATCAGAAGCTGGCAGAGAAGCAATGGAAAATGAGTTAAATGTCATTCTGCCTTTCCATAGCTTGTCATTATGTTTTTTCATCAGAGACATTAGGCAAGTTTAGCATATTTTGGCATTACTCAACAGTGGCTTGATAATTGCAGGGGCATGCTCAGGTATATACCGATCTTTTCTGGTTTGCTCTCCTTATTTTTTAGGAAAATAAGAATCTAATGTACAGACAAGAATCTTGGAAGATATCCAGTATATGCACCTCTTTAGACCACTAAATCTTTTTACATGTATTGGGAGCCTTTGAAAAGAAAACGGCGCGTAAGATAATTAACAGTTGAACAAAAGATTCAGAGGGAAGCTGCTTGTGAAATGAATACAGATCTGTCTAAATGAGGAGGGGAACAGTATGAGAGAACAAAACGAATGTGTCTGCCACAGAAACCCAGTGTTGTAATTACGCCAATGAGAAACACCAGAAAGAAGCTCTTGCCCTACTCTTCTGATAAGATGTTGAGCTAAATCAAAGTGGACCTCACTCCTTCAGTGCTACTGAAGTGAGACGGTTTCCTTGTACAGTGAATTTTTTCGGTGTTGTAAATTGGGGAAATGATAAACATAATATCCTGCTCTGTAACAAAGCTGTGGAGTACAACAAGAAGTGAAACCTAAGCATAGGTGAGGGAAGAAAAAAAAAATAATAGGGTTTTAAATATTAGGATCTTGTTGTGTAGTTTCTACTGTTTTCAGATTATTCAACTTCATCTTCCCAAAATGTGGGATGAAAGTACACTTCTTTCTCAGGCGAGAAACGCAAACACATTCATGCTCATTCATATGACTCCAAGAGCTGGTGTTGTCACAGAAGAAGCACATTATCATGAGATTCATAAGGGCGTCTGCAAAGCGTGGTCACACTGGGTCATGTGAAGTTATGATCTTGTCACATAGATCAGTGGCTGTTGAGTGCAGAGGAAGCTGCCTGTATGTCAGAATCATCAACTTTTTATTGCACTAAAAGGTTTTTAAAAGCTTACAGTGCAATCTAAAGAAATACCACGATTAGATCAGCCTTTTTTTTTTTTCTAAGAATGTGCATTTGTGCCATGTGCTTAACTTCAATCTACATGCCAACAGTGCTTTGATGATATATTCATTTTGCTCAATTGTCCATAGCAAATACTTTTAACTCGAGACGTTGATATTTCTCACGCGTCACATTATTCTAAAGACCAGGAAGGAAAGTTTTTAAAGGCACAAGTAGTTCAGGACCTCACCAGCAACGTGAAACCTGTGAAAACTAGGTGTGTAAGTACAATTTAGGTTTTTGGAAACCTCTGCAGAGGTTGTAAACCATGCAGTAGTTTCTGGCAGAGGTCAGGTCAGCCTTATTCACTGTTATTTTTATTTGTTGCACACCATTTGCCAGACTAAAGAAGAGGTTAAACACAATGTATGTTCTTTGGGTAACTTATTAATAGCAAAATGCAGCAAGGTAGCAGAGGAACAACTGTGAACACAGGTATTGGTGCGTGTTGTAAAACAGATTCTGTGTGCTCATTGTTAAAGGAGTTATTTACATACTCCTGCTGGACATACGCTGATGGACCCTGAATTATAATCCAATAATATGGAGGAGGTCGTGGGCCATGGAGACAGACACTAATGTCTTTCAGCAACCTCTGACCAAAATATCCTGAGTTTACTAATGATTCTCTGCTACTATGTGTTTGTAACAGGAAAAGGTGATCTGTACAAGTGCTGCACTCCTATTCCTATGGATCTCATAACGCGCAAAGCTTCAATGGGCATCAGAGATCCTGGATTTAGCCATCTTCACCTGCCTGGCTTGGAGGGGAAGAATTCTTTCCCTGTGCTGTGGGGATTTAGACACATTGCTTTTCTGGCTCCACTTCAGCAACCGGCCCTGAGCTCAACAGCTGATTTCCCTCTTCCTCTCGGGCTGCGTCTTGTGCGCGTTCGCATCACATGGTGTTGCTGATCTGTTTCCCTTGCTGAGTTCTGCTGAAGTAAATGCCTAAAGAATTATTGTATTAATGACCTTGGACATTGCTAGATAAGGAAAATGAAAACCCTGCGTCCAGCTAAAAGGTGCCAGGTGTCTTTTCTCCACGTTCAGTAGCTGGTAAGGATGCTGCCCACCGCAAGGCTGCTCGTGCTGGGGACTGAAGGGGTAGGAGAATTTTTTCCCTTCTTCAGCTGTGTGTCTGTTTACCCTCTTTGCAATGGATGGGACAACGAATGGGAAAACCCAGCTGTGTTTTCACACCAGGGGCAGCTGAAAAGGTTTGGGCCTCCCAGGAAGTAAAAGCTGGGTTCTGTGGAGGTGAATTTTGGTCACAAGAACCCTAGACAACACTACAAGCTCGGGGAAGAGTGGCTGGAAAGCTGCCCAGCAGAAAAGGACCTTGGGATGTTGGTGGATGGCTGGCTTAACATGAGCCAGCAGTGTGCCCAGGTGGCCAAGAAGGCCAATGGCATCCTGGCGTGTATCAGGAATAACGTGGCCAGCAGGAGTAGGGAAGTGATGGTGACTCTGTACTCGGCACTGGTGAGGTCTCACCTCGAGTACTGTGTTCAGTTCTGGGCCCCTCACTACAGGAAGGACATTGAGCTGCTGGAG
>VXAK01007810.1:0-13094 GCA_013399435.1 Arenaria interpres | reverse complement strand
CCCCCCGAGTTTTTTTAAAACTAAGAATGGGTTCTTGGTAAAAATTAAAAAATCCACAAATTTAATTGAAAATAAAAATTTGGGGGTGCTTTTAAATACTTGTCAATACCCCAAGTATTTTAGAATGGAGAGGAATAATCAACTTTGATTCATCTTATTCTTTCCCATGAATAGTGATTGTTATGAAACTTTAACATTTTACATCTATCTTTGGATTCCTTGTATTCTTATAGAATTTTCACTCTTTTATGTTTCTGACATTACAAGTGAAAAAGGGGAAAAAAAAATCAATCAGTACAGATTTTTTTTTAGAAGTAATAAAAAAAAGAACTAAGACACAAACAATTAATTCATATCACATGGAGAAAAAGCCATAAAGAGGCTTCATAAATGTTGTGTTTTAAGAGGGTTAGAAATAGAAAAACCAAGAGAAGCCAAAGTTGAGAGCTATGTCCTGTCAAATGTTTTATGACTCAGTGAGATGATGTGGAAGATTTAATAGTCAGTAAAACAGTGCAGCATATCATTTCTAGCCAGGAACGATCTTACTGATTCTTTCTTTAATGTGAATAAGAGGCTTTCCATGTCAAATAAAGGAAAGGTAAGTCTCTCTCAGTTGTGAAGTTCAAAGACAGCCATTAAGTGCTTGACACATTTATCATCACTAATGAAAAGGTATTCTTAACCGTGGCGCTGGCTAAGAACATTCTCATCAGAAGGAAACATATAAAAATAAATAAATAAGAGAGCTTTTCCCTCCACCTTCCTTCCTCCCCTCTCCCTTCCTCACTTTAAATCTAATTAGAGTATTATTGACCAAAGATTTAGAAAGAAGCACCTGATCAAAAAAGCTAGACTGGTCACATTTCTTCTCCATACTACCGTCTCTCAAAACTTTGTTTGATTCAGGCATCTCTGATTTTGTAACATATGAGAATCCTGGAAATTCAGGTTAGTTCTGCCAACTTTATAATAGAGATCACTCACTGCCATGCTTAGGTAAAGAATCTTGATCAAGGGTTGCCTAATATTTTGTACAGTTCATATTTTACAGTTTGTATCTGTACTAACCCTGAGACAATAGGCAGCACTAACAGAAGTTCACCACAATTTATTTGTCTGATAGCATTCTAGTACTCTGGTGTCCCACACTGCTAAGATTTGACTCTCCTAAGCAGCACAGTATGAAAATTATTTATGTAATTCAAATTAATATTAGTGGATGCAAGCCATAAACTATGTGTTTTGGAATTAGAGAGCCCAAGAAAAGAATTTATGTGTGACTTTAGATTGTTACTTCAACACTGTGTTAATATGTTTACTATGTGTAGCTATTAAATAAAAGACCAGGGTCCAATCCTTGACACATTAATTAAGCCCTTCCTAAAGTGATTTGCCTTATTTTTTTGTCGTAGGTGTTCTGAATCTGATGGGACTTCCCTATGTCCTAGTTGCTTATGCTGTTTTGCCAGCTCTGTATGTCTGAATTTGGGTTATGTTGTTCCTCTCAACAGTGGCAGAATAAAATTGGAAGTATGTGCTACATGCCCTGGGATGCACATGAAAGAACATGGGAGGATTGAGGCTGCAAAGATTGTCTTCTGAAGGAACATCAGATCATTGCAGAGGTTACAGGGTACCAAACATAGTGTAGTGTCCACCCCACTGCCTTTTGGAGAGGTTTAGGAAGCAAACTATTCCCTGACAACCTCCAGATAGTGTCTTAAGGAATGTGAATTGGAGAAATCCCAAACAGATTTATGCAGGGAGCTGGCAATTAAGTGGTGTGAACTCAAGGCGTCAAGCTTGCTTCATCACTCTCCTTTACTCATCACCACAGATGTATCTGGTGGGAACCAGGTAATATGATCCCAGGGACAGGGCTGGGCAAAGGCAGTGAATATAGCAAACTTTATACTTTCTATCCAACTTGTTTGTGGACCAGAACTGCTGGGCCAAATTTTAATTTGCATATAAATAACTCCTTCTAGTGGGAGGTGTCCCTGTCCATGGCAGGGGGGTTGGAACTCAATGATCTTTAAGGTCCCTTCCAACTCTAACCATTCTATGATTCTGGGCCAATGGGAACAACATTGCTGTCATCTTCTAGATTGAGTGCTACATTTGTTTTGGGAGACACTGAATTCTTACTTGGTGGTTGTTGTTCAGCCAGTCATTCTACCTAGCTTGTCAAAGGATATAATGATGTTTACTCCTTTCTGAAGTGATTTGGAAAAGGCAGTAAATAAGTTAAGTATTTATCAATATGCTGACAGGCTGATGATTTTTATCTCAAGGTTCCACAAAAACTTATAAGCAAAAACGATGATTAAACACTTGGATTTTAATAAGTTCTTGAAGTTACTATTGATGACTAATTTAATGTACTTAAACAGATATGGGCATATATCAGCAATGATGGACAGAAATTTAGGAGATATTAGTGTGTCTTGTGAAGACTATTTATCAAGTATCTAAATCAGTCCAATACCACAGATTATTTTTTTTCTTGTTTGGTTTGTTGGTCTGTTTTTCGTGTTGGTTTTTTTTGTTTGTTTATTGGTTGGGTTTGTTGTGTGTGTGTGTGTATGCATGGACAGCAGTTCTCCGTGGTATTAAAACATTAATGTCATATTTGATTGGTTTTAATGGTGCTTCAGTATTATTCAAACATTATCCATTAAGTTGATTAGGGACTACTTGGAATTTAGCTCTTCTGAAAATTAGGGCTACTCGGTGAATTTTCTGGACATAAAATCTAAGATTAGGCTTGACAGACTGAGATTCAGCTCATTTAATAATCACCTACATCCCCACAACCAGTTTTTCCTTCTAACTAGTTACCTTTAAAGGCCTAGAATCACAGAAAGAATCACTGGTCACAGGTTTATATGAAAATCTTGTCAAAATTATTTTTTAATAGACTAATATAGTACGGAAGAAAATTTTGTTATGAATTTTAAATATTTTTTCATATATTGCGAGTTCTTCCATGTAGAACTAAGCACAGGAAAAAAAACTGGGTAATTAAATACCCAACATGTTCTTCAGGAAGGGATTAGACTTCATGCAATGGCATAAATGCTAGATGTTGAGGAGAAAATGAAGTCCCTAATGTTGATCTGTGGGCAGTAAATAAGTTAAGTATTCAGCCTGAGCTGGAAAAAGACAAAGTGCCATTGTAGCCCAAGTCAATTTCATCTAACTTTGTGCACCTGACAGAGGCATCTAAATTAGGAGAAGATTTTCCTACATCTATATTCCCCATGTAGAGACTTGGATGACTGCAAAATTCATCTCACACATTAAATGGATTTCATTTCATATGGAATTTGTCTAGCCATTAGCATTACTTGAGAAAAAAGTTTTTTGCAACTCTTACTGTCATAAGAAAAAAATTATATCACAAAGTTTATTTAAATACATATTTAAATAAAAATAGTAATAATAAAAAGTAGCTGTGATTGCAGTTTCAGCTGCCTAGGCAGCTACCTTGAGACCTGAGAAAGTTGAATACTGTATTATTTTCTTCTGGTAGGTTTCTTTTACTATGATCAATCTACTTCATATCCCTGTTGAATTCTGACTTCTTGTATGGGTCATTGTTTCTTATTCCCTAATAGTTCTACCAGGGATGTGCAAACTTAATATATTTCTACCATTTACCGAGTTTGCTGAATCACAAGGAACATGCACATGTTTTATGAACTCTCAGGTGGGTTACAATGTACAGGAATGAAAACAATATATGTGATATCCATAGAGTCAGCTGGAAGCAAAAAATACAGGGGGGAAAACACTAAAAAAGCCTTGTTTGGTTTTTATAGTGACTCTCCTAGGAATAAATTGATGTGATTTGGTTTTTTATTTTTTTATTTTTACAGCTTGTAAAGTTATGGCCCTGACGGATGTTAAAGGTATTGTTTCCCAAAGGTACAGATTATGAGTACTACAATCAAACAGAAAAATATAGTACCATGCATATGACACTTCTATTTACACATTGTACAGTAAGACTTACTTAAATATATTATTGAACAATGGATGCAGACAAAGTTAAGTCATTACAAGTTTCCAAATATTGGCTTTTTTGAAAAACACATTTATAACTGCTTCAGAACAGACCAATTTTGCCTAAATTACCTTCTAAATCCTTCTACTAAAGCAAAGATTCAGAGGACTGTCAGGTGCTAATTTGACTGAAAATTACTCAGGAAGAATAATATGAAGCTAAGTTATTATTATTTAAGGTTGAGGTTTTTTAATTATTATTATTTCAATGGATTATAACCTTTCAAAAGTACCTCAACTCCAATTTTTGTTCATTTGATGTTGTTGATATCAATTAATGAACTTAACTATTTCAGTAAGTTTTAGTGATTAAGTTTAAAACTATTTGTTTATACCATATTAAATACTGAAAACTTTGGTACATCCAGTTCATTATTCCAAGAGATTGCTCAGTCAGCTCTGAGTTCTGAGACTTGCTTTTAATTCAAGCCACAAAACAAGAAGCAAGATCCTGGGCATGACAGAAGGCCACAATGGCTCCAGAGAGTTTACGTGGAGGCCCAAGAGGTACAACAGGACACCAGTGTGTAATTAGACGGGTAGTTTGCCACTAGGCAATCATGAACACTGACTGCCTGTGGCTTCCATGTGGAAAAGGTGTGAGTGCATTATGGGAAATGTTATATTTATGGCTACTTCTTGGCTCTTTGGTTCCCAAGAAAACTGTATATGGGAAAGCTAAGGACCCATAAGGACATGAATGTTCAGTAAAATTTATGACCTCCACAGTATTTCTGGTAGAGATAGAAATAAGAGCTAGTTTGCTCCTGGATTTATGTCCAGGATGGCAAGGTACTAGAGACATAGTTACTGTGAGCGTCCAGATTTTAAATGGATACATCTATAATATTAAACAAAACAGGCTCATTCTCCAGCATTAAGGATTATTGACACATCACACCAGAATACAGTAGCTTTTTCCATCTTGCCTGCTGGGATTCATCAATGGCCTATACATTACCTGGAAGAGTGCTAGCTCACACAAGCCAAAACATGCCAGAGGCAAGAGTTCACTATTAAAGAGAGAGGAAAATGCCCAGGGTTTAAATGTGTCCTGCTTCTATTTATTTTACTGATAGGAACATAGTCATTAGGATCAAACCTGAAGAGTTTGTGAGTTTTTGGTAAAGCATAGTTGACATGAAACAATAGTTCCAATTTATTAAAACAATAGCAAAAGTTGTATTGCACCTGAACGCAGTTTACGGGAAATAAATCACAAAAAAATGGGAAAAATGATCTTGTTTATGAAGTCTAAATACTTTCAGTCTGTTTTTTTTTCTTACCTCCTTGATAATATGGTCTGAGGGTTTATTTTTTTTTTCTCTCTTTTTTTTTTTCCTCCTCTTTAATGAAGCAGAGATTTATCCCTCTAAATTGGGGCTACTCAGCTTTTAACTTAATCATTCCAAATGAAACAGTCATTCCTTGATGGAAATTAATCAAGTTTTCCCTACAATGTTTTGTTAGTATTAGATAAAGTACATGAAGAAACTTTAGGTTTAAGCGTAAACATAAGATACAGGTTTACAGGGACATTTATTTCCTTTGTAAAAATTATGATTGTACAGAATATCTGATAGGAATGGACACATCTGCATGTGAACGTGGTTGTGATGAGATGAAAACTTTGTCGTAATACGCTGCCTTCTTTCTATTATATGTGTTAATGCAAAGATTGCATATTTTTCTATTTCTTCCTCACCTTGTTTTTTTTTCACTAAAAGACCTTTCCAATAATTTAAAGGAAGAAAATTAAAATAAAATGGTCCTACTAAAATTCAAATTTTGAGGAGAAAGAGATGGAGGACAGAACTGTTTATACCTACATTATTTCAGAGTTTGTAGGTCTATTTTTAGGTCTTTCTATAAAATTTTGCCAAACATTTAGAACTTCTTTTGCTGATGTGTTTTTCATATGTCTGTCTTAGACTATTTTCAGTTGTTTGGGTCTCAGTTTTGACAGACAGAAAAACATAAATTTCAGTATGAGTCTAGAGAAAAAATACATTGCTTGCTTTGTGTTAATCATACAGTCATTTGGCAGAAAGGTGTAACTAGTCCATGCCTTGGAGAAACAATTTTAAATTTGGCAGCATGCTTGCCCTGCTATCTGGAATACCCCTTTTTGCCATCTCTGAGAGAACTCTGTGGAATTCAGCTATGCCGCAAGACTCAGAAAATTGTAGGTTACACATGTTCAGGAGGGGCTCAGTCTGTGTTACTAAACTAATATGTGTTTCTCTAACAAGAGAAAGAGAGTTTGGGCTTTTCCAGGGAATAGAAGAAAGACTCTTAAAAGAGTGAAAGGTACAGATGCAAGCAACAGAGACCTACAGTTGTTGGCAAGATAAAGCATTCAGCCTCTCACATTGTTGGCTTGTGTCAATGAGCAATTCAGCCAATGTGTGCTACGGCTGTTAGCTGGCTTCTTCTATAGTCAGGGAGATGCCTTTAAAGTCTGAGTTCAGTGCCTATATTGTAAATCTGACTGATTTTTTATTTCCTCGATCCAATGCATGGATGATTCCTGTTAATTTAATTCAGGAAGCAAGGGGAGAGATCGACAGTGCGCTCTGTGTGTTTCAAATCCCACCCTGGCCAGCTTCCGGAATGAAGTAAGATTTTTTTTGTGCTTGTTTACTCAAGTTCAGTGGTGACTTTACATTCTCTTAAAAAAATCATAAAGTAATGCTGTTAGTATTACTGTTAGAGGGGAAAACGTGATAACTTTACTTCTACAGATTCACATAAAAGAAGTCAAAGTATATTAATCCATTCAAGATTCTAGATATTTGAATCTAGAACTAGTCTACAGATTTCAGGGTCGTGAATCATTGCTTCAGAACCTAATGGTCTGGCAAAATTGCAATTCATAGGAAAAAATAAATCACATTTTGTAATCAATAATTCCAAGGATAAAGGATGCATATTCTCTATACATATGCAAATTGTTTCTCATAAACTGCAACTTTCCAGCTGTTTCAATATAGAATATGGCAGCAAGAGTTTATGATTCAGGGGTGAACACTTGTAGTCATTATTCATCATAGAACATGATAATACTTGGCACTTTGTCAAATTTTCCATATAGATTACTGACTTGTATATGGTACTTGAACTGTGCAACGAGTATTGATGAGCTCTTGTATGACAGAGCATTTGTGCAATGAAATAATGACAAAATTTAAAACGACGGGAACAAACAGAAACCCTTATTACATTGTATACCTTAATTATCTATATTTATATGTGCATCTTTTTTTTTTAATTTTATATACAAATGTTGGTAGATAGATACATAGATAATCATAACAGATATACATTGCATAAATAATCATTACAGATTATCTCACAGAATCAGCATTCCATCTATTATTTTGATCTATGCCTGAAAAAAATAAATGCAGAAACAGGTCCCAGCATTTGGTGTGCTGGTAAGTGATTTTGGAATCAATTAGCTAGCTTATTTTCCTTTCACTGTCTATAGCCGATTATGATATATAGGCAATAAGAGTTTTGCTTCGACATGAAATATGCATCTGAACCTCAGTCCTGGCAGCAAAGAAGAGATGAGGGTAGTCGAAACCAACAAGAACTACACTAATACTTAACACAATGTAATAATTGGTGGAAACGGGGTAGTCCAGAATATTTCTAAAAGAACTGAAGTATTTGGATTCCTGAATCTCTGACCACTGAAATGGGACAGAAAATTACAGATCTTTAGATATTTTCCACTTTGCCAGTAGCACTTTTAAGCCAAAATCCCTGAAGAACAACTTATATCATAACATTTTGGCACTTCCAATTCAAGCTTCCTGGAAATGGAAGAGAAATTGTATTTACTCAAGTGCTTAAGCACCTCAGGAAGATTTAAACAGAGTGTGACACTAAAAGTAGACAAAGTTAGAGAACTCTAATTTCTGACTCAACAGGTTCACTGATACCAAAAAAAAAAAGACACTTCAGAGAATTATGTTGTGGTATTCAGAAACAGTTTGAGACATGAATTACATCAATATTTCATAAAAAACCCTGACTTTACTCTCATTCTGGAAATATATCCACTTCAGAAGTCATATGAACTCTATTCAGATTCTTAACACAGTAAAGGTCGCTTGACCAGGAATATTCTACTATTTACTTACAATTAAATGCAACTTTCATAGCCATTTATCGCTTTAAGGAGCATATTTTAATATAAGTTCCCACTTCCTTGAAATATCCTTAGAACAAAATCTCAAATTTTCCCGGAATGTTTAAAGAAGAGATAAATTACAGTAAATAAAAAAGTTCCATTCTTTTGAAATTGTTTTCAAAGAAACAAAAAAAGAATAAAAAAACATTTTTCATTAACTCTTGTTAAAGAAATTGAAATTTTGCCATGGAAAGTGAGAGGTGTCTGAACTTCAGATGCTGAAAATAATGAAGAACGTTCTCTTAGTCTGTTCAGTTCAGCTCAAAAATTTTAAATACAAGGTCTGACCTTACTTGGCTGATTTTTACTAAGCTTTGGGAACAATTTAAGAGTTCTAAATCAAGTCTGATTGAGAAATGTCAATAAAAAAACCAGCTGTGCTGGGTGGTGATATCTCTCAACAATGGAGGTGTGCCCAGGATATCTGTCCACAGACCTGAACCATTTAAATAACAGCCCTTCTCCAACCCATTTCATTCAGACAGAAGTAGACCAGAGCAATACTAATCCACAAGTGCTTTCAATAGGAAGGTGTGAGGTGGAATCTGGGAGGGAGATAGCTTATCTAATAGCTGCATTCAGAGGAGTAGTTTTTTTCTAGAATGAACTTCTATTTCCTTATCCAAAAATAAACTATATCAACATTACTTCAGTGCAAGATATATTTCTATAACAACACCATTAGAAAGTCAAGCCCATAAACAAAGTAGCAATGCTGATACAAAGACTATAGCGGGACTAGGCAGTTTTCTCAAGAAAATAATGCAAGACTGATGCTGAAAGAGTAATTCAGCTGATACTCTTTTCAGCATACCCTGACACCACAGTAAAGAAGATGGTGTTTGAAACTGCTAAGGGAATTGGATAATGCAGATATTGTGTGAAGCAAAACCAAGCTTATCTGAATATTTCACATACTTAGTGAATAACAACATAACTATAAGTATTTAGGTATTTCCTCAAAAAGACTTGTAATAGTTTACTCAAAACAAACATTATGTTGCCCTGGTACTGTTTCACAGAACTTCTCTATAGAGATTTAGTGGCTATTTAAACAAAAATGATAGATACTCCCAGAGCTGACGTGATTATGCCGACTTCTGTATTTACAACATTCTATCAATATTATTCAGACTGCTAAATCCACTCACTGTAGCTGTTCTTAAAGGTATTTTTCAACTTTTTTTCTTTTCTTTTTTTTTATTTTTTTCCCCAGGTTGTTACATTATGCAGCTGATACAAATGTGAATTTAGCAAACATGAAATTTGCTAACTGTGCTACTCAGGAGACTGACACATTTTCAGCATAGCTGTGTGGATTGTATTGGAGTGGTTTTACAATGGTCATGGTCTATCAACCTGCTGAAAGAAGACAGCAAAATCTTTTTCATGCCTCTTTGCAAATAACAAAATATTTAATCTAGCTATCTTTTTCCTAAATTTATGTATTTTATTCCTGCCTTCCTGTTTTTCTTCCCAGAAACATGAGCGCTAACATTTTTTCTAGTACAGCAGAAGTTCTGGTCCTTGTGGCTGCTCTCACTGATGGATGGCATACGTACTCTGAGCAGTGAAATGACATGCTGTTTGGAGATTTGCTGAAATCTTGGTCCTACTTTGACCTCTTCCAGGAAGTAATTTAGCCTGTGTTATCTGGTCAAAACTTGCTGTACCTCGGCAACACATCAGCACATTCAAAGGCAATAGGGGCAATGAGCAGCCTGCCATGGCTTGGGCACTTTACAGGTAAACACGTTTAAGGAAGCATAAGTGTGGTCCAAAGTGCTGGATTTGCCTAATGGATACACTTCTGTGTCCCAGTTAGCTTGCTGTAAACTGAGTGTATCTTCAGAATAAGTCACTTTGCAGAATGGTAAAGTGGCATCAAACTTACGTGGTAGACCATTCTTCTAATCTTGCAAGGGAAGAGAGCGGCTTTCTTCTGGAGAGCTGCTTGAGGGTGATGTGATAGATTTGGGCAGAGGTGCTCAGGGCCACACAGGGATTTTCCAGCCCCAGGGAGCACAACAGCGCAGACGTAAATGGGCAGTGCTGATGCTTTTACGCTGTGCAAAGGGTCTGTCCCTGTACTACCCCATCTCCCCTTGAAAATCAGGGCCACAAGAAGCAGGAAATACCACAGCAGAAAGTGCCTAAAACTGCCTCATCCCATTGTTGAGACCATGTCTGCTCAGAAGAGCAGGTAAAAATATATAGTAGGACTATTATTCCTTGTCTTACCTGCTCAAAACACTCTTTTTCTTGATCTTCGGTCTATTTGAGTGTGCAACAGACAGGATAATATGCTGAAGAGGGGAAAGAGCATAACCTAGAGGTAACTTGGCAAGAGTGGAGACAGATGGCTGATCTGAAAGCATCAGAGGTTTGCTCCCAGAGTACCTCCTAAAATAGAGGTGGTTGTAAATTAGAATTGCCCTTTATAAACAAGGTGTATTGCTCTAAAGTCTGGCCATCTGATTACGGGTGCAGATGGTCTGTTACTGTGGGGATTTAGAGGTGTAAAGGGATACATGACAGATAAGTGCTGCAGGCTCATGTCTCACTGGCCAAGGGTTACACAAGCTGGATTCAGTTTGTAATTCTTTTTGAACAAGTATTTTTTTTTTTTCATGAGACTACAAGAAGGATGTCAATACCATTGGTTTTTGAGTGTGTAAGTTATGGACGCTGCTCCAGTACATAATAGGCTAAGACCAACGACAATTTTTATATGCACCACAGAGCAATCTCATATATTCTGAAAGATTATGTTCACTGTAGAGCTAGAATATTTAAGTATTTACAATGTGTCATGTATATTTATATGAATCTAGGTATTTATGAGCTTCTACTTACGTATATATGTATCTACATATGTATACACAAGTTTACAAATACATAAGTACACACACACACAGAAGTTTATAAATACATATAAGCTCCCATATATATTCAACATATAAATACATATGTACATTGGCAGATGAGGACTTATTTCTTCAAGCAGAACTGCTCTTTGCTGCTGGGAGAACACTACAAAGTAAACTGGCCAAAAAACTTACCATAAAAACAAAGTGGGTAATGATCTTGACTTAATAAAATAATGCTCATGTCTTTAGTTATTACACTGAAAAAAACCCCAGATTTTACTCCATCGATACTTGTCATCTATTTATGTGCTGTATATTTATAAGTAATATGATTGTCTTTGTATTAAAGACTTGGCTTTTTAATGTATATAGTCTCTGTTTTAGCACATCGTTATCAGAAACCATACAGCTCCTTCTGAGCTGTGGACATCTGGGTTCACAGAGACTGTGACACCTGGTTTTACAGGTGGGAAAAAAAATGAAAAACCGCTCCACTAAAACATTTAAGATGTCTGAACCAGTCTTTAAACAGCTCTCTGTTAGTTTATGAGACACATACAAAATACATAGTGTATTTCAAAACATTTCTTATTCTATCCTAGTCCCAAATTCAGGGTTAATAACTTTAAATACAACCACAAATGGCATTGTTTGCCCATCTATATGTGGTTCTTCTATGCATGTTTGCACCTGCATAGTATATATACAATTGTTGTTGTATAGTAAAAGAGCAACTATTTAAAGGTCCAGTCCTGCACTAGAAGTCAATACAGATATATAGCAATGTAATATGCAATACATTGTCACAGTTGTTGTGACCTTATGAAGTCAGGTAAGTGACTTCATCCTGTTACTTCATTTCCCTCTATTCTATTCTATTCTATTCTATTCTATTCTATTCTATTCTATTCTAGAATAGAATAGAATAGAATAGAATAGAAAAATATATAAAAAACTGAAGGTCAGGGATCATCTCCTATAACCTGCTTGGTTAACATGGAGTGAACGGTGGACGTCGTCTACTTTTATTTCTCCAAGGTTTTTGATATGGTTCCCCACAGTCTCCTCCTGGAAAAACTGATGTGTTATGGTCTAGACAAGTGGTCTCTGTAGTGGGTGGGGAACTGGCTGACAGGCCGCACACAGAGACTGGTGGTAAATAACTCATTTTCAAACTGTCAACCTGTCAAAAGTTGGATCCCCCAGCGATTGATGCTGGGCTCAATGTTGTTTGTTATCTTCATAAACATTCTGGATGATGGGTCAAGTGTACCCTGGTCATCTTGTCAATGTCACCAAACTGAGTAGGGAGGTAGACACTTTGGAAGGGAGAGCCACTCTGCAGGAAGACATGGATAGGCTGGAAGAGTGGGTTAACAAGAGCCATATGAAGGTCAACAAAGGAAAACGTAAGGTCTTGCAACTGGGAAAACACAATCCAGGAGTGCAACGCAGGCTGGGATCTACCTGGCTGGGGAGCAGCTCTGTGGAAAGGGACCTGGGGGACCTGGTGGACAACAAGCCCGAGTAAACAGTGTGCTGCTGCAGCAAAGAAAGCCAACAGGATGCTGGGCTGCATCAACAAGGACATCACCAGCAGAGACAAAGAAGTCATTATCCCACTCAGAGCTTCTCAGGCTACACCTGAAATACTGTGTTCACTTTTGGTCCCGGGTATACAAAAAAGATGTGGACAGGATTAAGAAGGTCCAGGGAAGGGCCATAAAGATGATCAAAGGACAGGGAAGCCTGCCATATGAGGAAAGGCTGAGAGAACTGGTTTTTTTCGGCCTTGAGAAAGAAGGCTTAGGGGAGACCTTATCACTATGTTTCAGTATTTAAAGGGTGGCTACAAAGAAGATGGGGACTCCCTTTTTACAGTGAAGGGGAAAAGGGATAAAACCAGAAGCAATGGTAATGAGCCTGGGAGAAAAGGGCCAAGGATGGGGGTG
>VXAK01007809.1:53394-67011 GCA_013399435.1 Arenaria interpres | reverse complement strand
TGATTCTGTAATTAAGAATTTGTCAGAAAAAGAATGAAGCAAAATATGTAAGTAACAGTTTCAGTTTGCTATGAAATTAGGTGCCAACTACTGCTGCATCTTAGTACATATTCTAGCTTTTAAAAAAAGAAGTTTTCAGGGAAAAAAAGAATCAATATTAACTCAGTTTCCCTTTGTAAAGTTATGAATGGAAATCCTCCAAATGCATTCAAGTTTTGTAAGGCAAAATTGCTAGATTCAAAATATAGCTTATTTTACAGATTATTGCTGGTGAAATTCCTCAAAAACCCCTACTCTTTTTAGACAAGTAATAAGAGAAGGGACTGCCAAGATTCACAGTAAAAATATGCCACCATTGAAGTGATTTTTGAGTGAAGGAACTGATTCTTTATAATCCGCATTCTTGACAGACTTGCTGCATTCAAGGCTCTCCAAGCCAAACCCATGGTATGTAAAATTCAATCTCACTATTACCTCTACTCTAATTTGCAGTCCTTGCTGACTACAATATTTTGTACTGAAAAGCTGGTCCAGAAGATCCATGCACTTTGTTTGTACTGACCTAATCAAAGCTTCTGTAGTCCAGTTCAGGACAATGCCCAAACCAGCACAATAAGGTCTATCAGCTTGCTGAAAGCTTTTCTCATCTAATTTGTCTTTCTCACCAGGAAAACCTCCTTTGAGACAGCAACTCAAGCATAAAACCCTGAGTTATGGTCTGGAGGATAATTGCATCCTTTTCTCTAAATTTAGTACTGAAGTTGATAAAATAAACAAACCGTAGAGTGCTTCGTTGCAGTTGGTATCAGAGTTTTCTCCTCTTGGTTCTTGGCCTTCGATCGAGTAATCCTCCCGGAGTAAGCAGGAGCTGCCTGGAAACATCCCCAAAGAAACAAGAGTTCATAGAATGGTTTGGGTTGGAAGAAACCTTAAAGATCATCTTGTTCCAACCCCAGCTCCTCCCTCCCCCAGTCACTGTTAAGAGTGGGCAAGAAGCCTAAATGTGAAAAGCAACGTGCCCGTGCAAAATGGGTCAAATGTGTAATTTGAAAAACTTTCAAAGTCAACTGGACTAAATAGGAACAAGTTCCCAGTTCTAAAATAACTCAGCCATTTCATTTGTGGCTAAATCAGTCCAGTTTTTGAACCGAGAACATAAACACAAAAATCAACATATCACTAGTACCATTTCCAGCTTTGTTTAAAAAAATAAAAATGAGCGAAATTACTCCCTTATTGTTCCTTACTATGAGTATTTATAAAGTACTTTAAAAATAAAATGTTTATTTGGCAAAACATACACATTATTTTGTATACAAATAGATGTTTTAATATTGTATACTACATCTATTTCATTTTTGAGGTATTTCTTATTACCTTCTCTTTTGGCTTCACTGTCACTGGTTCTTCAGGTACAAGTGAAAGAAACACAGGCGCAGTTGGTCTGTATAACCCGACTTTAAACACCCCCTTTTTCGCTTTCTCTCTCTGCTCTCTCAGTTTTCGAAGCTCTTTTTCTTCTTTATAGCGCTGGAGCATTTCCTTGCGCTCGTTCATTCTCTTGGTGGCTGCATCTGTAGGTTGTTCTGAAGCAAAGATGACAGACAGACACATTATAAAATCTTGAAGGTATTTTTCAGCCAACAATAAGCGAGGCAGAAAATGTCAAAAAACTTTTCGAAGATAGAAGAAGAACATACTAAGTCAAAGAACAGAAGACTGCCCGGAATCTCTGCATGCAAGTTTCAATTAAAGTCTTATAATGCAAACACGTGATTTATTAGCTTGTTAAAAGCTTAAATTCTCTTAATTCTTTTAACTCTTCCCACTAGGAGTTTTCAATGGTAAATTTCAGCTTGCAAATCCATCTCCCCAAATCTGCACCAGAGGGATACTGTAAATTCATATCCATTTGACAGAGTAAAGGCTATTCCTGCAAAGTTACTAATACTAACATTTGCACTTTAACTACTTATTTAGTTTATTTGTATCAGTTTCTCTAGTCAATCACATGTAACGTCATTGCAAGCTGAAGTCTAGGTCAGCTTTAGATACAAAAGTCTGCCTCAGGCTGCGAATAATGAGGCAGAAGTTACATGAAAGAACAAAACCTTAAGGTGATGCCAAACTTGAAGTATGTGTCTATCTGAAAAAATTATCTCAACTTAAAGTTATAACTTATTCAAGAAAATAAAGATAGACATGTCTTAAATTTCATATTTGACATGTTTATATAGGGATTGCACTGCTTCCTCCAGTAGTCATCTGCTATGAAAATACCGAAGGCGAAAATAGTTCTAAAGAAGTCTGTTCACATTTTTAAAAATTAACTTAATTCCCGAGGCCATAAGAATCCAGGAGAGCCAGGGAGGTAGAATTCTGTATATATGCAGGCCCTGTTTTCTGGGAGGAAAGATGAGTCGTCAAAAGTAGCAATTTTTAAAATAAAATTTCACCATGCATTTACTAATTTATACATACCCAGTATTAATACACAATTACCCATTCCTAAGCATAATTTAAGCCCATGACAGACACCCGTTATATGCTAGATGAGACTTTTAGATCAGGGTTTTTCACTTCTTGAGCGACAAAGCAATCATTAAGACTTCCTCTTGGATATTAATAGTAAAATGCATTTTCCCTTTAGCTGCTGCAGACAAACCAGAGCAAAGCCTCATTTATACCACCAGAGCAGTAAGGATAAAGCAGCAGCTAAGATGTTATTTTCTTGATTTTTCTTAACAGTTAGAACTGGTAGTCGTCGTTTTTTTAAATTAATTGAATTTTCAAAGGACAACGTTGACCACAATTAGGTTCCTCTGTGCGTGGGCCGATGCAGGCAGGATGCAGGAAAAACCACAAAACCATGGATTAAGGGCAAAGAACAATTTAATGTCAATACCTCATGGATTGGGGAACCTCTGAAGCAGCCCCCAGGCAGAGGCAGGCAAGCAGGGGACGCAGGCACCGCGGAGCCAGAGTCCTTACTAGCAAGAGAGCCCTTGTTAGCGAGGGAGGGAGGGAGAGAGAGAGCTCCCACTTGCTGTTTGGGCCAGTATTTCAAGGATTCAGGCAGGCAGAGTTTTCTGCTCTGACCTCTTCAACAGCAGGGCAAGAATCTCAGGCGTGGTTCATAAGGTGCCCCTGAGTCCATCCCAGGCCTATGTTATCTGAGTGCAGATGTTCTACTGGTTGAGCAGACAAAACTACACAACAATGAGTGTGACACATGCGTTTTCCAGCACCCCACATGCGAGTCACTTGAGCGTATTCACAGTCCTCCTCGCCAATCTTCCCTTACTTTCCCACACTGTGTCAGTGTCAATAAACCTACTTAAAGACATTTTTAACAATTAAAAAAAGCTTCATAACCAGTCTTTACTTACTCTGTTTCACACTGCTGCTCTCTTGAGAGCACATTTCACTCGTCTCATTCAGCTGAGAAATTCCGCTCTCTTTTGAGTGCTGAACGTTGATGTCTGCCAATCCAAACCGCCTGCCCTTTTCGAACACCTTGTGCCTGTTCTCCTTCTGAAGCATGGATTTTCTGCGAGTGACTTTCGCTCTGACGGCTTCGGTACTCAAATCCTTTTTGTATCGACTGGCAAACTGGGAGGTCGCAGCCATCTTGATGACCCTGGACAAAAAAAAGTCATCGTGATCAGAGGAAAAAAAAAAGCTGTCGGGTTTTGGTTTGCCCTTTTCATTAGGGTTTACACCCTAGGAACAAAGCGAGCCCCAGGTTCTTCATTTCTGTATGTGTAGCAGAGAAAATGCAAATGACCATTTCAGTAATGAGTCTTCATTATTTTTCTTCATTTTATGCATTCAAGGGGCTAGTTTGTTTGTTAATGGTCAACGAGTCTGACACAGAATTAAGTAGGGGATGCTGTGTCACTGCCAGGGATTGTCCTGCTGGTCTGTTTTCAACACAGATGTTTTTCATGTTAAGGAGACAAGCAAGTAAATGACAAGGTTGTAGGACAATACTTGGAAGCAACCCTGCCACTGAGCGTGTAGCTTATACCCTATCTGATGGCAAAGCATTTTTGTCACGCATCAGAATATACTTGGCACCATCTCCCAAACCAGTTTCCAGGATGCAACCCCAATACAATAGCATTTATTTCAAGCAGGATTTCTCTTTTTTTTTTTTTTTCTTTTTAATTAACCCTGTCTTGTCCATGGTTTTCATTATTTCTTCCTGGAGAGAGGTTGGGACCAGCTGTTGCAATTGGTCTTACTCTGCCACCTCAACCAGGAAGAAGGAATAAAGACAAAGTCTGTTCAGGTACCACCACCGCTCTCAGTGACAGCTCCTTGTGTCCCAGCTCATGGCAATATTCACATCCTGAGTAACTTGCACAGCACCAACAGTACCTGCATAACCATCTGGAAGTGCTTGGAATAGACACAGGAGACAAGACAGGAGTCAGAAATCTAAACAGGTGTATTTCCCTTCTTTTTTTCCCCAATACGTTTGGTGCTGCAGGAGAGTGATCACAGAATCACATGGGGTCGGAAGGGACCTCTGGAGATCATCTAGTCCAACCCCCTGTCAGAGCAGTCCACCCAGAGCAGGTTGCACAGGAACGTGTCCAGGTGGGTTTGAATGTCTCCAGAGAAGGAGCCTCCACCACCTCTCTGGGCAGCCTCTTCCGCCTCTGGAAGAGGCTTCTGCCACCCTCAAAAGTAAAGAAGTGCCTCCTCAGNCTGTACCCTCTCCAGCAGTTCCCTATCCTTCTTGAACTGGGGAGCCCAGAAGTGGTCCCAGTGCTCCAGATGGGGCCTCACCAGGGCAGAGCAGAAGGGGAAGGATGACCTTCCTCCACCTGCTGGTCACACTCTTCCTGATGCACCTCTGATGTAAATGAGAATAAAAAGCTAAACTCAGCTGAAAACACTGAATCAGAGACAGGGGTCTCTTCCACAGAATCCTGGAACAGCTGGGGCATGTCAGTGCCACCTGATTTGTGAACATCATCCTGCATCTCACTTTCCAACTTTTAGAAACTGATTAAAGATGCCAGTTAATTAGCAATGATTGCCTTAAACACTGATAAACACTTAACATGTTTAAAGGATTTTTGTGCTCTACCTTCTACTTTGAACAATGTTTTCCTAGTTATTGTACTATAAGCCCACTTAAGGCCTTCTCTCATTAATAAGCCTAAAGAGCAAGTGATTTTCAGTGAGCAATCCTGCTGCGGAATTTGTCTGAGGCTTGAAGAGGGAAATATAACGTAAGCAGAGATACAGAGAGAGCTTCCCACAAAGGTATTATTAACTTACATCCCAGGTCAGCAAACGCAACACATTACTCATGAACTCTTTGGGTGCACTAAAATTATATGGCGAGCTCAGTGTCCTAAACGTCTCTTTAGGATAAAAATACTTGTGTCCTTTTCTTTCCAGGTTATGGTTTTTGAACACTGCTTTGCCCCAACAGGAGCCTAGAAGATAACTTGGAATTTAGACTGGGCATAAATGTAACTAAAGACTAGTAGCAGGAAAGAAACAAAGGGCTTAAATTAAAGATTTGGGACTGGCTAGCACATAGTACCAAAATTAAAGTGAATTAAACTTATAGGATTGATTTTTATAAAAAAGCGAGGGAGAAGAACCACTTTTGACCAGCAACACCACAAGAACCAAAAGAGTGACATGGACAGGAAAAACACATAGGTGCAGAGTCAGCATTCTTAGCCAGAAGAACAACAAAGTAGAGCAGGAATTGCAAATATCAGTATTTTTTTAAAGCAAGAACCCGGCAAGTTTAGGGACTGAGTAAGGTCTCGACAAAACGGTTCTGAGACGGGGCCCACCATAAGCCGAACCCCGCCTTCCAGCCCCCCTGCTCCCCACGGCGGCCGCCCCAGGGCTGGGCCCTCAGCCCATTCTCCGCCACAGCTTCCGGGACCACATCCCCGCTCCGGTGACCGTTCCCGGGACCGTTCCCGCCCGCAGCGGCCCCCCCCAAGCCCCCCGGTCCCACCGTACCCGCACCGCCGCTACAGCCTCCTCAGGGCAGCCCGCCGCGCCTCACTTTCAAATCTCACCCGCCAGCGCTCATTGGCCACTCGCGGCCCACCCGCGAGCTCTCATTGGCCCGCTCAGGGCCGACCCTTGATGGGCAGAACCGAAGTGGCGGAGCGGGCCTTTTACTGTTCATCCGTGTCACCACGCTTGATCCTCACTGGCTGCGCTGAGGATTTCCCTCCTCTCATTGGCCGGCGCGGTGCGGGAGGCGGGGCTTGCCGGGCTGCGTAGGGGCGAGGCCATCCCTTGGCGTCCCGCCCGCCGCGGGGCTGCCGCTCTAAGATGGCGGCGGGGGGAGCGCCTCAGGCTGGGCCCAGGCTACACCTCAGGCGGCGGCCCAAGCTGTGGGGCCCTCACGGCCTACGGGGGCTCGGGGGCAGAGTGACGGGACCGCGGGCCTCCCGCAGCCCTGCCGGCGCTCAGGCTTATGTCTGTGTCTCAGCGATCGCGGCGTGCTGCCTCCTGAGGAACCGAGGCCGCGTTCACACAGGCCTGGGGTTGTGCCGAAGTTTGCCGCCTCCTGCATAGTACCGAGCCTCCGGTTTGCTGAGGTGGGGCGCGTTTAACGCCATTCTCACCTGCAATACCGTTTGTTCTGCGTTTCTTTATAAAAAATCTGTGGAGATTCAAATGCTAGTGGAGAGCCCAACCACTTGGTGGCACTGCAAAAATGTGGACGGCTTTTGGGGAAAAAAAAAAACAACCACCAAGTGTTTCCAACCAGGAAAGTGCTGAGCAGCAGGAGTGATGGTCAACGGCGGGGGACAGCCATACCTTGCAAACAGCCTAAAAATGCAGGACCTCCGTGCGGCGGGACAGTAAGATGTGGATAAATTCTTACATAAACGTGATTACAGTGGATGAAGACAGCAGTGAATGGATTAAAGACCATTAGTGCAGAGCGGTTCCCCACAGCAATGATGAGTCTTGCGTTTTTGGAGATGTAGCAGTTGGAGAAACGTCACCCCCCAAGGTTCCCCAGACAGAGTGGAGGGGTTACAGCAAAGATTCGCAAACTTCCAAGATCTGAAATTCTCCTAAAATCATTGATTTACTGTGAGATAATACGAGATTCTATGGAGGTTGTTGCCAGGTTCCCCAATGGTATGAAAAAGACCCAATGAAAGAGCAGAGCTACAGGAGTTGGTATTTGTGGACTCTGCCCACAGAGTCCAATCCAATGCAGTCCTCAGTGCTGGCTGGTTTTGGCTACTCCCCTTTTTCTCCCAAATCAGTGGAATTTGAAGACATTCAGCAGTTCTACCTTGTGATACCAGATTATAGTCCAATGATGTGAGCCATGCTGAACTACTTAGGGGAAAAAATGAGTTTAAGAGTATCTTCCTTCCAGCCAAAAATCATTTTTTCTTCCCATATACCTGCATCTGAAGGATTCCTTCATACTGGAACAATTCTTGTTTGCGCCTTGGAGCATCTAGACTGGGGCACTTGCTAAATTCCCACTCCTGTGGATGTCGATACTGAATTTAGGCTGCACTTCAGCCGGGGCTTTAATCTCACAAGCTCGAGTAACACCATCAGCGATAACGCAGCCACACGCATGTGAGAAACACCGGCTCACATTTAGAATTTAAAGAGGACATAGTCACTAAAGCAAAGATTAAATATTTGTTATACGAAACAGCGCTGAATCGGGTGCACCAACAACAGATGCACCTGCAATCTCTCAATTTTTATATATTTATACCATATCCCGGCCGCCTGAGTTACTGTCTCTCTTCTCATCGGCTGAGAAGTTGGAGCTCACATTCTTCCCGACCGCCTGACCTATTACAGGTTTAGTCTATACCTTTTTATCTTATAAGGCACACACACACCTACCCTACAAAATCATTATCCTAAACACGCCCTTGATTAGTTAATTACGCGATGCGTTATTTCACAGTCTTTGCTACCATTTACTTGTCCAAGACTGGTTTCTTTGGCTTTATTGATACTCCCCTCCCCTCTGGGTTCCTGTGTTGAAGGCCGTGTTCCAGTCTGTTTCTCTTCACCTAGATAGCGTTCTGTGAACAAGGATCCCTTGACAGACCAAGGGCATTTCTGGGGATTAGTTGGATGGACTCTACTATCACTGAGACTCCTTTGTTAGCACTATCACACTAACAATGGTCTTTCAATTAGCTGAAGCAAAACTTAGCTCGTTTCCCACATGCACTTCAGGGCAGATGGGTAAACCGAGCACCTAAATTGGGTCCTTGGCAGGCTCAGGCTGTGCCGTGCAGCATCAATGGCTGTCACCCGAGCTAGCCAGGTTAAAGCCAGAATGGGTTTCCTTAAAATGCTGCAGGCTGTCGCAGACAGAGTGATTAACTTCACTACTTAGAGTGAAGCAGTGAAATATTTATTACAGTGAAACAGTAATTTAACAAAACCAGTAGTAAGTGTGATAAAACCAGTAGTAAATGCGATAGTGTTTTACGAGATTGGATGTCGAGGCACACTCTATGATTTACTGCATAGAGGACGGGGTCAGACAAGCTGTTGGGGAGACCCTCCCGCGAGTCACGGGGTTCAGAAAGGACCCCATTGCTTTCTAAACTCCTTCTCAGAGAGGAGTCCGGGTGCGGCTGGATCCAATCCTGGTCCCAGACTTGGTCAACGGTTTCTGTCTAAAGGATTATATAGGCACAATCAATCCTTTACATTACTTAGCTACGATTTCAAAGTTTAGCACGCTGTTAGTCACTTCCCGAGAATCTGTTGGGGCAAGGAATCTCTCAACCTCAAGGAGTAGAACCTGAAGCGAGCGTCCTCACCAAAGGGGAGATC
The DNA here is from genome assembly GCA_013399435.1 of Arenaria interpres. Lineage (NCBI taxonomy): Eukaryota > Metazoa > Chordata > Aves > Charadriiformes > Scolopacidae > Arenaria > Arenaria interpres. Next base: position 58,176 of record VXAK01007809.1, on the reverse strand, counting down.
CTGGCGTGCAGCCGCTGCCCTACAGGAGAGCTCAACGGGCTCTGGGGCTTACTATATAAATCTTACTATTTATATAGTAAGATAATTGACCAGAAGTCATATTTTCACAGCAACAAAATTTCTAGGTGCCCACTCCAGATCGTGTTTTGACTACGCTGCCAGCCATCCCCCAAAGTCCGGGTGCAAGTTATCACAACCGCTGCTGTGATGGCCGTGGTGGCCAAGGCCAGGCAGGAGCCGGAGAGGGGGAGCAAAACAGGGAGAGCACACTGCCACAAGGCACACCTTCCACTAACTGTTTCTAGGTCACTGCAAGGGTCTTGATGGATTTGAAGAATGCTGTGAATTTGAAAGTATTGCAGTGTCATTTTAAGAAAAAACCACAGTAATTATTTTCAGCCACATTCCTGACTGCTGCTGATTTTATGGTGTTAAAATGAACAAATACAACACCATTTAATAGAGAGAAACAAGAGATATGAATGTAAACTCATTATCCTGTACAGATATTATACATGCCTTAAAGATTAACCAAGTCATTCTCATACAATCCTGATGATTTTATGATAATATGCCTGCATTTTAGCCACTGAAACTTTGAGAACCAATTTGAATTTATCTATTTCTTGACAGTACAACTATCATTATCGGATACATCTTGTACCGAGGAGATCGTTATGTGGAAATCTGCTAACTTGCTCTTTCTACTCTTCATTCCTTCACCTGAGATGTTGTTCTTTCTGAGGGTAGTTCTTCCTGCCTTTGCCCAGAGAAGCTGTGGCTGCCCCATCCCTGGAGGGGTTCAAGGCCAGGCTGGATGGGGCTTTGAGCAACCCGCTCTGGTGGGAGGTGTCCCTGCCCAGGGCAGGGGGTGGGACTGGGTGATCTTTAAGGTCCCTTCCAACCCAAGCCATTCTATGATTCTCTGAAAAATGAACCTTACTGAAGAGCGATATGGAGCATGTAGGGAAACCCATCTACAGATTTAGCCCTGAAATAATTACAAGTCCTCAATATATTTTTGGTGAAGGTTCAGGCAAATAGAGTTATGAAGCTGTAGCCCACAGTGCCACACACTTGCCACTTGCAGGGAGTCATAGAGAAGCCTCTGTAGGCAAACTACTGTATGTGGAGCCCAGCCCAGCGCTGCAGAGGGCAGAGAGTAATGCTCCTGCCAAATTTAATTGATAACCTCTTAATCAAGTATGCAGCAAAAGCATTACGGCGCATTGGCTGTCGTTCCCAGTTTCGCTTACGCTTTTCATCTGAAGTGGCTGCTAGTTTAAAAACCAGAACAAATTACAGGAGCAGAAAATAGAAGCTAAATTCCTGCCTTACGACAGCTAGGAAGCACAGTTACGCCTCCTTGCTGCATTTTCTTGCTCCGTTCTTCGGGTTTCATGTTTTGAAGAGGGGTGTGAGCTAGCCACCCACCGAGCCTCAGCCTGCAGGCTGGGAGGAGGGCATGGCCCCGGCAGGTAGGAGAGAAAGCCATTTGGATCCTCACCAGGATGAGCTCAGAGAGCGTCTTCCCGTTCCTTTGCTCCCCCACCTGGATTAGCACATACAACAAACGACAGGCAACAGCCCACGGTGCTCAAAAGAACTCGGTAACCTTGTTCTGTTCCTTCAAAGAGTGCTTAGAGATGCCCAAACCCCAGATGTGTGGGCCCGGGATGCCGAGCTGATGGGAACACCTACACGCTGGCCATGCAAAGCACAGTCTCCTACATCCTTCTTTTGATGTTTCCTGCAAGCAGGTCCCTCCGCTCCTTAGGTAGGAGGTTCCACTCGCCCTTGGGAGGTGTCTAATGCTCGCTGGGCTATAAATAGAAAAACGAGGTATCCGACTCTGGGTATTATATTGCATTCTGGCAGCCTGACACCTAATAGCTAGATGTTGTGGCACATTTATAAGCTCCCGGCTTTCACTGGAGCTAGTCTAAAATGCAAACTAGCTATCTTCTGATGCAAAGTACAGTTGGAAACAAAGCTGGAGTAGTTTTTCTCTCAGCATATCTTTACATCCTCTGTTATTTACAGTACATTGACGCCGAATGTTCCCTGCTGTTAGGGATTTCAGTCAAAAACCCGCTCCGGCGGTACAGGTGAAAGCATCCTGCAGCTGGTTTCATCCTCCAAGGCCCAAAGCCACATGCTTAAGGAAATCACATTTCTTTTCAAGCAGACTCAGACCTTGCTGTTTTTCTTCCCTGGGGAAGAGGGGAGCGGGAATTAACCCAAGAACAAATACCAGATTCAACCATAAGCCACTGCTGAGTTGAGACCAAATGTTTTGTTGTTTCCAGGGTCTTTGGAGTGGGTCACTTTGGGTGAATTATACTTTTATCCCCTTTAGCAAAATCAGACGAAGAAACCACTTAGTGTGGTGGTATTAGGTGATGTTTCAGCAGCATTAAGTAGGTTTCTAATAGAGTTAGGCCAGGACCATTGCGTTTTCACCTGAAAAGCACATTCTTTCCCCTACCTTGGACAAGACTTCTCCTATTTTTTTATTCTGGGGGCGTGGGTGGGTTAAAGCCAGTCTGTATTTTTTTCTTTCTTTGCAGGCATCTCCTTTGTGTCTCCATTGCCCAGAAGCAGAACATCTCCTCTGGAAGCTGGATGCGACTGCTGGAGTTAAGTGTTTCACAGCTAAAACAAATACAAAGGCGATAAGGAACGGCCTGGTTTAGAGAGTCTGAGGCAAAGCTTTGAGGAATATGACTGTGAATCGAGATGGAAACAATAAAAGAGCTCTAACGCCTTGGTTAATCCTGTGTCCTCTGACAGAGTTAAACTTCTCCAGGTCTCCGATAAGATAGGACCAGTTTTCTTTATCTATTGGGTTTTGTTGTTTTTTTAATGTTCAAGGCTACTGAAATGCAAAAGTGCCAGAAGGCCATGTAAGCTAAACAATGTGCAAAATCTTTCTTATATTATCACTAAATGCCCCCGGGGTAGGTGGGGGCGGGGAGAAAGGTTATTTAATCATTAGGAGTCACTTAGCAGCAAATGGCATTTACTCTTTATCAACTTGCAACAAAAGATTGGGTCTGTACCGTTGGGGGGCCTTTTGCTAATATGACAGGGCACATATTTCAATCCCCTTTAAGTCATCTGGCGATATCTTGTGTGTCACTGTGTGGTACCAGGCAGCAAATAGGTTTTGTTTTTTTTTCCATGTGCACAAAAAAAAACCCACCATGGACCTATACCAAAATACAGATTTTTTTTTCCCCTGAAACACATGAAGCTGCTGCCTCAGCAGCAGCTAAATCCTGGTGTTGTCCTGGGGTTTTGTTACAGTCCAGAGGAGAAAGTACCGGAGGGACGAAGAACTGTAGCTTCTGCTTTCCATCCTGTCACTGAGCTGATATTTGACCTTCAGCAACTCGTTTTACCTCTATCTTCCCTCTGGTCCTCACTTCATCTTTGTATTCAGTGGCCATAGTCAACAGGGACTGCGGAGACTTAGGGAGATTCATCTCCGCCATCTGAGACGCCATGTTAATGTGATCCTGTGCCTTGGCTTAATTAGCTCTGCCCTTCGTCAGGACTACTGCGGCACGGGGCTGTGCTGACACACTTATATTGCTTTTTAGCTTAAGAACGGTCTCAAGGATCTTCTCGCAGCATTGTATTAGGCAGAATGAGCGGTGTCTCCACTGCCGCCCTCCCGCAGGTCAGAGAAACCAGGTCTTTCGTTTTGTCACCCTGGGTCACCCGTGGTCCCCCGCAGAGACCTGCATCCCTCCCCAGTTCCCTCTCAGCAGAAACAAACTGCTGACATCTTCTTTTGAGGAGGGGGGAGGCTCTTCCTTGCGGGAACCCCTTAGGCTCTAGCCACCATCTGGTGCCACCACCTAATTCCGCCTTTCCTGTCCTCGATACCTTTAGTTTTGGAGGATGTCTCTGGTGCCCATCTCTTTCTCCCTGCAGGCGAAGGGCTTCGCAAGGACGGCACGGAGAGGATGGCCGCGGTGATGCTCGTGTGTGACCAACCACCATCGTGCCTCCTAGGGTACCTCTACACTGGGAGCAGCAGCTCGTGTGTTCCTCTGCAAGGGCAGCAACCCCGTGGATGACAGCAAAGGGTATTTAGTGGTTGTGCCGGGGAGGTGACGTTGGCCAAACAAGGCTGGCACCGCGCTGGGGGGGGCTCCAGTACCCTGAAGGACTCCCCCTTCACCCCCCCAGTAAGCTCCCAGCAGCTCTTTTGGCCCTGTAGCCAGAAGTTAAGTCCATCTTAAAGCCAGAAGGTCCATCAAATGAGTCTCTCTGGCCTCCTGCAGAGGTCCATAGAGATTTTCAGCCTGTTATCAGCGCGTTCAATCCACTCCTAAGCTGGCGAGCCGGGAGCTGGCACCCCCCTTGCTTTCAGTGCCATGTTGGGCCCCTCATGGCAACCGGCACCGAGCTCCGGGCCTGGAGACACCATGGGGGCACCGACACCGAGCTTCCAGCCTGGAGACACCATGGTGGGCACGGCTGCGGGGGGGGGCCCCCAGCGCTGGGGACTACGGGGGGGCCTCGACCCTGCCTCTGCCCACCGCCGGGCTCTGCCTTGAAACGTCCCCGGCCTTCAACCTGCCGGCCAGGCACCCCCTCAGCGCCCGGCCCGGCCCCGGGGAGACCGCCGAGGCCCTGCGGAGAGCCCCGCTGGGGGGAAGGGCCGCGGCGGGGAGCCCTGAGGGCAGCTGCGGGCCCTGAGGAGACCCGAGAGGCCCCGAGTCGGGGCCCCTGCGGTGCCCGCCCGGCTCTGCCTGGCGGGGCGGCCGG
>VXAK01007809.1:25701-53241 GCA_013399435.1 Arenaria interpres | reverse complement strand
GCCCGCCGGACGGGGCTGCGCGCCGCCGGGCCCTGCCGAGGGCACCGGGCCTCCTCGCTCCCCCGCCGCCTCCTCCATTCGGGGGTGTTTATTTGGTTTGATTTTATTCCCCGTGCTCCCCTCGCTGAGCCCGGGAGGGGGGGGTGGGGGTCGCCTCCCCGGGGGTTCCCCCGTCCTGCGCCCTCCCCGCCTCCGCTGGCAGCGCTCCCCCGGCGGGTCTGACAGCGGGGCCGGGGCGAGCGGGGCTTCTCCGCACCCCCCCGGCCTGCGGGTCTTTTCTTGGGCCTGCGGGCAAGCACGAAGGGTTTTTTCTCTTAAACCAACCCCCCCAAACCCGTGTTTTTCCTCGAATTTTGATCTTCTGAGCGCTGTCACTCCCTGCTGGTGTTTTTCTGCACGGCTTACCCCCTGCTTCGTACATCTCAGCCCTTCAGAGAAAGGGTTGTGAAGCTCGGTAAACGGTGAGCCAAAAAAGAAAGCTTTAATCGTTATTGGATACTGTAGCTAATACTTCTCATAATGTGTTTGCGTGGGGATGGTGTAAGAAGCTGAGGAAAGGTTAAAAGTACATTGACGGTGGAAGTGATTTCTTCTCAAAATTAGTTCCTCCAAGGCCTTACTCGAAGCAATAAGCGTAGCTTTTAATTTCTTCAGTAAACCGAGATTATTGACTTGTGCCATGCTGCTGCCAGTTGGGGGGAAGAAAAAAAATACCTCCTTGTATGAGCCGGAGGAGTGGGTCCGACTCCTGTCCTGCGAGGTGCGTTGTACAACGCCCAACACCAGCCTGTACGTCTCCCTGCTCTGCTTTTAAATAACCGGGTTGGATGGGGCTGTGAAGCACAACCACAGCAGCTCGGGGTTCGTTTGGGGCTGTAAAACCCGCCTGCGAAGCTGTGTAAGTACTCAGGTGGTTAACCCTGCTGCGCTGCCTGCTCTCTTGGCTCTGCCGGAGCTCTCGGTACCCGGTTTTGGTCGCTGGAGATACGCAGGCTGGCTCTGAAACCGGCTAACGTGTGGCGCAGGCAGTCTCGAGTCTTAATGAGTGTTTGCCTAGTGCTTCGTGTTTCCTCGGATGAAAGGTTTTGCATAATTGGCCATTATAATTGTCTGTCACCCCTAAGGAAGAGCCCCCAAAAAGATCAGCGTGGAGGTAGGCAGTTATTTTGGATGGCCCCAGTCTAAACCCGTAAAGTGCCTGTAGGTTGTTAATGTTGTTACTGCTTAATGTGGAGGCAGCAAAATGACTGACTTAAGAAAAAAAATAAAATAAAAACCATCTAGTTTCTCCTTGGAGCCATTTGATCAGCATCGTCTGGACAAATGACATCCTGCTTACGTTTGAGCTGCTTGTTCTTCAGTGCCCAGAAGAATTCCTAATGCGACTCCAGTTGCACCAGAGTTGCGGGTTGGTTTTATTTCTTGGTTTTTTTTTTTTGCTGTTGAAATCTTAACTGGAAGCCTTTTACAGTGTTTTGATTCCTTTTTAATAAATGGCTAATCCCTTGCTGCAGGGGATGGGAGTGTTTCTTGAATGAGGCGTTTTTGGGTCCTGAGGGGAGGGGGAAGGGAGGGCCTTGTATTGCTTTCCAGCAGCCACCCGCCTTCCCCGGCCAGAGTGAAAGAGCCTTATTGACTGGTTTTGAAGGTAACATGCCCAATTCTCCTCTTACATGCTAAAAACCATAAATCTGCTGTAACCCAGAGCCTTTGAGGGAAAGAAGTGGAATGTCAAGGAGCCTGGGCTTCATCACGGGCAGCCTGGTAGCAAAGGCTGTGTCTGTTAATTGCATCGTGCTTATCAAAATCTCCCCTTCTAATGACAAAGTTCCGTTTTAATAGGTGTGAGAAGTTGTGGGATTTGATTGAATACCAGTGTCTTAAAAGCATCTTGCATGCTCCGTATGACTAAGTTGTCTCTTTCATATTTAACTGGAGAAGGAGCAGGGGCTGAGGAGGAAGCTGTGTTCATTTCACTTGCACTAAATGCTCTTTAAAATTTTTTTCTCCATTTAGATAAGGACTGTGAAGAAGCGTGAGTGACTTGTCAAGCGCTAAGCTGCAACTAATTTTCTTACAGGCGTGTAAAACATCTTTCTGAGTCCCTTAAAACTGGGAGCTGGTCTTGTAGCACGCTGAGGATGTGTACCATGGCGTTGGTGAGCTTTCTGCCAGCTTGAATAGCAGCTGGTGGGGAGAGCGTGTGTTCAGAGAGAGTGGCCTGTAGTTCCTGTGCCAGGAAGGACTGAGGTTTTGGGGTACAGAGGTGCCGAGGTCGATTTTTGGTGCTGTGAAATCGAATACTGTGTAGTAGGTGCTCAAATACTACCTAGGTGCGAACTCTTGTCCCTGAGGTTCCAGGTGTCAACACGTTTGTCATAACATGTTATTTTCACTTCTCGCTGCCCTGTAGCATAACAAAACAAGCAATTCAGTGTAATCCTCAAATACCGCTTGCTTTATTACCAGCAGATACGGCATATTTCAGTATTCCCAGGGCAGGTTTGATACCTGGTTTTGGAGAAGACAGCAGCTTTTCTTGTACCTGGTGATTGAGCCTGCAAGGACAATGTAGGACTGGTCTTAAACCTATGATTAAAGATAATGTAGCTTTGGAAGCGCACATCTCTCATCCCGGTCTGCTTTTTTTTGGCTCTTGTGGATTATTTGGTCATTGGATGTGTTACTAGATGTTCCTATCCATGCACTTAAGCTTTCGAAGGAGATCTTAGTTTAGTGAAAGCTGCTGGTTGGAGATCAGCTTCCCGGCTCTGTAAGCTCTGCAGTAAGGAGGGCACAGGAATGCTGCTTTGGTATGTGAGGCTGCTCGCTTTTTATTTGTACCATATTTTCCTGGGTTTCTTTTCTAAGCTATTTTGATGCTATTAGCTTATTAAAGTCAGTGTGACACGCTTATTTCGATGTGTGAATGTTGTCCTTTTTTAAAATGTCGTTTCCCCCACCCCACCCCTAAAATATGAATCGGGCTAATTGCTTGTAGTGCAAGATACTGGCTGTAACTGTGGGATTTGTATTTGGAATTGGAGGTTGTGGAGTTTGTGTTTATTCCCCAAACAACTTTTCCTTTCTGCCTTGTTGTGGAAGGGGAATATCTGCTGTATCACTTGCTAATCCTGCTGTTGCAGTCTTCTGCCTGGGGCATAACTGGAGATGTATTTATCGCTCTAAGCACGGTGGTTAGTTTTAATCTAGGTTTTTTTTTGGGTATCAAACACGGAGAAATCACAGCGGGAGTGGCTTTGGCGGAGGGTGGGCTTGGACAGCCGGTTTGTGGTACAACCTGGGTGTCTGCAGAGTCATGGCCATGGGTGTCAGAGGCAGATAGATTAAATATAGCTCAGGTGTGCCTAAACATGTTGCAGTTGCACCTCCTATTGCAGTAGGGACGTAATGTGAGTGTTTACATAGATCACCCTCCTACACATCGGAGGTTCAACTACATCTGATAGTGAGTTGCTGCTGGGCAGCCACATGACTGCTTGATACTGTTTTGAGAGTAAAAATATACTACAGAGGGATGCATAAGTGGCTGTTAAGAAGGTGTCAGCTTTTTAAAAAAATACGTATATCGTTAAGAAATGGCTGTTTGGTATTTCGGGGTGCGGAAAGGAGTGTTGTTTTCCATGTGATTTAAAAAAATAAAAATAAAAATCCTCGCTGTATCTGCAGTTCATAGCAAAGCAGTGGCATTTAGGTAGCACGGGGGCTGAATTTCTGCCAGTGAAGCTCTTGCAGTCCTAATGTGCTGTTCCGTAGGGTGCTTGGAAGCTAAGATGCAGTGTTCTTCTGCCTTGCAGCAAAACAACTAGTGATTAAAAATTCAGCAGATGTTGTGGTTCACTTAACTACTTGTTCTTGTATCATTCAGGTCATATCACACAATTAATGTTGCTAATGTTCAATCTGGCTTTTTTTTTTTTGTTCTAAGAATGGAAATTATCTGAACTACCATGGGATTTACGGGACTGTTTTGGCAGGAACTGGGCTGTGCAAAGTAAATTATTCAGAACTGTTTTCATCCTTCCCCTAACTTGGAGAATCTCCTCTTGATTTCTCAAATATTACTTGTTCGTGCCAGACAGGGCTTTCATTTTCTGCAGCTTTTTCTCACTTTAAAAATCAAAGTGGTTTTTTTTTTGATTGCTTTGAGATAAGCAGGACTCCCTGGTTAGGAAGAGGGGGTGGGGGGATAGAGCACGATAGGGATAAGTGCTTCTTTTCTTACTTAAATTGACTATTTCATTTGGCCACAGAAGTATTTTTGTATGAGAACTCTGGTTTTGTTTTGGGCAGGGTTTCTACTGCTCTCCGTAAATCTACTTTTAATTTGCACAATTTTGGTTAATAGCGTTCAATCCAGTGTGTCACTTACTTGATTTTTAAATTTGAGTTGAACTTTACTTGCCCTTCCCTATTTTCCTTTAATTATGTGGGTTTTGGGTTCTTTTTGTAGCACACTCAGGTTCTGGAAACCTGTTCTGGGCTACTTGGAGCTACAGAGCAGTGTTTGTGTAGCAAGACGTGTAACTTGTTTTCACTTCTTTCACCAGTTTTCTGTTTGGAAACTGGTGCCTGTGTGGCACAAGAAGCAGCCGGGATAGTTTCTTCGTGATCAGTGGTTTTGGTTGACATCTCTCCACCTTCTCCAGACTCGTCTGCTGATGCTCGTGGGAGGAGATTGATGCTCCTTGGTGGGTTCCCCCTAAACAGGATGCATGTGTTGACGTACATCTTTACGGATCGTGCTGTTAGAAGCGTGATAAAGGCAGGCTGACAGCAGAGAAAAGTTGCTGGGTCTTTCAAGGTCTTTGAGAGTAACTTGCTGTCCTGGGGCAGCTCTTGGCTCTGGCGCTTACGAGGAACTAAATCGGGAATGTGGAGCGCAGGGTGGATGTATTTTGGTCAAGGGCACGTGTGAGGTTCAGCCGTCGCTCAGCGCGTTGCTGCGGGTCGCTTGAGAATCACAGGGCTGAGGAGAAGGCTGTGTCTTTTTAAGCATGAAGTAAATGATGAATCGATAATAGCAATGGAAAAGCTGGATGCATTATATGTGATATATAGTATATACATGATATACCATATAAGATGGAGACTCCTGTAAACTAAGCTTTGGAGAAGAGATGGGTGAAAACTGAAGACTTTCAGTTCCTGCACGTTGTTTGAACTTGCAATCTGGATGACTTTTTGCGATATGTCAATTAGCTCTTCAAGAGGATGTATTTTAGTCAGGGCAGACGTTTTTCTTTGGAAAAACCTGTTTGGACTATTAACGGTGATGTACTTTGAGAGAACTTGTTTCAGCTAAATTGACAGTCAGTCGGTTTGAAAAATGATGTCTTAAATATGTAAACTCTCCCCTAGCGTCCTGTTTAGTGTGATGGAAAAGGAGGATTCAAATTGGGTTTTGCACATTCCTGATACTATGTATCCAACATGCTGTACTCGCAGAATTGATATTCAGGATAATATGTTTAATCTCCAATTGCAAAAAAATAACTTCACACGCAGCTAATTCCATCTGCTGGAAAAATAGGAGCGAGGCGAACTTCATCACTTACTTGGGCCCTGCTTTCTGCTGTGCTAATTACTATGTATGAACTTTGGAAATTTGCATAATTTTTTGGCAAACCTCAGCGGCAGCCATTTAATGTAGAATTTTATTAACTTTAAACATCTCTAGCAACTCACAAGCTACTTCTGGTTCATTTTGTGCTTTTGGTGTTTTACAAGCTTTGATTTAGTAAGCTTCGGTAAGGTTTTTTTTTCTTCTTGCAATGACTTTATATATATCTATATGAAAACCAGCATCTTGCTGCCATTTCTAGTAACTTCCAACCTGCAATCTAACGCAAAATTCCTTCTGTCATTCAAATAAAAAAAGTGTTGAAATGAAGCTCTATTAAGACAAATGCTAAAACAGTGAAATTAGAATTTAGGGATTGTTCGCTCTTCTGCAGTCTGAGAAGAGCACTCGAAATATTTCAAGTGTAGACGGTTTTCAGAAAGTAACCTTGGGGAAACTGGGGCATGTCAAGTCTGGTCCTAATTCTGCTAAAAGCTGGTCTCATGATGTGAATTCTTAAGCTCCAAAGAGTTTGGATGTAAAATCATCATTGCAGATAGCTACTGAATGTTCTCTCTTACTAAAAGCCTGGGGTTTGACACGTTTTCAGCTCCTCAAGGTGCCTCGCGCTGCCTTTTCCACTTGGTTTGCTTTTGTTCTTGTGAGCTCCTCCTTTTACTGATCTTTTGCTGGTTGGCAGTTAGTGGAGGCGTATAGTCTGTAAAATATTAAAACGGTTGGAATTTTACAGTAAAAAAAATAGTCTGCTTTACTGCAGTGCTGTTGTTTACTGGCTACTTTTCTTTTGGATGCAACAGACTGAATGAATTTTAAATTTTGAACTGTTTTCTTTCTGTGTGATGGTCTTAGCCCACTTTTTGCCTCAGTACCGTAAGAAACTTCCTCTCTTGCTCCGTGAAGCTGCCGTCCTGTGTCTTTGTCCTTCTTTCCTCCTCCCTCTTTATTCTGCCGGATGACTTCAGAATGCAGTTTCTTCCTTGGGATGAGCGGGGTTATATTGCCGGGCTCTTTTAATTCCTCTCGAGCTGGCCGAACGCCAAGCATAAAATCTTGCTCATAAGTCACTCTAGAGATTTCTTTGTACACGCTATTATTTTCTTTGCATGCTAACATCATTGAAAAGGATTTTTTTTTTTCCTTTCCCCCAGTCTAGACCAGGCATAATTATGTTCGTGTGTATGTGTAGGCTTGGGTGTTGCCGCTCTGCAGCCCGGCGAGTAATTTGAAGTCCTTGGGCAGTTTTAAGACCAAAATTTCTCGTAGCATCAAAGGCAGCAGCTCTCCTTCTGCATCTGGGTAGGTGAAATAATTTTCTGCTGTATCTAAGCTTCAAAGACTTAACTCGTGCCTTGTGCCTGTGGTTTGGCTTTCTGCGGTGTGTCGGACTGGAGGCTATATTTTTTAAAAAAAAATTTGGACACTGGGTTCAAACAGGACTCGCAGTGTGTCGAGTGGTAGCAGAGAGTGTTGAATTGGGGTTTGTGTTCACCAGCTCCTGCGCTGCCACAGCCAACCCAGTTCTCTGTTGATTTATAAAGCTTTTAATTGGGGTCTCTGTCCTGAACTTTGCCTCATCTAAGCCTTTATTGCAAAGCGTAAAAGTCCTTTTCCATCGTGAAGCCTCGGCCCTGGCGTTGGGACTGCAGTCTTGATGTATTTATGGCTTCAGACCTTCTGTGCTTCCTCCTGTCCTGACTCTCCAGGCTGAGAGAAGCTCCCTGTAAACACGTAGGCAGAGCCGCCCCTTCTCCTGCTGAGGCTGCTCTTGCTCTGATACCGTGCTGCTTATCGTCGTGGCTGCGGTTTTCTCATTCATTTGCCTTCCTGACTGCCCGCACGTGTCCCCGTCCTGGGCAGAGGAGGGGTGTCCTTGCCCAGGGTGCTTGTGGCCTCGCAACCCACTCCTGAACACCCAGGGTGTGACAAATGTCAGGGACTTGGTAAGTGAACTTTTAAAAAAAAGAATGAAACCCCTTTAAGGAAAACCTGTCTTCTGGAAATCGGTTTCTAGACCCTGGTTTGACCATCAGAGCACCAGCCCTTGCCATCAAGTGTAGGACAGACTGTTGGTTTCTCGCCGTTTTCTGTTTAATTTCCTTTCTCAAGAAGGATGACACCCTACCATCGTTTGTTTTTAATGGGTTAACTTTATCTTAATAAACACATGAATGAAGTGATGCAAAGAGGGCTTGTTTATGCATCTGAAATGTAAGGAAATCTGCTACCGCTGTGGGAGGCTGATGGATAGCGATGAATCCATCTTCCGTGCCGTTAAGAAAAAAATCCCAGTGTTTCTCTTAGAACACTTATGATTATTTTATTTTTTTTTTAGATGCAGTAGGACTGCAGATGTAGTCATATTAAAATGTATAATAAGTCCCTTTGAATTGGTGTCGCAGCAGAAGCAGTTGGAGACGTGACTTTGGTGCAATTTCCTGGGAATTCTCTTCTAATGCGGCCCGTGCTGGGAACGGGAGCTCCGAGCCCTCCAAGTCACGCTCCCTCCATGGATGGTGCATGGGGACAGCACCCAGAGTGGACTAAACCAGTATTCCTAATGGTTGCTTTGTTAGATTGTTAAAATGGTGTGTGCTGATGTTTCAGCTGTAGGCTTGGGGGTAAATTGTAGGACAAACAGTAGTAGTTTACATACCTTGGGAGCAAATCTCTCTGCAGCTCTCTATGTACTGTTCTTGCCTTAAAAGGTGGGGTTTTTTTTTATCCTCTGTTTCCCTCTTTTGGATCAGTAGATGTAGCCAGCAAGGAACAGGTTATATATGGATTTTGGGAAGTTAATGCAGCTTCATCCCTGGCCCGAGTGAATCCAAGGAAGCGAAGGCACCGGAGTGTCCTGCAGAGATGGCCTATGTGTCTTTGGGAAAATGTTTTTAAGAGGTTGGGAAGAACTTAACTTGGAAAGAAGTCAAGGGACTTAATCTGACTGTAAAACAGTTGCATCCGTAGTGGAGCTGTACAGAGTAAGTTCATTGATGTTGCTTGTTGCATTCATACTGGTTGTAAGTGTGTGTTTGGTTGCTTTAATTATTTTTTTAGGGCTGGGGGAAACAGGGAAACAGCCCTTCCTTGTGTTACCTGGGTCACAGTGCACCAGCAAGGAATTGTTTCTCCTCAGGTGGCTGTCCAGGCGGAACGAAGGCAGTTAAGGATGAGGAGTCTGTCAGACTGCTCTCCATTTGAAGAAGCGTGGAGATTTGGGGGGGGGGGGGGAAGTAAACGTGGAAGTCGGTGATCACAGAGAAACTTTGCTGGGGTATATGCGAGGGGAGGCTGTTAGGAGAAGACTTGTCTTTAATTAGACCAATCGCTGGGGTAGCGGGGAGGTTGGATGAGATTTTGAGCACAAATAAATGTCAACCTATATTTTATCAGAATTGCAGTTTGGAAGCAGGGATTTACTGTGAGTTGCTGTTTGGCTGTGGGGTGTCTGGGACCTTTCTGCATCTCCCATATATTAGCCAAAGTTACGGAAGAAGCTGTATGTATCACTTTACAAACATAAAGCACAACTCTTTAAGGGGAGGTAGGGTGCATATTGCTCGGGTAAAGAGAGACAGCGTTTTCAGGCTGGAGTGTCCTAATATATTCACTTTACAGTGGTTGTGCCCAGGAGGATTAGCAAGAGATGCTTGAAAGCTAGTAGGAACACCAGTGCTTTTTTCCTCTGAAAAGTGGTGTGCTTTTACTGGAATAGCTAAATGTGGGCATGTTAAGGTTAATGTATGCATGTGTGGGTACCTGAGAAAAGATCCCATTAAGTAAACTGGTAACTTTCTTCTGGGGAGATGCTGAGAATCTCACCTTTGCTGCCAGTCAGGGCCCAGCCAGGCTTGTTAACAGCTTGTAAGCGACAGCTCTACTTTGCTTTATAGGTATTTTAAGTGATGAGGGTAGCAGAGCCAGAGGGAGAGGTGATAACATCTGCGCTGGTTTGTTTTTTTTTTTTTCCCCCCTCTTTCTAGGGGGTAGGAGGAGATGGGACTAATTGCATACCTTCCAATTCCAGTTACTTCATTACTGAATAATCATTGGAGCAGCCCAGCAATCTGCTCTGATAGCAGATAAGTGGCGTGGCTTGCAGCACTTTAATCTAAACAAAACTTAAGTGCTTTTTCCCTTTTTTTCCCTGGAGTGAAACTGTAATTTCGTTACGTGAATGTTAGCCAGGACGGAGTTGTTTTTGCAGCTGTCACGATGCTTCTCTGTGCATGTTCGAGGTGTATCCCCAGTGTATGGAGCAAAAATAGCCCAAAATCTTGCGTTCCCTTACCTGGCAGCTCCAGCTGAAGGCTCTCCAAGTAGTTTGCCAGGTGAGGATCTGTTTAGCTTTGACGTTGGATGTCTCGAAGGGTTTAGATATAGACCAATGAACACTTAAATTGTATTTCCTTTCCGTAGCAATACATGTTCATTAGTTTTTTGGTCTGCATTAGGCCCTGAACAGTCAAGTAAAACAGCCTGAGCTCACCTCTGTTGCTGAGTCTGCTGCTTTGGAATCCAAATCCCTGCGGTGAGAGTGGTCACATTGAGGAGACTATAGCAGAACTGGGTAGTTTCTGTTCCCCAGCGTAGAAATTGCGTTATATGCAACCTGTATGATGCCAAAGAGAATTACTGGGCAGAGCTTCAGAGAGGTGTTTTGTCTGTCTTTGAAAGAGGATAAAAGTGTATTGGTGCAGCAGGTTCAATCCTGATCAAATGCCTTCTTGGAACTGATGTTTCCAAAAAACTGTGATATTGAGGTACTGGCTTAAGGCTCTGAATGTACCAGAGACAAGTGCCTGGATTTTGCATAACGTAGCGCTGGGCAAAGCTTGAACTCTTGTCAGGTTGACTCCTTCTGGTCTGCCATAGAGCTGTTAAATCTGATCTAGTCCTAAAAAGACAGCTGACTGTGCAGTCTGAGCCGCATACTTTGTCTCTGCTTTTGACTTGAATGGAAAAATAGTTTGGTTTTGCCTTAAATCGAGCTCAACTGTTGCTGCCCCAAAGGGGGTCTGTTCTTGCAGGCTCTGCTTGGACTCCAGGCAGGATGCTCTTGGCTCTCACTGCTTTTTGCTGTAAGCATGGTAACTCAAGCCGGGGTGATGGGAGGATGGCAGCCCACTAGGAGAGAGAGCTGTTGACAGGTGAAATGTCTTGGGAAAGAAAACTCGGGGTCTTGCATGTCTAGAGTGGCTTTCCGAGGTAAAAACCCAAACATGCTTTGCAAATGAGCCCGTGCGTTGTGCACTGGAGTGGATCTATGCTTTGATAAGAACAATATGGGTTTTTTTAATGAGATGAACCACGTCACCTTTTTTTTTTTAAAATATTTTCCCTCTATATCAATGAAGAAATATTGCCTTATTCCTGTGAAAATCTGTAGCTGATCAGAGGAAGGGTCTGCAAAGCACAGCTCCTTCCTACCAGTGGGTAAAGCTCCTCCACCTGTATCCTTATGGTGAAGGCAATAAAAGATATTCAAAACTTGCCTGGCTGCGTTCCTGCCCAGCCTGCTCTGGGTGACCCTACTTTGGCAGGGGTTGGACTAGATGGTCTCCAAAGGTCCCTTCTGACCCCTGCCAGGCTGGGATTCTGGAAGCACTGCTGCTCAGAGCAAGAGCTTTGTGTCTCCTGTGCTGAGGTGGACGGCTGGCTGATAAAATGATGTCTCTCATGTGTGTCTCAAACCCACAGTGATGGATTCTGCCTTGTTGGTTGTTGAAGGGTTGTGTGTGGTTGTGTTCCCTTTCTCCAGTGGCAAAAAAAAAAGCTAATCGTACATCTCAAAACGGTCTCTTCGCCTTCCCAGTGCTGCGCTGAGTGTTTTGGAATTGCTTTTGGGCCTGTCCAAGTTGAGAAGGCTCTTTGTGGCCATTTGGGATGGTGAAGTTGCCTTCCCCGTGCTCTGCTTCTTCTCTTTGATGTTTGTTAACCCGGCTTCCACGGCAGCCATCCAGCCTTGGCTCTTCTCCAGCCTTTATTTACCTTTTAATGCTTGAAATGTGCCTCGGTGCTTCCTTCCGCTCTTGCTCGAGTTTGGCCTCGGGGTTTGATGGCCCCTCTGAAGCGCCGTAGGGTTGCTTGAGTTGGCACCCGTGACTGGGAGGGGAGATGATGGGTGGCTGCAGGTCTTTGCGTCCCTGCGTTCGTGAGCTGGGATGGGTGCGCTGGGGCTACTCCTGTTCTGCAATATCCAGTCATTTGTTACGATCCATCTTGACTGTAGAAAACGAGTTGAAGGCAAATTATCCGGTACCGGAGACTTTTCTGGGGAAAAAGCTTAATGAGCACCTGAAGAGCCACAATCTTGTAGATTGTGTGTGGTGTCATGTAGCTGTGAACAAGTTTTCCTTATTGCAGAAGCTGGATTGATTCCTTGGGGCTGGACAGCATCTGATCTTTATGCAGAGGGAGGGGAAAAAGCTGTACGGCTTTAATCTGAATTTACTGGGTAGTTAATAAGACGGACCTCTGCCCTGAGTAGCTTGTTCAGCCTGTGTTATGTTGCAGGAGCTCCATGGAGATGAAGCCTGCTGGCTTTATTTTGCTCTGAAATCCATTTGGCCTAAAGTTGCCTCCGGAATCGCAGCCCCCGCGGTACTTCAGCCCTGCAACTGGGTAACCTGCTGGGTCTTTTAACGGCTGAGGTCAGGACAAAGCCGGGGGTGCTTTGGTGGTTGAGAAGGTGACGTTGGCACGTGGAACTTGTCATTCAGGTGTCCTCACGCTGAGAGCAGTGTGCCTCTTGCCTGTTTCTTCTTCCCTTTATAATTTGCAATTGGTATGTGTAAGTAGAGGGGTTTAATTTTTTTGTTTTCTCTGCAGTAGTGATCCCTGGCAGCAATTAGCCGTCGTGATGTTTGGCACCGGGGCTGCCTACGGTGGCTAATTGCGTAAGCTGCTATTGCTAAAGCGAGCGAAGGTATTTGCACCAGTCATTTAGAAACTGGTATAACTCGGGTCTGAATCAAGCTCAGGCTCAAACAGGTTGTGGAATTTATTTATCCAACACCACCGGGGTGTGTGGCATTGCAGAGACAAATAAACAATGGGTCCCAGCCCCGAGGCTCGTCTTTGGAATTAGATAACCAGGCAGGGGGTAATTCTAGCCAAGGACCTGGGCGGAGGGGTGAGGAGAGGGTGAGGGTGTAGAGAATGTGAGATGTTCCTTGTGCCCACAAGCTCGTTAATGGTCCTGTGAAGAAATTGTGGGCGCGTCTGAGGTTATAGGAAGGATGGAGGTCAGCTTTGCAGAAGGAGGTGTTGAGTGAGTTAGAGGAGACACGTGGATTAATAAGAGAAAGCGGAAGGAGATGAACTGGAACCAGTCAAGCGTACGAGGAGTGGCCGGGTTCACATGGGGGCTGAACACGTAGAAGTGATGGCACTGAAGGGTCTTGAGGAATTGGGGTGTTAGACCAGTGAGTAGGAATCCGTACCCAGACTCCTAAACATGTCTGCTTGATGAGAATGGAGGAACAGGTAAAGAAAGGGGTCCAGCGTGGCTACTGGGAGGTTTGTGGGTCTCTCCTCTTTGCTCTCTCTGCATCCTGGGCTCCCATGGTGCCAAAGCAGCTTCTGCCTGGCCACCCAGCAGTGGGACTTCTCCTTGTGGCAGCCACCCTCTATTGTAGTTGCTGGATTCTCTTTGGGGTGTACTCTGTCAGTCGGCACTGAAGATCTGCTCAAACTGGTGGTGCTCCACATGTCAGCTATGCATTGACTGTTGTTCCCTTGTGCCCTTTGCACTGGGCAAACTGGATCTTTTGGGTTTTAAGAGCTGGTTAGTAGTTGTAACATCGTTACCGTGTCACTAACTTCCTTTTTCCTTCCCTTTTGCTCTTCAGAAATGCCATTCTCGTGAGTGTGCAAGGAACCTACAGAACTGTAATGTCTAACCCTACATGGAATAACAACTCTTTGAAGGTACCGCCCTTTTTTAACTATGTGACTTTGTTATAGGGTGGGTTAATGATGCACTGGTCTTGGCTTCAAAGCTTGAAATTGAGGAACCATGCCTTATGTAATGTTGTCCCTTCCAAAGGGGTGACGGGGCTGTCACACTCCGGTCTCTGCTTTCCAGAAAAACTGCATGCAACCCAGCACTTGATCTGGGGTGCCAGGGGGCCATCCCTGTTTCTCTGGGAACGATCTCTGTAGGCAGGTCTGGTGTTGCCTCAGGAACAGATGGTGGTTTCTATTCGGAGAGCTGAGCTAAGCTTTCTTCAGACTTGGTGGCCATCCTTGGAAACATATTGCCCTTCTTTTTAGTGACGCGTGATGGCTTGCCTGTTTGTCTTCAACTTAATGACCTTCTGGATCGTCCTAACTGCTTCCAGCCGTATTTATGAGGAATATTCATGATAAAGTGCAGTTACACTTTAACGTTTAGATTGAAAAGTCTTAGCTTTTTGTGCTGCATTAACCAGCTCTCAGGCGTTGGCTTTGCTCTGCCGTCTGATCCTGCAGTGATGCCATAATACTGAATTTTGGACTGCCCTGTACGTTGCCGTGGCAACAGACTGATGTCACAGACTCAAGGACATGACTTCAGCGTATGATCATGCAGAGAGGCAGGATCAGATTTGGGAAGGAGAAAGCTGACTAATGCACATCTCAAAAGCAAACAAGGGGAATGCAGGTTACAGCTGACCAAGCAAGGTGCTTCGGTATGAAAATTCCCCTCTTAGAGGAGGGGCCCATCATGTCTCTAAGACAGGAACAGTTGACGTGATGAGCTTCTCTTTACCATGGATAAGCAGAGATCTCGCAGGTATCCTCTCTCTTTTAAACAGGTGGTGTTTTGGGGTGGGGAAACTTGGTGTCGGAGCTTTGAAAAGGGCACTTTCCTTGTTTTAATTTGAAAGAACTTCTCAGTGGTCTTGTAAGCACGCTGAGAACACTTTGACTTGCTTCATGTTGTTCAAACAGTTTAATTGGTTTTCCAAAGCTTTTATTTTATCCATAACATTGGAAGGTGAAAGGGGAACTCTGCATCTGCATTATGGTCACATTTTCCTATATCCTATTAGCAGATTCCAAGATTGTTTAATGTGATCTCCACCCATTTCATTTGGCTGCAACCTTTGCTCCCATGAAAACAAGGCTGATTGTTCTGAATTGCTGTGTGTATGTGCTTTGGCACGGCATGAAGGTACCTATAATAACACAACCATTGTCTGGAAAAAAAAGCAGTTTGCAGTAATAACTACAAATAAAAGGGTGCAGTACAGGGGCAAGAGAGATAATGGTCGTTTTCCCACCCATTACATACAGCAGATTCTCAACGTTGTCACCCCTCGGCACGACAGGGACGTGGGCTTTAGCGTAGTATGTGAATATTGGGAATAAGGGACTGAAATACTTGCATTTTGTTCCAAGTTTCTCTTTCCTGGACGCGGTTCCATTGCTCATATCTAGGGATGGGGAAACTGAATGACTTCTGCACCATGCAGTATTTTATTTGCATGCTGTGAGCAGTTTAACAAGTGTGTGTGCTAAATGAAGCGTTCCCACTTCCAGTTAGCAGCTAACGCACCCTTAAAATAAAAATAAAAAGAAGTGCCTTTAGGTTGAACAGTGGGGTTTTGAGGGGTGACAATTGTGCTGTGTGTTTGAGCGGATGGTCGGTCGTGCCAAGCCTGAATGTTAACTTGAAATGCTGTGGGATTCAGCAAATAACCAACTAAAACTCCTTCGTGCTGAAGTAATTTTTGCTCATCTCTGCACTTTGTGGAATAAAAGCTGTTCTAGCGCAACATTTGGAAGTACCCTAATTGTTTTAAATGTTCGGTGTCACAGGAATTGAGGATATTTAACAGAAACTGGCATTTCTTACAGCAGCTTGGTTGCCTCCCAGGACAGGAAGCTGTAGAGTGTTAAAAAAAGAGGGAGGGAAGGAGTTTTAACAACCCTCTCTCTAAATCAGGATGCTTGAATTGGGTGCCTGGCCTTGAGCTGAGAAAAGGCTGGAAGCTCTGCGAGATCCAGTGATTCACGCTGCTCTGCAGCAAACAAGAAGATAACGGTGATGGACTACCAAGAAGGCAGCCCTGCTAAAAAGAGAGGCTTTGTGATACGGTAAAGGGGAAGGAAGTCTGGAGAACTTCGAAAAGGAACAGATGTTTTGGGAGGTGGGAGGAAACTTAACTATCCATGTCGTTTGCTCTTGCAGCAGAGCCAGCAGAAGGAACTCGATACCAAACAAAAGTAGGCACACCCAGTATTTAGCACAGGGATCCTGGAAAGCTGCTCTTCGGTGCCGCGATGCTTTTCTCTTGGATAAATGTGTCGTACGGTGACATCTCCCAGAGGCAGAAGTGAATAATACAAGCACCTGTGAGTTTGTGCAAGGGTATGTCTGAAAGAGGTCGGAGGTGTTTGACGCTTCTCTTTTAGCAACAATACAAAAAAAATAATAATACCGTAACAGATGTATAAAATGGTACTTGAGGCAGGAAGCCAAGAGGGATGCCGTTCCCTGAGAAAGAAATAACGACAGAAGATGCATTAAAAAAAAGAGGGAGAGGTTGCTCGTAGGGTGTGTTTATGGATTGTGATGATTTGGAAGCGCGATGAAACAGATTGCTGATCCTGTGTATCACAGTACAAGCGGCGATGATTATTTTTTTTCAAGTTGTTGAAACTTGCATCCAAAAAAAAATAAAATATATATTTTGCTCATATTAATAGGTTAATCCACTGTAATTGACTGTGAAATAAACCTGGGGGAATTTTCCCATCTGTATGTGCTGCAGAGCCTCCCTCTTTGCTGTCTACTTGGCAACTGTACCTTCAGATAATTAAAAGCTGTTTTTTAAATCCACTCCTCTTTCAACTGTAGGGTTTTTTTATTTATTTATTTTTTTATCTTGCTATTTCTCTGAGAGCCGTCAGTAATTCTTCTGGCTGAGGTTTAAAAACCAAGATAATGTGGTTTTAGGAAAAGAAAACTGCAGGTTAATAGTCTTACTTTTTAAAAATACACCAGAACACAAAACCTACAAAACTAGGTGAATTTGTGAGGCTTTTTAACACGTGCATCACTGCTATATTTCTGAAAATAATTTAACTTGTCCAGTATGGGGAAACTGTAAGTATACTTTGACTTTCTAAGCTCTCATGGCACTTGCCCCTCTAAAAATCAATAACCAAACCTCTGTGGCTGCTTTTGCTTGGGAAGCGGTTGTAATTACCCAGAAATGACAGGAGTTGCTCAGCGCAGGGATCCTCTGGTTTCAGCACATAGTTTCATTGCTCTGTAGTGTTTTGAGAGGCCGAAGGGTGGGATGCAGCTACAGTGAGTTTCCAGATTCCTAACAGTGTGAGGGACTGTTTTTAATAGTGATGATAAAAACAGCTATTCCCAGTTGGAGGTTAGTCAGTGGTACAATTATCAGAGCTATGAAATAGTGCAGGGATGGCTCGGAATGGAAAAAAACCCAAGGCTTGAAACTTATTTTCTTGAGGGAGCTGTTTGAAACTATTTCCTGCAGGCTCGTGGAGAATTAGTGAGAGATGTTAAATGGGGAGAGACCAGGCTGATGGGGCTTGGTTATTGCTTCGGTAATTTAGTTTTCAGGCCGGCAGACTACAGCTGGCTTTCAGGACAGGGATTTGGTAGCAATTTGGTGACGAAATGGTGGTGAGTAGGAGCTCTGGAGCTGGCATGCTTGATTTGTAAGGTTATGGTCTTCTGCTGTATGGTGTGCTCCCACCAGCTGCTCCGCTGGGGAGGCTAAAAACAGGCTGAGTATTTTCACAGTAACAATCCCCAGCTCAAAATCTGGTTCATTTAAACCATCCTCCTTAAAACACAGTTGTGGGTACCTTGTTTTCTGCTTAGTTTCCTGCTGATTTGGTTCTTCTTGTTCATATTTTGTCTGTTTTGTCCAAGAGGGGGAAACCCTGAAAAGAGAATATTGATTGTACTGGGAGGGGGGCAGTGGGAAATGCTGATTTGGATAGCAATACATATATATTTTTTTTCTTGTCTGTCTTGTTTATAAAGCTGTTTTTGCATTGATAAGTCTGAAAGTAGTGTGAAACAAACCTGAATCTGATGTTTTCAAGTGAACTATAAGGAAAGTTCATGCTTCTGAAGCGATTATTAATCTGGAAGGAATTGCACCAGAATTATTTCTAGTGCCCTGTTTTAGGTCCACGCTACTGAATTTTGAAGATGAAATGTGAAGAGGGAAAGACTTGCAGCAGAAGTTCTCCCTGTTAACAAGGCACTTGAGCGTGCAGAAGCTGTCCTTCACTGAAAATTAGATGCTATTTTGGTACCTTTTTTTTCTTTACAGAATGATTTACAGCAGAATTGGTGCTGTGTGTGGAATTTCTGAAAATTTAATTGTGTTAGCTGCTGGGCGTATCAGCTGCAAAGCACTGAAAATATAAACCTATTTTTTACTTGAAGGAACTCTTGAGTTATTAATGGAAAAAGAGATATTTAAAAATGTAGCCAAAGAAAAGATTAAAGATCCATGGAGTTAGTAGGTTTCAAAATTAGCTTAGGTTTTAAACAGCCTTTTGAAACAATCGTGCAGCAAGATACTCTATTAAGTGCGGGTCTGTGCTGCAGTTTACCTGCCAAAACCGCAAGCTGAGTTAGTTCAGCAGTGATGTTCTGTGTATGTTCTTCTTTTAAGAATTTGTACAAAACCAAGCAGATACTTTGGCTGGGAAGGATTTTCAGCGTGTCCTCGTGCCTGCTTTCTGTCTTCATCTGAAGCGATTTAGCCTTAGCACGTCACTGCTCACAGGCCTATGTTTTTGGGTATTCCGAAGGCCTTTCTGCTCTCTTTGAGCAGATTCTGTGGCTTTTCAGGCTACAAAGCAGTTCAGCATATGAAACGTCCTCTGCCTCCAGATGCTGTTTCCTGGTTCGTTCACCTGCGTCTGTGGGGCCGCGGATCCACTCACCGATGTGCCGGTTCCTCCCTCTGCTTCCTCCCGCTGAGTTCATAGAATCGTAGAATGGTTTGGGTTGGAAGGGACCTTGAAGATCATAGAGTTCTTCCAAACCCCCTGCCCTGGGCAGGGACACCTCCCACCAGACCAGATTGCTCAAAGCCCCATCCAGCCTGGCCTTGAACTCCTCCAGGGATGGGGCAACCACAGCTTCTCTGGGCAACCTGTTTCAGTGTCTCACCACCCTCACAGGAGAGAATTTCTTCCTCATCTCTCATCTAAATCTCCCCTCTTTCAGTTTAAAACCATTACACCTGGTCCTATGGCTGCCCTCCCTGATCAAGAGTCCCTCCCCATCTCTCCTGTAGGCCCCCTTGTGTGGTACCAGTTAAACAGCACTGACACTTAAAGGCAGAGTCACAATAACTTCTAATTTCTTTATTTTTGTGAAAAGTTGTGTGATGGGTTAGTCTTGGCCAAGAGGCAAACACCCACCCAACCGCTGGCTCACTCCCCATCCTCAATGGCTCGGGGCAGGGAATAGATTTCTAGAGCTTAAGGGTCAAAAGTCAGGGATGTTATTGATTACTGTTGCAGGCAAAACAGAAAAAAATGGATTTATTGGCAGTTAAAATAGATTTGGGTAGTGAGAAGTAAAGAGATAAACATTAAACCAATACCTTTCCTCTCCCCTTTTGCTGCAGGGGAATACCTGCCCTGCCACGGAGCATCTCCTCCCGGTATTTCTCTGACCTTGGCTGGTTTTTCCCCCTTCCTCTTTCTATCTCGTGGCTTTTTTTTTGTTGCCCTTTCTTAAATATGGTTCTACAATGGTGCCAGTCACTTGGCCAATGGGCTCAGCTGCGTCCTGTGGTGGGTGATGGTGGAGCTGGATGGAAAGGACCCAGGACAGCCATGACCTCCTCCTGCAGAGGCCATGGTAGAACCTAATTAGTGTTCTAGAG
Source organism: Arenaria interpres (assembly GCA_013399435.1). Lineage (NCBI taxonomy): Eukaryota > Metazoa > Chordata > Aves > Charadriiformes > Scolopacidae > Arenaria > Arenaria interpres. Next base: position 33,753 of record VXAK01007809.1, on the reverse strand, counting down.
GTTGTCTTTTTGTTTGTTTGTTTTAGACTGTAGCCTGTTCTTTGTGGCCTTTTTGTTTTGTTTTATAAGATACCACTGGAAGGAGCAGTGAATCCAAAGCTTGTTGAGAGGGTGTGGGTGGTGGTGGGCCTTGTTTGTTTGTGGGTGGGTGGATTGTTTTTAGATGCTCCTAATGACTCCTTTCTGTTGGAAGTTTTCTGTCCTCAGCAGATATAATGCTGCGCTTTGTTATAAAATGTTCCATGAAAAACAGTTTGAGCTTCTTTTTATGTGAAATCTGTTCTGAAGTTGGGTGCACGTAGTGTAACTGGTTCCCTAAGTTTGCAGAGCAGAATTCTCTTGTAAACTGCTGACCTATAAATTTGAAATCTCGGAATTTAGCGTTTTTGCATTATCCTCATAAGATGAAAGATGGTTGTCTGTGGAAGTGTGACGTTGGGGCATCAGCAGTGCCCTGGTTTAAACGAAGTTTGAAAGGATTGAAGACTTCATGACAAACCACGAGACGTTGCTGCAAAAAATCATGGAAGACTCTAGAATGTGAAAACAGGGTAGGTTCAGGAGTATGACAGAAAAATGGGGGCGTTCTTAATGAAATGCTTGCAACTAAGGGCACAGTTACTTCTAAAACTTCTGGTTTGGGGTTTTTTTTGAGTATTTTTATATTTAACCTAGTGTTTGTGTTGCTGAACGAGGTTTCTGTTTGTTGAATGTGGTTTTGGAGACCCTTAGGAAAAATTGGGACGCTTCAGAGATGCATAGTGTTATTGTAACCTCTGAGCTCCACAATAGATTGGCTGAATGAATCCATGTGGACAAAATTATGCTGTTCTGCTTTGATTCTTTTTGTATGTGTATTTTTTGTTTGTTTGTTTCGTTGGTTTTTTGTTTTGTTGTGTAGGGCAAGGTATCTGCAGTGGTATAGGACAGAAATCCACAACATAACCTTTTGGTTAAAGAGTAGGATTCCACAGAGGTGAACAAAAATGAATGACCCCTGATTCTGCTCAATTACGTAGGGCTGGAGCCTGTGACTGGGGTGCATGGGGTGGTCTCTGGAAGGAGAACCTTTGACCCAGAGGCTGATTCAAATCAATTAAAACCATATTTATTTCAATGAATTAAGTTTCAAAGCTGATAAATCTAGTGTTTAGCATTGGTCCCCTGTTGTGGAGTTTTCCTTATTAGCAAAGTTCTAAAGAAGGAACTATACTACTTGTGTCTTAATACCGTGTCTAGTTCTGGGCTCCCCAGTTCAAGAAGGACAGGGAACTGCTGGAGAGGGTACAGCAAAGTGCTACGAAGATGATCAGGGGACTAGAACACCTCTCTTATGAGGAAAGGCTGAGGGACTTGGTCTTTCTAGTCTAGAGAAGAGAAGGCTGAGGGGGGATCTGGTCAATGCTTATAAATACTGAAAGGGAGGGTGTCAGGAGGATGGGGCCAGTCTTTTTTCAGTGGTGCCCAGGGACAGGACAAGAGGAAATGGGCACAAACTTGAATATAAGAAGTTCCACCTAAACATGAGGAGGAACTTCTTCACTTTGAGGGTGGCAGAGCCCTGGAAGAGGCTGCCCAGGGAGGTGGTGGAGTCTCCTTCTCTGGAGACATTCAAAACCCACCCGGACACGTTCCTGTGCAACCTGCTCTGGGTGGACCTGCTTTGGCAGGGGGGTTGGAGTAGACGATCTCCAGAGGTCCCTTCCGACCCCATATCAATTTGTTTTATTTACTGGGTGTTTGGTATTTAGAAGTTAACAGTAGGTTTGCTCTTCTACCTTAGAAGCCGTTTAATACCCCACAGAGAGAGGTACAGAAGCAATTGCTACTGTGCATTGTGTGCCGTGGTGCAGGAGGACTTCTTGCCTAGATGGTGTCAAGTATGATGTTTCGGGTTTCCTGATGACATTTTAGTTTACCAGTACGTGCCAGTAAAATGGCCAGTCCAGTGCTGGAGGACATAGATTCATAGATACACTTGTAATTGTTGGAGTATCTCAACTGGGTTTCTTTCCACTGTGTTACGAGAGCTGCCACAAAACAGGCAAAGGAAAGTTTAATTTTAAGAATTAGAGTGGGTCCTTATGCTGTGCTCCTGGCTCATTAACAAACTACTTTGGGCAAATGAGTGAGTACTTAGTATCAGGCGGGCCACGTGATGTTCAGTTTATTAACTGTCGCAGCAAAACCAAATTACCCAGTTTGCCAAAATGGGTCAAGTGGACTTCTCCAGCCAGGATCACTGACATCTGCAGGCAAAGCAGGGTGATGAAATTAGTGTTGACTATCCTAATCTGCCCTGTCAGTGTTGTAATAATAATCGGGACCTTTAACAAACTCATGTGGTCTTGAAAAATAGGTGGGATTATTTTTCTTGCTGGTTTTAACTGGCTTTCTCTAGAGGGGGACGGGTTGGCTCTCTGTTGGCATTCACGCTCACTCTTTCAGGTAGGCTGTCTGGATTTCTGTCTCTGGATTTTGTCCTAAAACTCCCCTTTAAGGTCAGTTCTGCATCTTGCAGTGGTTTCTGCCGTTCTTTGCAGGTACAGGAGTGATCCAGCGAGAGCTCAGCCTTACAAAAGGAGGGCACGACGTCTCCAGAGCTCTGGGAGTGCTTCTCTACTATTTTTGGAACCGGCTCTATTGCTTCTATAATAGGAAGGCTTCTGGAAGCTTTCTCCTTCCCCTCACCCCAAGAAAAGTAGCCTTTCAGCCGAGCTTTCATTAATTCAGAATCTGCACGGCAAAACAAATCTGGTTTTATACCCTAAATAATTCAGACGTGGCTCATGGATCGCGTGCCCTCAAGTCACGGGGAGTCCCTTTGCCCGTACCCCAAGGAGGCAGCAGCTGTAGCCCCCGCTCGGGGGGTGTTTTCGCTGCCCCCTATTTATCATTCGGGGCACACGGGACGTTATGTGGTGACAAGGAGTGCCAAAGGAGGCGGTGGCTTTCTAGAAAGCAGAGTAATGTGTGATCCGGGCGCTTGTCACCAGCGCTGCAGCACCATCGGCGAGTAAGGGATTTACTGGTTTTGGTTTTCCTTTTGGATCAAGCAGAACAAATCTAAGGAGCCAGTTCTAAACTTCTTCCCAGTCGAGCCACGGATAATGTCCAAATTGTGCAAGACAGCAGAAACCTTTCACGAATAGCTGAACAAGGAAAACACTTGTAATATATATGTATTTTTTTTCCCCATATTAAAATACAGGGTTAAGAAGGTGCAGCAGAGTTTATCTCGTCTTTGGTTTCTTTTTTCCTTCTGAGATTTTCTTTTTGAGAGGGGATGACCTAGTCCTTCCAATACTAACCACAGCTAGAGGACAGAAGGAGTGCGAGCTACGAATTTGAAGCCTTTCATTCTTTAATTGGGATTTTGGAAGGAAGAAGGGTTCTCCCTGTAGGGCTTCATTAGAATAAGCGTTTCATACGCTTATCGGTACAGCAAGCAGCGCTGTTTGACAGCGGCAAAGAGTCAGACGTTGCCTTGGAGCCCTGCACGCTTGTTTCCCCGCTTTCGAAACACTGGTTTTTTTACACGCTGTGCATTCGGAAGTGTTCCTTTCCACTGACTTGAAAGAAGCTAAAAATCACTTTGTGGCAGGTGTTTTTCCCAGCACGATTCAAGGTGCGGTTTTGAGACATCTGAGTCCAGCCTAAGCTGCTGAGAACTTCATCCCACCAGGCTTTGCCCAGAGACTTGACCTCTTCTGGGTTAATTTTCTCCTTGTTCAGCTCCTTGAGCTGCTCCAGGTGAGAAATCAGATGGGAGCCAGGGCTGATACAGGGGAAGGGCTGCGATGAAGAGAGGGGTGAGAATTGCTGTGGGGCTGTGCAGTGTTTCAGGGCATCCACGTGCTCCCAGCAGACATGGATGCTCAAACTTAAATTTCTGTGGGAATCTTCAGATTTCAGTTAAATAACTGCTCCATCTGGTGTTACCCAAGGTACAGAGTATGAATGGGAATTTGGTGGGGCTTTGGGAAGGGCTGGAGTGAATTTGGTGGGGAATTGAGCCAAGGGCAGTGATAACAAGGTCCTGCTGCTTGTCCAGCTCTGGTTTCCAGTCCCTAGAAGAAGTGACGCCAGCAGGTTTTGGTGTGTACGTAGACATAGGAAGCTTCCCTTGTTTATTCCAGCTGGAGCTCCCGTGGCAGCTTTATTGCTTTTAGGTCAGATAACAGGTCTATGCAAAGCTACGCGTTTTGACTGTCAAACAGAGGAGAAGCTGAGCACACGAGGTTTCACAAGGCAAGAAATGTCTTTGGTGGCTCCTGGAGCCTCCTGCTGCGGATGAGGAGGGCGAAGTGCAGTTCAGCAGGACTTAGAGAATCTCGTCGGATTGTAAGGATTAATATTTGCATCTCTTAATGCTTGGAAGTTGGATACAGTATTTTTACTAAATACCTAGTTTCATGGGAGGGTTTGTTGCCAGCTCAGGTGGATGCAAACACAAATGTGAGTTAGAAGGTGCTTGTTTTCTCTTATTTTGCCTAAGACTGTTCTATTAAATAAAGTAGTAAAACCTGTCTGGTGAACTTACTGTTAAAAGGTAGTTCTTTAAGGTGTTTGAAATAGGGTTGTGTTTCTATACGTGTGTAAGAGGCTGAGGACCTGGTCTGTCATCTCACTGTCCAGCCTGGTCTGGGAGCTGCTGTGGATCCCAGGTTGTTAGCAGGAAATGTGGATGTTGGGATTAGGGAAAGAGTCTTGTTTCCCAGGGTGGGTGTTTGGGGAGGGCTGGCGAGGCCCAGGGGAAGTGGCAGAATTGTGTGTCTGGTGGAATATGCTTTTAGAGACAAGTATTTAACAACCTAAACTTGAGCTGAGTGGCAGGGGAATGGATGTGCAACTCTGTTCTTGCAAGAAAACAAACCCCACGTGGAGATCCCTATTATAAGGCCTCAGCACTGGCAGTTCTTTTATTTTCAAAATATTTTTTTTTACCTAACTCTTTTTTTTTTTTTTTTGTATAAACTCTTTGAGTTCCCTTCTGAAATCCCTGCCGTTGCTTTCTCCTGCATCCTGGCTGTGCTGGTGCTGTGTGGCCCGGCAGAGCATCCTGAAGGTAGCCCAGCGTGGACGTGGGCTGGTCAAACATGCTTTTGCCGACAGCGTGGTTGCTGCTCAGAACCAAGCCCATGGTCTCCTTCCTAGAAAGCAAATTTTCTGAGAGGATGAGCCCATCCTTTGAACTCGTTTGTTTATCAGTTGCCATCGCTACTGTTTAAAACACACTTGCTCTTGCAGCAGAGCTTTAGCTATTGAAATATCAAAAGCTGTAGATACTGCTGCACAGATGAAGAGACATTGACCTTGTCTCATCCACTCCGGTTGAGTTAGTACATTTGTTTTCCTGAGCTGCCTTTAAAACTGCTGATATTCGGGGAGTTTTGTGGGACTGTTCAGCAAACTGCTGTCCGTTGCTGAGAGGACGTGATGGTTACTGCTGCCAAAGTCTGAGTCCTTCCCACATCTTCTGCAGAAAGGCATATGTTTGGGGGTGGTTTCAGAAAGGGAGGACGACACGATTAGGTTTTTAACTTTTCTCTTCTGTTTTGTTTCTCTGGGCATCCTTATTTCAGTTCTGGGGCTGTACCGGATTCTGTGCAAAGGTATCAAATCAGCTGAAGCACCCACTGATTAGGATCAGCCTCGGTAAAGAAACACCCTGTGGCAGTTAAAGGGCAGTAAGTATCTCTGTGCTGGCTTGGATGCTGATTTATATATTTATTTTTTTTTTCTTTTTTAATTCGCAAGCACAGCTTTTTCCTACTCACACAGTAGGAATTTGTCAGTAGCTTGCTGGCATTAATAGCCTATTTCAGCTCTTTTTCTATAGCCCAGCAGCTAGAGGAGGGGTGGAAAAAGCAGGCTTTGTATGGAGCTGTGTTTGGATCTGTGCTGCAGCGCCCGTCTGAACTTCTCTGTGTCTATTTTCTCAGCTCTTGCTTTCCTCTAGTAGGTGCTAGTTCCTTCTTAAACCCATCCCACCATACCATACCTGTCCTTGAATCGGGGTTGTGGCTGCCCCTGACCTGAACGAGTTCACTTGATGGATTTACTTCTCGAGCTCTTTACTGCAAACAAGATGATATTTTGGCTTCAATTTTGTTGGTCTGTGTGGTTTTTTTTTTTTATTGTTTACTTCTCAATTGATCTGCAAAGGAGCAGGACTGGGACAAAACATCTGGTGTTCCTAACCAGGAATACATGGAGAGAGGTTTAGCTATTGAAAAGAGTGACTGGCATTCTTGAAATGGAATGGTTGCGTTTATTTGGGTGTGGATATAATCATGTTTCTGCGATACAGTTCCTGCCGAGTCTGAAATGCTAGTGTCAGTAAAGCCAGAAGAAGCCAGACAAAAGCTTGGATAAAAGTCAGGATTTCAGTGCCTCTTACTGATGGTTCATGGGAAAGTAATGATTTTGTGTTTAACTTTTGATTTTCATAAAGCACTAGGCATGTGCCTCTTTTCTCTAAATTGCTGTTTGTGACTATGTATTTTACAGCCCACAAACCATCAGAAATAGCTGATTTTTGTGCCTAGGTTTCACTTTTGCAGGTAGGTCTTTGTTATAGTCTGGGCAGTCTAATGAAAATGGCGTTTTAACAACAAAGTTTTGATTTCTGCTGCTGTTAACCACGGCAGCCTAACTCCTTGTCTTTCCAAGCTCATGGGGTGGAGGGATGCTCTCATCCTCCCACTCTGCCGGTGCGATCCCTCTATCTCCTCCATCCAGTGTGTTCCTTCACCTTGTGTAGAGCTCAGCAGAGATTTCTTCGTGAAGACTGGAATGTGTTTGTATAATATTCTATATATTATTTTAGGCTCCTCCTTACTCCAAGGTAGGCAAACAATTAGCCTCTTACTCACCGTCGCTAGAAGAATTGTGAAATTGCTGTAGCAGGTACCAAGTTGGCTGGATCTAAAACGGCTTCTGTTTTCTCTGACTGGAAAGTCATCCTTTATCACTTTTTTGGGCTAGTGTGGCTACCAAGTTAGAGTGGGTTTTCCAGGCCAGGAGTGTTTAGCGACGGTGTGGAGTTATAAACCACATTGGCCAAGCACTGATTGACTGAGCCCCGCATGGGTGAGGGCTCTTTTTCTGGGATTTATTCCTCTGGAAGGTGTTGGGAAAGGGGTGATGTGAGAGGCTCCATCTCTGTGAAAGCTTGGTTGCCAGCAAGCACAAACTTCCAGCCTCTGCCAGGCTGGGCTCTGGAAATGCCACTGGAGGGAACAGGGCAGCGGTAGGAGCACCGGGAAAAGCTGCTGAAAAGGAGAGAACGACCTGCCGCAGTAAATGACAAACTCCCTGGGGACACAGCTCTATAGTTAGCATCTTCAAATGGCATTCCTGTCTTACAGCATCATTGTGCATGGTCCTCTAGAGAGGAAGCACACGTTCTGTAAAACAATCTGCTGGCAACTCAGCCTTGAGGATTTGAGCTTTTGCAGGGCTCTTTTGCTGTGTCACTCTTCCCTTTTATGTTCCAACTCGAAGGTTGTTGTTCTTCCACCACTGAAGTACATTAAAGCCCTGGTAATAGCGTCTCCTCCAAGGACAAGGCGTAGAAGGCAGCAACCTAGTGCGAACGAGAGATACTGCAGAACAGCTTTGTTTTGGTGAAATCTGCCGTCTTATCTGTGTGTGATGCAAAGACGGGGCAGTTTTCACGAGGCTTGGCGGCTGCCTGGTGGCGTGTTTGGTTTTTTTTGTCCTTTTTGAAATCCGCCACGTTACTTTGATTAGAACGCTCACGTAACTCCTGGCCAGCATCAAATCTTACTGCTTGCGGCGATTTCCCTCCAAGGCCTGACGCGGTGCTAACAGGCAGAAAGATCTTGTGCGTCCTGTTTGCACGGAGCTTGGAGGACGGCGTGTTCCACGGGAGGTGCCAAGGTGGTGCTGCAGTCGTATATAAGGGCATTGTATGTGCAGGCAGGCTGTTGTGGGGGGTGTTAATTTGTATTTTAGCAGTGTTCAGATCCTCAAGCTGCAAAATGGGATGATGATGTTAAGTTCTTTTGTATTTTTATATATATA
>VXAK01007809.1:10798-25604 GCA_013399435.1 Arenaria interpres | reverse complement strand
ATATTATATTTATGTGTGTGTGTGTGTGTATATATATTTTTTTTCCCTCTCCTGGTAAAGACTCCTTGCCCTGATCATCTGGGGTTCAATCAATGTTCTGTTTGAATGTGATCTTCTAACGTACCTCTTGCTGGTTCAGTTTCTAGGCGGCAGAGACACGGTGAAGCTCGGTGTGGGGCGAGGAGAGCGGATGGGGGAGCCTTGCGTGTAGCCCAGGATGGACTGGCTGTGACGGCGTGCCTTGGCTGGAGAGGTAGTTACCATGAAGAGTTCCTGCAGAGCTGGCCTCCACAGGGAACCGCTGAATTCCACATCTTCCACCTTCCATCAAGTCAAACGGTATGAACAGACCGGGCTGGGCTGCCTAGAGCTAAGTGTTTAGCACCAATTTAGCTTTCCCCTTACTTTCCTGTTGTCTTGCGCGTAACTCAGATGTTTGGTCTAAATTCTTACTTTTGGCTAGCATTTAAGTGAAATGTTGTAACAGCTTAAGGGTAGAAATGTTATTTGACATTTTTATTTGATAATGACAACTATAGATTCACTACAGTTGCTGTTGTTCTTGGAGAAATCTGGGGTTTTCTTAGCAACAGCTGTAAATTAATTTGGGAACGTGGCTTTGAAGTAAAACTTAATTGGAGGGTGGTTGAGACGGACACAACACGCCCAGACTTTCGAGCAAAAGCCCAAAAGAACCCAACTTTATTGTTTTACCAAGCTCTTTTTATCTCTTTCTTAAAAATGTGTGCCCGTATATAATTGGTTCACTCAAAGGCCAAGAGTTCATGATTGGGTGACTTTTTCTCTTTGTTGTAACTTCGATAAGCTTCCTCTGCTGGCAGTCTGTCAGCTCCTTAATCTTGTTTGCTCTGCTCTTCTCGGGACTTTCTGGCCTCTTCAAGGATCCACGGGTATCTGCTCAAGGTCAATGTTAAGCTCACATTCCGATCCCTCGGACCAGCCGAGGTTTCCCACAGGTGGCTTGTCGAAGCAGGCTTTAAAGCACACAGTCAGCTTACGGCAAGTAGAAATACTGGCAATCGTTGTGGTTTGTCTTACTATGGAGTAAGTAATTAGATTAGTTTAAGCTCAGAATTTGTGTTGCTCGCTCTCCTGTGTCTCTTATTAAGAAGAAACGCACGATTGATTTCCAACACTTGCGCTTATGTGACAATTAAGTGAACGCCTCTCACTGTGTCTCATTATAGGAACACCGTACGGAACAACTTGTCCTTATGCAAATGCGAGAACATGCCAGTTTGGTCGAGTTCAGGCTACTTGAAAAATATATGTATCTTTTTTTTTTCTGAAACCAAGACTCTTAAACTTCCTCAGTCTGGAGGAAGAGAGCCAGTTTTCTGGTTTCCAAAAGCTGTATGGGTTTAAAGCTTTTAACCTTTGTTCTTTGTGGTTCTGTAGACAGCATATACTTGCTTCATTTGTCTCATAGTAATTTAGAGCTGGAAAAGACTTCCTGGGTCATCCAGCTCCTTGCTTTCCCAAGCAGTATCTCTTAATCCCTTTTGTAAATTTAGAAGTGCAGCATAAAAGCAATTGCATCTTTTCTTCTCTCCTCCTGTAGATTAATCCATTACCGAAGGTGTGACAGATCTATCTGCAATTAGGAACCTTCTTTTGATTCCCAGGCCGTGGCTGCCCCATCCCTGGAGGTGTTCAAGACCAGGATGGGGTTTTGAGCAACCTGGTCTAGAGGGAGATGTCCCTGCCTGTGGCAGTGGGGTGGAACAAGATGATATTTAAGGTTCCTTCCACCCCAACCCATTCTGTGATTCTATGAACATTCATGCCAGCTTAGACACTTGTTTGAGTTTATCTTCCTTTTTTTTTTTTCTTTCTTTGCATAAGGACCACTTCTTATTTTCAGCTTTTTACCTCTTTTGCCGTATTCTATAAAATATGGTTGTGTACCCTCACCTGTGGTTTTGCTGAATGACCCAAGTGTTATCTAGTAGCTTCTTGAATAACGGCTGCCGTTGTCATTCTCCGTCTGGGTGAGTCTCCTCAGAGTCATGACAAAATGTGTGTGCCACACTCCAGAGCAGATCTGGCAGGAGGCTTTTCACTGCTGCCTTGAATCTATTGTAGAATCACCTCCACTTGCTTCTCTTTCACAGATGTGTCTATGGTGGCCAACCATAGGTAACCTTTGGAGGTAACCTTTCTTAGTTACTTCCAAAACTTCTTGGTGTTCGCTTTGCTGGTGCGTCACCAGCTGTACCTCAAAACTCTCCTCCATTTCTGTTCCTCGGTGTGGTGTGCCTCTGCTGTTCTGGAAGTGCCTTTGTTTCTTTGGTGGCACCTGCAGTATTGGTGCTGAGGTCATTCCTGCCAAAACCAGAGTGTTCCTGAGGTTGATTCCTGAGGCAGGTCTTTGGTTTCCAGGCTGGTGGTATTATTCAACGTCACCTGGGGCTGTCTGCTGCAGAGCCAACTCCTTTGTCTGTTTTCCCATTCCTCTGCCAATCTGTCTTAACCAGTAAATCTTCTGAAATCCATGTGAGTAAAATTTACTACACTTGTTTAAAAAGATCACTTTTCTGAGAACCTTCAGGTTAGTGTGGTGTATTGAACTATTCCCTCTTCTCCCTTTTTCTCTGTGTCACCTTAATCCTTTTCGCTTGCCAAGAACCTTTCTGCTGAAGTCAGGCTACCAGGGCTGGAGAGGCTGCGCTCTCTCTCCCTTCTCTTTCTCCCCTGCAGTGCCACCTCCAATGTGCCACATGTTTTATTAACTCCTGTTGTTGCCTTTCAAGAAGCTTGTAAATCTTGCTTCTTGGCCTGCATTTTATGAGCCTGTTAATTTTGGATTCTAACAGTAATATTTTGTGCTGTACCTTGAGTACTCTTAATCTCTGCGCTGACCTTGCTCACAGCCCTGTTTCTCTCCCTGTCCTTTCTCACAAACTGAAGAACCTTTTGCTATTTCTATGTTTTCAATATCTTTTGTAGGGCCTTAATGCTGCACCAGTTCTCATGCTTATTCCTAGACTTTTTCATCTCCAAAATCCAACTTTCCAAGTGACTCGCAACCTGTGCCTGCTTCCCCTATTCAGTTGGACTTTCTTTCGCTTCTTATTCTTAAGAATGGAAACACCTTTTGACTTCTGGAAAATGCCTGCTGGTTTGTGCTGTCTACAGCGAAATCCTCTGCGCTGCGGCGCAGCTGACTTCAAGAACCGGTTCCTTTCGGTCTTGAGTTTCCAAAGAGCAACCTGGTGACTTGCCTTCAGATCTGCTTTTGCTTATTCTTTCTTTTGAACTCCGAGTCTCATAACGATAGCGCCGTCCAAGGTTAATTTCTACAACCTTTCATGTGTTCTCATTACGTATGCACAGAAATGAAGAATAAATAGCATCTCTTTGTGTTGGTTCCTTAACTGTTTGAAGAAATTTGTTGTGCTGTGGTACCCAGAAGGATCTTGGCCCTCTTGCAGTTAATAAATTAGAAAACAACTGTTAAATCAAGGAAGATAAAACATTTCCAGAAGGAAACCTGTCACTATCTCTGTATCTGAACAGCTTTCAGGAGAAGCCCTATAAAAACACCATATTTTTCTTTTTCTTGCTGTCCTTTTCCCAGATGATTTGTGTGATTCCTTCTCATCTGAGCCTGTACCACAGGCATCTGTGTTATCCCATCAGCTTTGAGCTACGTGTTTTTGGAGCAGCTTAACCTTGAATACCAAATCTTTCTGTTGATTTTCGTTCTCCTCTGCTTTATGTCACCCCTGTGTGATCCGTAGCGTGGCTGGGAAGTAGGGAACAGGGGTTTGGGTTTCCTCAGGCTCAACGAGAATTGCTTCTACGTCACTCGCTTCACGGTAAGTGCTTTTCTACAAAAGACTGGCAAAGCAACGGCGCTTCTTCCTGGCCAAAACTTAGAAAGAAGCTGAGATTACTCCTCTTTATGCTGAAGGGCGTGTGTGTGTGTGTGTTAAGTTATTAGTGGGTGGGAGCCCTCAAACTGGAGTAGCCTGTGTTGGGCTTGGATGTGCGATCTGTCACCCGAGACCTCTGTCTGGTGAAGATAATGGATTTTGTAGCTCCTCCTGCGTGCAGTTCTATTTGAGTGTTGTCTCCCCCAACATCAGGTTATTTGAACACCTGACGTGGGTGAACAAGGGGTGTGGGGGGTCCAAAGTTTTTTTAGGCGCCTACTTTGCATTTAGCTCCTCAGCTTTGTCCCACACTCCTGCTTCTTCCCAGGCTGGTCGCTTGAGCGGAGAATGCTGCTTCAGCAGTCTCATGCCTTCTGTTTACCCTTAAGACCCGCAGTGGTCGTCGTTTGCTCTCCGATTGATGCAAGAGGCACTTTCACAGGCCAAAACCATGTAGGTGGGTCAGGAGTGGTTGCCTTAATCTGAAGTTTCTGCTGCAAGGGAGTGGGTTTTCTAAAATTCAGATGCCTCGGCGGCTGCTGAAGTCAAACCCGCCCCTGGTCTGGAGCATCGTGCTTCCCAACGCACTTTTCTCCTGGCTTGGACACTTGCCACGCGCCAGAACAAGCTCCAGTGAGTAGCAGAGCGTCCTCGTCCATCCCGGCTGCTGGGCTGGGACTTTCCCGCCCCGGCAGAATCCCTGGAATGCCTTTGAAGCAGCTCTCCGTCTGCTCTGCCTTGCCCCGGCAGTGCAAAGGGGATGGAAATGGTACTGGAGATCGAGCCCAAAGGACCCACCAAGCTCCTTCCAGAAATAACAAGTGGTTGACCATAGTTTAACTTGCATTTAGTCCTTCATAATTATCAGTGTCCCTTACAGAGGAGCTAAGCTCTGGAGCCAGAGAAATGGGATGCCAGGGAAGAGAAATGCCTTGCCAGCGGTTATTGGTGTGGGTTTTTATTGTTGTTGGGGTTTTTATTTTTCTTCTTTTCTTCTCTCTTGGCTTCTGCCTTTTGTTAGTATGTCCTGAGGGTTTTTTTTTTTCCCCAGAGTTTAGTTGGCACTGCCTGCGCAGTCAGCAACGCTAGGAACTTTTGTCGACTGGAGTTAGTGTTTACAAAAAGCAATCCACAGGAAACTTTGGGGTTTTGACTGAAATTTTCGCCTTAATAAAACCTTCCGGTGCTTTGCCCAGAAAACTTGCAGTATTTGAACAGATTATAGTTGTTTGGGGTTTTTTGTTACTGTTCTTGCTGGAAAGAGGAAATCTCTTGGCTTCACAGGGCATCGTGAGAGTGCCTGACCCAGGTGCTGTGAAGGACATCCAGGCTCTCATTCTAGAAAGGAGTTGTGAAAATTGAGCCTTTTCTATCAGTTTCTCCTCCAGCTTTAGAGCTTCCACTGAAGCAAATATATTATTTTATTTATTTTTTTTTTTTTAGGCTGCTGTGATTTGGAAGATACGTAAATACAAAAGGATGCAGAAAGATTTTTGGCCAGCTTGGCATAGTAGCTTATGGGTCTTCACTTCAGTAGGGAGAGGAGGGGTGTGTTTGTGCCTGCACAGCCTTAAAGGTATAGATTTCTATATCAATCCCGTGTAGTAACTACCTTGATAAAACAGTAGTGGAAACAAGCTGTAGTCATGACTTAGGAAAACAGCAATGTCATTCCAGAAGTGTAAGTATCCTGTTTTATCAGACACAGCTGATTAGAAATAAAAAAAAACCCTGGCCCCTCTATTTTGTGGGTTTAAGGGTGGAATAACAGTATTAAAGGCAGCACTGGTAGTTGTTTCAGCGCTGACCCGTTCCTGGCAGAATTATCTCTTATCAGCAATTCAAAACCACACATTTGGGATTGAAAACCTTTTATGAAAACCTCCGTGAACTTCTAAAGAGTCATTGTCTCTAAAGATAAAATTAGAAAGCTTGATAACTCAAAGGGTGGAGGAAAGCAAACAGAATTATTCTGGAATTAAGTCTAGGGGAATTGTCAGTGACTTCACCTTTTAACGACTATTTTTGGTGTTTTTAAATATTGAAGAAGTTAACCTGCAGCTACCACAGTTCCCCGCTTGCCAGCACTGAAATGTTGCAGAAATAAGGTAGTCTGTGGGTGGGGACTGGGCTCTGCTTCATCTTCAAAGCAATTTCTGCTGGGAAGCCTTGTTCTAATTCTAGGAATGAAATGTGCTGCTGACGTGCGGGGAAGACACTGTGTTTGCCTCGCAGTTCTTATTTCTTAAGGTTCCCAGCAAAGCGTGTGTGGGGTGGGGGCTTTTTTTTCTTCATTTCAGGTAAGGTCCATTACTAACACCTTTTTCTTTTTTAAATGGAAATTCTCTCCCCTGCTGCCCCGAAACTGGGAGGCAGGTGGCACAGCGATTCAGCTGGTCAGGTGGAGTTAGCAGGACTCCTTTCTAGCTGTCTGAAGTTACTAAATGAAGGTTTTCTTTAAATCTGGATCCATTAAAACAGTGCAATCAACTGAACGCTGAATTCAAATGAGGCAATTATTCTGGCACTAAAACTTCTGACTAAGGCATAATTTTGTTATGTAAATTATAACTTTTCAACCTTAAATGGTATTGTTGGCCGAGCCAGAGACTAACTGAAACACAGGAGGAAATATAACCTTAAACAAGAAATCCGTAATAGGTGAGGCATAGCTCTGCCCTTTTGTCTTTCTCCGTAGACCAGAAATAGCTGGGAGCAGCTGAACCAACTCTGCTGGCTGAACGTGTCCCCTGAGCCTGGTGGGGTAACCAGTTTGGTCCTGTTTTCCTTCGTGTAATACCTGGTCTCACCTTCGTTTGCAGCTTCTCTTAATGAAGGGTGGTTGAAGCGATTGTCCCGCCGGATTCCTCAAAACTGCTTGAAGAAAAGCCTTTTAAAATCCCCGTCCAGCTCATCTTTCAAACACCCTGGCATGAAAACTCATGAATGAAATTTGATCATCTGCTCCCGGCTCGTGAGATTTCGACGTGCAAAGTCGTGTAGTTAATTGTATTCACCTCTTCTCCCTGGGGTAGGGTGGCAGGCAGCCACGGCTGCTTTTCTCTCTCTCTCTAGTTGGAAAAACATGGCTCAAAAATGCCCTTCTGGAGAGCTGCAGGCACCGTTCCCTGCAGCAGCTTCACTGCAGTGCTTCACCTCCTGCTCTTCTGGGCCGAGCGCATCGGTGGCCTGACCCTGCTTAGGTATAAACTGCCACCGAGATGAGGCAGACCCTCTGGAAAATGAGGCTGAAACAAATTACAGCAGCCTTGATTTCTCTCTTTATTCATCTATTTCAGCGCCCTGAAGGTTCTATTTTTATCAGATTATTTTAGTTTTTTAGCATCCAACTGAGAAGGCAAACAAAATAGCTCAGTTGCGTTTTGCAGAGGAGGCTAAATTGGGAGGTGACCCAGTTCCAACAAGAGCTGGAATCAGCAGGCAGGAGGCACAGGGAGAGAATTAACCCAGGATCTAGGCAGGCGTAGCTGCGGTATGGGGAGCTCTCTTATCCCCACAGTCTGAAGGTGAAGCACAGATGGTTTTAGTGCTGTCTGGTTGGAAGAGGGAGGTGATGATCTTATAAAATCAGGAGGGGAGAGAAAATAACAGCATCCTTTGAAGTGCCTCCTGGCCTTCAGAGCATTGCAGGAGACCAAAGGGGTCCCCTAGGTTTTACGCACACTTGTAGAAAGGTGGGCTAAGCCCCTTTTTCTTGATGTACCTCCCCAAAACTTCTCTGCCCGCACTTAGAATCATAGAATGTGTTGGGTTGGAAGGGACCTTTCAAGGTGATCTAGTCCAATGCCCCTGCAGTGAACAGGGACATCTTTAACTAGATCAGGTTGCTCAGAGCCTCATCAAGCTTAACTTGAATGTCTCCAGGGATGGGTCATCTCCCACCTCTCAGGGCAACCTGTTCCAGTGTCTCACCACCCTCATTGTGAAGAACTTTTTCCTAATGTCTAATCTGAACCTATCCTGCTATAGTTTAAAACCATTGCTCCTTGGCCTCTTGCTACTTGCCATTGCAAACTTCCCCAGCTGTCCTGTAGGGACTGGAAGGGGCTCTAAGGTCTCCCCGGAGCCTTCTCTTCTCCAGGCTGAACTCCCCCAACTCTCTCAGCCTGTCCTCCCAGCAGAGGGGCTTCAGCCCTTTGATCATACTTGTGGCCTCCTCTGGACCCGCTCCAACAGGTCCATGTCCTTCTTGTGCTTAGGGCTCCAGAGCTGGACACTACTTCAGGTGGGGTCTCATGAGAACAGAGTAGAGGGGGAGAAACACCTCTCTTGATCTGCTGGCCACTTGTCACCCATCTCCTTGCTACTTATCACTAGCCTCAGGAGAAAGCAGTGGTTAAGCAGCATGGCTGCTTCTAGGGCAGGAGGCTTCATCTGGTGCCTGGCCGAGGTGTTGCCCTTGTGCATGTTGTGTTGGCAGCTGGAAGTGGAGCATCTTCCTTTCAAAGCCTTCCCTTGGCTGGCTCCAGTACTCTCTGTCTCAACTGCGTGTCCTACATTGGTTACTCTGGAGGGTCTACAGCCCTGGCTCGTCTATGGGCCACGGTCACCTGGAAGGTGCACTCCAGGTTGCTCTCCATGTGTGTTCTTGGTCAGCATCAGCTGTTAGGATTTCCCTCCTTCCCTCCTGTGCAATCTGGTGGGTCTGCTTGAGGGGTGGGTGAGCTGGGTGCCCCCCTACTTGTGTGCCAACACCCAGGGTACCCTGCTTAACATCATTGAGGGCATCTCGAGGTGTGTTTGTGTCCCCATCACACTGCCACGTGGCAGGGGAGAGCCCAGCTGGACACTGTCCAGTACAAACCTATCGTCTGTATTAACCGCAGGTCTTGCAGCTATAAATTTGTCCGACTTTATAGATGTTACGGCTTGAGGTTTTTAATTAAAAGCTATTTTTAGGCTAGAAATGCAATACTGAAGTGACCGTTTTGGTGGTGGCTGTCAAGGGAACCATACTCAGTGTCTGAATGTATCCCTATCGGCTCATGGTAAATGTATCACTGAACCTGCTGTTCTTCAATTGCCAAGCGTGGATTATATCCCCGTCTCGAAAAGGAGGCTTTTTAATGTAACAGTTCAAAGATTACCATGGAAACTCAATCTATAGCTAGTTCAGTGATAGGAGTATCGCGTAAGCCTGGGAGAAGAGTCCAAAGTCTCCTGATAATTGCATCCTCGGTGGCAGCGCCCTGGGCTGTGGCGTTGGTGAGCTTTGCACTGAAGGTGCGAGAGGGAGGGAGGAGTTGGGTGACGGGGACTGTCGCAGCAGTGGTGCTGCTGCTGGAACGTCACCAGCCTCCGAGCGTCTCCCTCGCAGCTCTTAAATTCTGAATCACAAAAACACGGCCGTGAAAGTCACTGCGTTCAGCTGTACGCGATGGCTTCTGTCGCTTCGGGGGGTGATGGTGGCACCTGATGCGTAGCATAGGGACCCTTGTGGGAAAGTACACGAAATGTGCCATTATTGAGGTACTAAAGCCTGGGTTTCATTTTGGGTGGTATTAGGAGGTTAGATACCTGCTGGGATCTCTGATGAATATAATTACGCTTGCTAATTTCCCTTCTCAGCTGTACTTTATTTACTGAAAGTAATATATTTATATATGGTAGCTAATGTCAAGGTAAACCCTTGGACCTACGTGTACCTTAGAACTGGCTGTATGAGATGACCAGACAGAAGGAGAGCTCTGACTCTAGAATGAACCTCTAGTTATGTTTGTACAACGGATAGACCTTAGCTGTTAAGATTTCTCCTTGAAACTCCCTGGAAACAGATTTCTCTAACGGGAAGATCTCTCCTGTCCTTAAGATCGTAATCCCATCGCGACTAGTTCTCCAAGGGTGGATGTTGCAGCCTCGGGCACTGTTTTGCCCTTCTCACGTGTTTCCTTTTAAGGTGTGGGCTGCTTGATGTAGAGCAGAAGATGTGCTGGTGCCTACTCCGGACCACCTCCTCTAATTCCAGGCAGGCATACTTTGCAACTATAACTTCTCCCTTTTCTGTTTTTTCCAGGGTTTCTGGTATGCACTTAAAGCCATATCTCAAGTTACAGAAGAAAGAGCGATCTCCAGAAATAAGCCAGGACTCCCTGAGGGGGCAACCTATGAGCCATCAGAGATCAGCACAAGAAGAAAAATACACCAACTGCACCAAGCTGAGCGTTTTCCCAAAACCCTCCCTTGTGACTCCATCTCGAAAGCTTCTGGGGATTATTTATCCGAATACTATGTGCAATATGAGCGGGAAAGGTCCAGCGGATGGTCCAAGCGGAAGGGAGAAGAAGAACACCCTTTCTGCAACCATCCACCAGGGAGAAGAAGGGGAAGGGCCGCTGGATGTCTGGGCTGTGGTGAAACCCGGCAACACCAAGGAGAAGATCGCCTTCTTCGCGGCCCAGCAGTGCAGCAGCAGCAACCGGCTCGGCTCGATGAAAATCAAAAGCACGTGGGATATCGACGGGAGAACGGCGAAACGCAGGAAAAAATCAGTTGACCTTAAAAAAGCCAAAATCCAGCTGGAAAGGATGAGGGAGGCGAGCGCCAGGTGCTCCCAACCGGAGCCGTTCGCCTGCGGCATCGAGCACTGTTCGGTGCATTACGTCAACGACAACGGCGAGGGCGTCTTCCCGGGCCGGTCCCTCTCGGTGATAGAGATGGTGGCCTTTCTGGAGCAACGAGCGAGGGCTTTACTGGTGGACTGTGCTAAAACCTGCGCTCCTGCTTCTACCACCAGGCTGAGCGCTCAGCCTAAAGGTGCGCTTCCCAGCTCAGACCCTTTCTCCTCCGCCGGGGCGTGCGAGGTGCACGGGGAGAGGGGACCTTGCGGCCACAGCGAGCAGCAGCAGAGCGAGCCGGTGCGCGTGCTGGACATGGTGGCCAAGTTGGAATCGGAGTGCCTGAAGCGCCAGAGCGAGCGGGAGGCCGGGAGCCTCTCTCGGAACAACAGCTTCCGCAGAAACGTCGGGAGGGTGCTCCTGGCGAACGGCACCCAGCCCGAGGGAGAGGCGGGGAAGGTCTCCTCGGGGGTCCTGGCTCCGGGGGATGGCTTGGAGGAGACGGGGGTGGCAGAAGGCGGGTACGGAGGTCGGTGCGGCCCCCTGGGTGACACCGAGTTGTGGGATGGCGCCGCCTCCGCTCGGCGGCCTTTTCCTTCTGGGCTGGATACTGGGATGGGGAATGTGAATTCGGGACTTGCTCACGCCGTGTTGGCGATAACCGCTGGCAGGGGCGAGTCTGAGAGGCGGCTCGAGCCTCCCAGACCCCTGCCCTCCGCGTGCCCAGCTGCTGCCAGGTTGCCACCGGCTTCCTTGCCGAGCAAGAACGCCACCGTTGATTGTACGTCGAAAGAGCCTGTAATTTTCCCAAAGCCGAGCCCGCACCCCGCTCGGAAGGAGCCCTTGTGCATCAGTATTTCGGTCACCAAGACTGAGAAGGGATGCAGGAAAGAGCAGCTCTCAAACTCCAGTTCCAGTGAAGATCCACTCCCAGGGAGGCTGTTTTTCCTCCAGGCCGAGCAGCCCGCTGCTCACGAGCCACAGCCGCGACGGGAAAGTACCCGAGAAAAGCCAGGAGAAGCAGCCCCAAATGAGGATGAGGATCCTTTGGCATCCGAGAGATCGTGCGTCCAAAACGGTGTCCCTACAGAGCCATCTGCCCTTTCTGTCCCTCCCACAGAAGGGGCTTTGCAAGTACTCGATGCTTCCTGCTTAAAAAGGCAGGTTTCGCATGACTTTCTGGAGACCAGGTTTAAAATCCAGCAGCTTTTGGAGCCTCAGCAGTATATGGCCTTCCTGCCTCACCACATCATAGTGAAGATTTTTGGCTTGCTCCCCACCAGGAGCCTGGTTGCCCTCAAATGCACTTGCTACTACTTCAAATTCATCATCGAATACTACAACATCAGGCCGGCGGATTCCCGCTGGGTCCGCGACCCCCGCTACAGGGAAGACCCCTGCAAGCAGTGCAAGAAGAAGTACGTGAAAGGGGACGTGTCTCTCTGCCGGTGGCATCCCAAACCCTACTGTCAAGCTTTACCTTACGGGCCTGGCTACTGGATGTGCTGCCACCGCTCTCAGAAGGGCATCCCGGGCTGTAAGTTGGGTCTTCACGACAATCATTGGGTCCCCGCCTGCCACAGCTTTAACCGTGCGATCCATAAGAAAACCAGAGGAGCGGGGCCCGAGGTGGAAGAGGAGTATTAGTGCACGTACACTTTCCTGCGCGATTGTTTCGGGGGTAGGAGGAGATTCTCATGCCTTGTGCTGTTTACAGTGTATATAATTGTCGTGGTTTTGGTTTGGTTTTTTTTGTTTTGTTTTGGGTTTGTTTTTTTTTCCCCCCCCAGGGCTATGAAACTGCACATACTTCAACACAAGAGCCTTTACCTTTTAGATGAAAGATAGCTTTTAGTCCATCTGTGTAAATAACACTATAAAAACTAATTGTACATACAAAGTCTACAGCTGGCTGAACAACGTAATCACTACAATGCAGCTACGATAGTGTTGCGGCTATAGGTGTGTGTGTGTGTATGTGTGTTTTTAAGCGTCTCGTTTCAAAAAAAATCTGTATATCCTGTATAATATATGAATGTTTCTGAGAAGAAACTCTAAATAGGTAAAGGTCAACTTGTCGAAAGAGTCTTCAGACAACTGAACTGGACAACCTTCAAATCTAGACTTAGAGCAGACCCATTGTAGTAGCGTGGCAGCGGATAAAAAGAGAGGAATATTATTGTATAGTCAGAATATAAAAGGTTCTTGGCTCCCTTACCCCTGTTGGCTGGTTGGGTTGGTGGTTTTGTTTTGGTTTTTTGTTTTGGTTTGGTTTTTTTTTTTTTTTTTTACTTAAATAAAACGTGCATTCTAGATTTGCCTTGCCCCATTTTCTCTTGTAAAACTCTTGCCCCCCCCCCCAAAAAAAAATACTGTAAAAACTTGTGGCAGAAACTTGGTGCTGTGCTGGAGTTGAGACGCGCGCTGTGCTTCCTGGGGAGACCCAGTCCTCCAAATAAAAAAGAAACAAATTAAAAACCTGTATTACTTGGAGAACTTTCTGCTGTAACAGTTGTAATTTCCAGCTTTTCCTTTCCTTCCCGGAGGCTCCTGTTCTCCGGAAGGCTGGTGTCGGGTGTGGAAAAGCAGGGACTCCTCTCCAGTTGGAGTCCTGCTTCTCGGCTCTGCCATCAGCCCCTCGGCCGGGCACTGGATTCCTGAGGATGGAGAGTGGGTCCAGCAGGATGAAGGCGGAGTTGCCTGGGATGCGTGAAGCTCTGCTGGATGGGGAATCTTTCCCTTGCAAGAGGACGGAAGCCTCTGCTGCAGCCTCTGGCCTCTTGGTCCCCAGGTGTGAGTCGGGGCTTTCCGAGGGGAGGCGTGAACCTTTCCATCTGTAATTCCTCACCCTCTGCATGGGAGCCCAGCGTGGCATCCATCGAGTAAGTCCTCCAGCGCCTTCCTGGCCTGCAGTGCTGTGTCCCAGAGGTGCAGCCCTCCTTGTGCCCAGCTCCTTGCTGAGGGGTGAACAGTTTGGAAGCCTGGGAATGGCCCCTGGACACCCCAAGAGCCACCTTCAGTGCCTGGGAGCAGAAGCAGCCGGTGTTTCGCAGCCAAAGAGAGCAGCAGTTGTGTCTGTGTCAAACCAGGCTGCCCAGGGAGGTGGTGGAGTCTCCTTCTCTGGAGACATTCAAAACCCACCTGGACATTGTCCTCTGCAACCTGCTCTGGTTGAACTGCTTTGGCAGGAGGTTGGAGGAGATGATCTCCAGAGGTCCCTTCCAAGTCCATATCGCTCTGTGATTCTGTTTGGATCCTTCCTCTCCCTGCACTTCGTGCTGTGGCTGTTTCTCTGCCCCTTCCCAGAAGAAGGATGGACCTCGGCAGACAAGATCTCAGACATGGTGCAAGAAGAGCTGGTTCCACCTTCCCTCTGCCCTGCAGCCCTCAGGGAAGAACCTGGGAGGGGGTGAAGGCTCTTCATGGGAGCATCATCTGGATGGAGCACCCAGCTGGACCTGGTCCTGAGCTTTGGCCAGGCGAGGAGAACTTCTGACCGGGGTGGCCGGGCTCAACCACCCACCTCCCCCTGCTTCATCTTTGCCTGAAACCGCCGTGGGAGCGCGGGGAGTGACTCAGGGTGTTTTCCAAGGGGAGGACAGAGGGGGTTTGAAGGAACGTGCTTTTATTCTCTCCACCAACGGCGAGAGAAAGGAAACCGAGCCCCAGGTGAGGCAACGTGAGGGTGTTCACGGTAGATTTTTTTTAGAAGGCTGCTGTTTCCACCCCCTCCCAGGTCCCAGCGTTACCTGCCCTGGTAACAGCAGCTGGTGTTATTCCGAGCGGGAGGAATGAAATTAGGGATCTTTAAAGGGGGGTGGTGCTGCCTCGTAATCCACCCTGAGAGGCAAAGCAGGATCGCTCATTAATTCCTGACTTCGGTCTCTTTTAACGGGGCGCGGGTTTCCCCAGAGCTTCACCCCGCTGGGACCGGCGGCCAAACCATTTTCTGGAAGGAGTTGTCTCGCCGGAGCCATCGGCATCGAAGGCCCTTCCAGCTTAATTTCAATTAAGGAAGGGGGGGGGCGAAGAAACAGCTTTTCTGTCCCCCACCCAAGGCTCTGGAAAAGCTGAGATAACGGGGCTGAGGGTGGCGAGGGAAGTCCCTGCCGGGCTGAAATGGAAGAAGCAGCCGAGGAAAATATTTTGTAAGGAGATAAGGGGCCAGTGAGGTCATTTATTTTTTTTATGGGGGGGGTGGGGGGGGGAACAGAGTGTGAGATTTTGGTCTCCTTCGTTGGACAAGGAGAAAAACAAGACGAAAATAATAGCATGGGGCCGTTTTGTTCCTCGGAGCAGTTCAATTCCAAGGACAAACTGCTCTTCACCCTG
>VXAK01007809.1:0-10699 GCA_013399435.1 Arenaria interpres | reverse complement strand
GCCGGTCGCCGGAACCATCCCTGCTTTCACGGCGTTGCTGTGAAAAAGTGTTTTATGGAACAAACTTTTGCATCCAGGAGTGGGTTGGTCTGAACGCAGCCATCCTGAGCTGCCTCCAAGCCTTTTTTTTTTTTTAATCTTTTTCCTTCCACATAAAGTAGTAAAGTGCAGATTTCCGTCTCATAGAACCACGGACTGGTTTGGGGTGGAAGGGACCTTAAAGATCATCCAGTTCCAACCCCCCTGCCCTGGGCAGGGACACCTCCCACTGGTTTGCTTCCTTAAGGACCGCTTCAGGGAGAACCCAAGGTCTCATGATTTTATTTATTTTTTAAGAGGCAATTGAAAAATTAAAAAGAATAATGTAGAAAATCGAGTGTTTGGAAGAACTGGGGACTAAAGACCGGGCTGAGTTCTGGCTCTCCCTGCCTGGAGCGTCTGGACTGAATTTCCAGATCTGCCTGTGAAGAAATTCTAATCCCATTTCCATTGTTTATAAGCTTCCAGTTTTCATCGAGCTCTCAGGGAGGTCCCCCGGTGGAAAAGCCACCGGTGGCTGATGGTGATGGTTGGGCTCGCTCCATCCTGCCTGTTTCCACGGCAGCTTGTCCCCTTTGCTGGGTCCCTGCAGCGATGCTCTCTGAGAGTTCAGCTCCCTCCCCTTGTCCCCAGGTCACTCTCTGCAGCAGCTGTCCCCGTGCCAGCCCCCAGAACCATCTCACGCTGCTCTGATGGGTCCCAGCTCCATCTGGAGTCCCTCTTCTTGCGAGGTGGGAATGATGGTGAAGCCTCACCTGGGGTTGTTTGTCCTCCCCAACCTGCGTTGGGCTGGTCTGAGCCACTCTGGAGTAGGAATGAGACTAGGGGCTGTTCTGCCCCAAACTGGTGGTGGCAGAGGGTGGAACCTCCTGCTGGTGGCCCGTGCTGGTGAGCACGAGTGACCCAAGGGACCTGTGGGCACCAGCTGAGCGTGGAGCCACGCTTGGCTCTGGCCACAAGCTGCTTTCCTGCACGGCCACGACCGAACTGCCCCAGCTCCAGGCTGCTCCCGAGCGTGCGGAATCACGGGCCACTGGTCCTCACCACCAAGTAGCTGCTGCAAAAAACGAGGTGGGATGGGTTGTTTCTCCTCCATCATTCCACAGCCAGTAAACCATGCCCTCCCAGGCCACCAGGTCCTGCCAGGCCACCAGGTCCTGCCAGGCCACCACCACTTTCTCCCTTTCCCATCCCTGTTCCTCAAACACGCAATGGTTTGATTTAAAGGCCACCTCCTTCAAAGGACACACGGGTCCTTCTGAACCAACCTGGTAAGGAGGAGCATCTTCCCTTTCAGGTGGAAGCTGTTCCACCTCCCCACCCACAGAAACAACCCTCACCCAGCAGCGGAGCAGCTCAAAGCCAGGCTTCCACGGGAGATTCATCCCTTTCCACCTACCCAGAGGGCCACGTGCGTGTGTTTTCCAGGACTCCTCGACCTGCTCCAGTGGAAACACAGTTATTTTAGGTAAAAGTAATTTTTTTTTTTAGGCTGGATATCGCTAATTCCGGGGCTGCGTGACTGGGCTCTGCTCCCTGTGACCCTCCGAAGGCCGGGAATTCTTCCCCGGCACGGCTACAAACCAACCACGCAGAAATACACAATTATAAATATACAACTTTAAAAAAAAAAATAAATTACTGTTAAAGATTTATTGCAATAATACAATAAAATTTAGAAAAAAAAAAAAAAACACAAAAAAACCCCCAACAAAACCCCCAAACCATTTGTGTTCAGTTACATCCAGTTGGGAAGTTGCAGAGAGAGGCCGAGAGTTTCTGTGGGTGAGGAGGGTCCCTTGGGTGTCCCCCTCGAGCTCCCGCGAAGGGACCCAGTTTTTGGGGGGGGTGGGCTCTGGAAGTGGGGGTTCTTCCTTGGCAGCGCGGGTGGGACACCCCCGATCGCTGGTCGGGGATGAAAAACTCACGGCCTGACCCAAAATTCCCGCATTCCTTCCCGCTTCACCAAAGCGTTTCGTGAACTCTCCTCGGCCACCTCCAAACAGCTCCAATTCCAGAGATTCCTGCCCTCCCTCCCTCCTAAAAACCAACCTGGAAAACTAAATCCCGGCGATTGCACTCAAGGTTTGGACACGCACGATTCCTCCTTGGCTACGGCTGCGCAAAACGCTTTTTAAAAACAACAACAACAACAACAACAAAAAAAAAAAACCCCACCAAAACCCAAACCCCAATCTTGTGGTTTTGTTACAAAAAAAACCACCTGTTGCGGGAAAAAGCCCTGTCCCCGTGGGTTGGAACACCCTCGCGGCGCCCGTCGGGAGCTTTTCCCAATGTGTCGCCAATTATTTGGAAAACCGTCACGATGGGGATGAATTTATGGCTTAAAAAGGTTTATGTCTTGGGGTTGTGGGGTTTTTTTTTTTGTATTTCTCCCTAAATAAAGGAGAGCGCGGGAAGCGGAATCGGGACCTGGCCTTTAGGGGTTGGAAGCAGCACGAAGGCGAGGGGAGAGTGGCTGAAATGTCTATTAAAATAATAAAAAAAGAAGAAAAAAAAGAGAAAATACACGGCGGGGTCCAGTGCAAAATAAACAGGGGGGGCTGTGGGGTGCCGAGAGCCCAGTACACATTACTGGTGTGTGCTGGTTGCTCGGGGCTGGGAAGGAGCCGATGGCTGCGGGGGAGTAAAGTGCTGCGAAGGGAGCAGTGACCGAATCCCCCCCACCCTGGGGGGGGCTGCTGGGGGGCTGTGGGGACCCTCCCCCGTGGGGCTGCAGTAGTCAAGGGAGTCTTGGTTCTCTTCAAATGAACCCAAACCGCTGGATTTAGACCCGAAGAGCGGCAGGAGCCAGGGTGCCTTCACCTAACGACGCGCGTGACGTTAAGGGTCTTTGGTTTAAAAAGAAAAAAAGCGTAAAAAAAAAATGAAAAGAAACGACTAAAAAAAGATGCCCGTCCCCAAGGGCGAAGAGGAAGAGCTGCCGGAGGAGAGGGGCGAGGGGGACGCGATGCTCAGCCGGTCCCCCCCCCGGCGTGGGGCTCACTGGGGTAGGAGGACACGGGTGCCACGACCCTCTCCGCCACGCAGGGGGTGGGAAAGCGGGAGGCGGCGCTGGCCGGACTGGGGAGAAACGGAGCGAAACCATCACAAACCCACCACAAACCCAGCGGCCCCGGGAGGTGGGAGTCGGGACAGGCAGGAGGACGCTGCCCCGCGGCAGGGATGTGCCTCGCGCGTCGCCCCCGTGCCCGAAACCTTCCCCCCGAGAGAAGCCCAACGTCCCGACTCTGGGGGATGTAAACCCTCCGTCGGAAGCCTCACGGAGCAAACCCCCTCTTTTCCGGGCTGCGATACGCCCCGCGGGGCAGAGGAAGGGAGGAAGAAGAAGAAGGAAAGGGAGGAAGAAGAAGAAGGAAGGGGAGGAAGCACGTGTTTTAACGAACCCATCCCTCCGCGTCGCACCTCCGGGAGTTTTTAGGAGCCAGCCAGCGGCGCCGGGAGCATCTCTGCAGCGAAACCCAACCAACTCCTGGCCATTCGGTCAACAAGAAAAAACCAAAAAAACAACAAAAAAAACCCCCCAACCCAACCCAACCCCCCGCCAGAAACATCAAACAGAACAGGGTTTTAAATGGACGTGGCGCCGAGAGGGCGTGATTTCGTTAAAACGAGCTTGAAGTGAGGGTTTGATGTTTTTTTCCCTCCTCTTAAAAAGTGGGAAGGCGCTGTGGGGAGGGATGGGTATTATTGCAACAACGCAACCCCGGCGTCGGAGGTGGGTCGAGCTCGGAGAAAAGTCCAAGTGTGATTCTTTGGTGTATGAATATCAAGAGGAGAGAGCCTGCGCGCTCCGGGCAGCACAACCTGAAAACTTCTCCACCACCCACCGCGTGAAAACCAGCCCCTTGTCTCACGGCAAAACCGGGTAAGGATTCGCCACCGAACTCTAAAAAGGAGAGCGGTTTTTGCCGCGTGAACTCCCGGCCGCCCTGATCCTGTTCGTATTAAAAATATGGCAACGGAGATTAGAAAACATGTTAAAAATGCATCGCTTCCATGTCCTGAATGAAAAAAATTTAGAAAGAGGCATTTTTGCCTTACGCAAGACAGATTTAAAACGCGCACAAACGAAAACCCTGTAAAGGAGAGTTAAGAAAACGGGAACTGCATTCGCACCGCTGTCCGGGCTGCCCACGGAGCAGCCTCCTCTCCGTCCTCATCCCGACCCAAATACTCCAAAAAATGGGTTTTCTCCTTCGGAAAAGTGGGAGCCGGAGGCTCCCGGGTCCTCCTCCTTCCGTACTCAACGATGAGGACGGAACCGAGACACCAAGTGCCGTCCCAGAATCCCTCAGAAGCGCGGAGCTTGCTAATTTACAACCCGGTACCGTCAGAGTCAGCTCGGGGAAATAAAAAGGGTTTTTCCGGTTTACGAAAACCAAAGTTTGACCTTTCCTTTGTTCCAGGCACTACTTAACCGAATATGGAAGGGTTTACTACGGCGTCGATGGGGAGGGATTCCTTCCGCCAATCCTTGGGTGCTCTTCCCAGGCTCGTTAGCGATGCCCGGTGTAGGCTTTCAGCCAGGAGGTGACGGAGGCAGCGGCGGAGGAGATCATCCCGCCGGCGCTGCTGCTGGCGATGGGCTGAGACACCTGGGTGCTCTGGCTCTGCAGCATCTCCACCTGCTGAGAGGGGATATCGCAGAACCTGGGGCTCGGCAGGTTCTCCCAGTCCGTCCCCAGGTCCGTCTCTTCGTCGCTGACGTGCTCGTCCCCGCTCTCATCCGTTTCGCCGGCGGCACTGGGATCCACGAACTCCATGGAGTCTTCCAGGTCGGCGCTGATTTCGAAGGGCCCAGACCTAGAACATGGACACGGTGCCACCGTCAGCCCACGCGGGAGGGGGGACCTGGCGCGAGTCCTCGGCAGGTCAAAGTGCTCTGCTCTGTCTTGGGTAGGGCAGAGAAGTTAAAACACCCCTGGGTTTATCAGCTGGTAGGGAGAAACCCACTGGTTACGGAGGTAACTCTAACGTGAGAGCAGCCCTGAAGAGAAGGACTTGGGGATGTTGGTGGATGAGAAGGTCATCACGACCGGGCAACGTGCGCTCACAGCCCAGAAAGCCACACAAATCCTGGGCTGCATCCCCAGCAGCGTGGCCAGCAGGGCCAGGGGGGGGATTCTGCCCCTCTGCTCCGCTCTGGGGAGACCCCCCTGCAGTGCTGCCTCCAGCTCTGGGGCCACCAACAGCAGAAGGACATGGAGCTGTTGGAGCAGGGCCAGAGGAGGCCACGGAGATGCTGGGAGGGCTGGAGCCCCTCTGCTGGGAGGACGGGCTGAGAGAGTTGGGGGGGTTCAGCCTGGAGAAGAGAAGGCTCCGGGGAGACCTTCGAGCCCCTTCCAGTCTCTCAAGGGGCTCCAGGAGAGATGGGGAGGGACTCTGGATCAGGGAGGGGAGCCATAGGATGAGGGGGAACAGTTTTAAACTGAAAGAGGGGAGATTTAGGCGAGATATGAGGAAGAAGTTGTTGACTGTGAGGGTGGTGAGAGCCTGGCTCAGGTTGCCCAGAGAAGCTGTGGCTGCCCCATCCCTGGAGGGGTTCAAGGCCAGGTTGGAGGGGGCTTTGAGGAGCCTGGTCTGGTGGGAGGTGTCCCTGCCCAGGGCAGGGGGATTGGAATTAGGTGATCTTTACAGTCCCTTCCAACTCTAACCATTCTGTGATTCTATGACAAGAGAGAAATGCAAACAGTTGGCCAAGGACATGTAGCTGGGTTCCAGTCCATGGAGCAGAAGGGCAGCAGAGCTGCTCTGCTTTGGCAGCGGGTGGTGGAACACACACACACAGAGCAAAAAAAACCCCTGCTGTTGATAATAACTCACAGCTCCACCGGTGGGAATCGCAGCCTGATGTGGAACAGCTTTTATTTTTAACACTGGCCCTGGCCAGGCCAAGACACCGCAGCTCGGCCAGCGAGGGGAAGGGTGTAGTTTATGACTCAGAGAACAGGGTTGGCACAACTCTCTAGTGGAGGCTGCGCTGTCATACAGCGAGACCTGGGCAGGTTGGAGGGTTGGGCAGAGAGAAACCTACTGAAGCTCAACAAGGGCAAGTGTAGGGTCCTGCACCTGGGGAGGAAGAACCCCCTGTACCAGTACAGCTGGAGAGCAGCTCTGTGGAAAAAGACCTGGGAGTCCTGGTGGACAACAGGATGCCCATGAGCCAGCAATGTGCCCTTGTGGCCAAGAAGGCCAAGGGCATCCTGGGGGGCATCAGGAAGAGCGTGGCCAGAAGGTGGAGGGAGGTCATCCTCCCCCTCTGCTCTGCTCTGGGAAGGCCCCATCTGGAGCACTGGGACCAGTGCTGGGCTCCCCAGTTCCAAAAGGACAGGGAACTGCTGGAGAGGGTACAGCAGAGGGCTACAAAGATGATGAGGGGCCTGGAGCATCTCTCCGGTGAGACTGAGGGATTTGGGTAAAAGACTGGGAAATAGTCTGGAGAAGAGAAGGCTGAGGGGACATCTGATCAACACCTATAAATACTTAAAGGGTGGGTGTCAGGAGGATGGGGCCGGTCTTTCTTCAGTGATGCCCAGTGACAGGAAAAGGGGATAGGGGAACAAACTTGAATGTAAGAAGTCCCATCTGAACATGAGGAGGAACTTCTTCATTTTGAGGGTGGCAGAGCCCTGGAAGAGGCTGCCCAGAGAGGTGGTGGAGTCTCCACCTCTGGAGACATTTTAACCCCTCCTGGACACATTCCTGTGCAACTTGCTCTGGATGACCCTGCTCTGCCAGGGGGTTGGAGGAGATGATCTCTGGAGGCCCCTTCCAACCCCTGCCACTCTGCGATTCTGTGACTTCCCAGAGCAGCACTTCACCCTGAGAAACATCTCAAGATCTTTTTTTTATTATGGGGCTGGTCAAACACTGGAACAGGTTGCCCAGAGAGGCTGTGGAGTCTCCATCACTGGAGATATTCAAGACTCCACTGGTCTCAAGTAACTTGCTCTAGTTGGCTCCGCTCTGAGTGGGGCGATGGGCTGGATCTCCAGAGGTCCCAGCCAAACCCACCTGCACTGTGCCACCGAGTTCCTTGCTGCCACTGCCTGGTGGGAGAAGCGATTGTATCCCACCCCATCCCACTGCTTTGCACTGGAGTAAGAGCAGCTGAAGCCTGAATCATCTTTCCTGAGACAAAACAGGCAGATCCAGTGGCCCGTGACCCATGGCCAGAGAGCGAGAGGTTTTCAAGGGTTCCTCACAGCAAGCTGAGTCCCTGCCAAAGCTCATTCCACAGCACAAAGCTCCTCAGGGAAACGGGAGCAAGAGTTTAACAGGGGTAAGAGTGTTTCTCCAGCCTTAGTGGGAGAAGGAGCCCGAAGCAGCGGGTTTGGCATGGAAAATTTTAATCCGGGCAATTAAAGCTTGGTAAAACGATACGTATCTGAAAACAGCAGCTTATAAAGGAGACTATCGATATCTGAAGGAAAACAAAGAATGCTGGTTGCTGCAAACTTTGCAGGCAGCTGGGAAATTAAAGGTAAACACTCCTCTTTCATAATCCAGAAAGGAATGGGAGCGCTGCCTTCTGGCAAAGCATTTTGCTTAACAAGGCAACATAAGAGGAGAGTCATCAGGTTTGAGGCCAGAAGGGACCATTAGATCATCTCCAGTGACCTCCTCTGCAACAAAGGCCATTACGTTCCACCCGTTCCCCCTGTCCCCAGCCCAGTGACTTCTGCCCGATGAAAGCATCCATTCCAGAAACTCATCCAGCCCTGACAGGACAACATAAGGAAACAGAGAATCCCCACCTTCATTCTTGGGGGTAATTATAATTAAACTCCGTGTTAAGCACACGTGCCTCATTTCAACTCAGCTCAGACTCTTTGCTTCCAATGGTGTCTCCAAAGCCATTCAGCAGCCTGCATTTTCTCCCCCCAGAGTCGTGGAAATCAAGTCATCTCTCAATCCCATCTCTAGTGAGCTAAGGTAGTTTTATACAGAATAAACTGTTCCCCTCACTGACTGGTATTTTCTCCAGCTCTTTCCTGTAACCTCTTCTTTTACTGCATGGACCCGACTGATGCGTGTGGAGCTCTGTAACATCTGCCCGGAGAAGCCAGACCCATCTCTCTGCTCAGAACTTCTACATCACATCGTAGGGGATCCCTCAGGCTTTACTTTTTTGTCCACTGTGGCCCTTGGATCTTTTACAGCAGCTGCTTTCCAGGGCAGGGTTCTTCATTCTCTGGGTATTTCCTGCCCTCTCCTCGTTTTCAGACAAGCACATCATTTTCCTCAGGCTGAGCTAAGTTACAGAGATCTGCCTCCCCGTATCTTTGGGCTGCATCAGCAGGGACATACCCAAAGACCACGAGCGAAGCGGTCAGAGCCACGCGTTCAGTTCCTCTACGGGGCACTGCAGGTTTTTAAATAAAACTAGATCCGTACACGAGGACAGAGTGGAAAAAGAGATTTCAGAAGGTTACTGTGTTTAAGGGGGAATAAAGCCACGGTGAGATTAAACAAATATTTGCAGACTGTCTCAGGCACAAGTGACTTGTGACTGGATTATCCCAACGGGAAATCAATATTGGCGGCTTTCTTACATTTAAGTTGTAAAGTAAAAAAAAGGGAGATTATTAAACTGGTGCGTGCAGCCCACAGGGGCTGATGTTCTTCTCATCACGTACTATGTTAACAGAAAAGTTGTCTTTAATCTTGATTTACATAGAAATGAATATTATTTGAAGTGTTGACTTTGGTCTAGAGCATTCATTGACTGGAACTATTTTCATAGAATCATAGAATCGTCTAGGTTGGAAGGGACCTTTAAGATCATCTAGTCCAACCATCAACCTAACTCTGATTAAATAACCAAAAAAAACCCCCCACATCACTAAACCATGTCTCTAAGCACTATGTCAACCCATCTTTTAAATACCTCCAGGGGTGGTGCCTCAACCCCTTCCCTGGGCAGCCCATTCCAAGGCTTAATAACCCGTTCAGTGTAAAAATTTTTCCTAATATCCAATCTAAGCCCCCCCTGGTGCAACTTGAGGCCATTTCCTCTTGCCCAAAGCTTTTTGGGAGAGCTCTACCTAGTATTTGTTTTAGGGTTTATTTTGCTGGATGTTCTTGGTATTTACACGTTGACAAGATGTGGATTGGGTCACGTCTGGAGAGCAGCGATACTGGCTGCTGTCCCCTGGAGGGAAGGAGCTCCTGCTTTGGGGCGTAGGGGAAATGAGTCTCTAATCAGCTACAAAGCCTCCAGCTGAGGTTGCCACCCAGCATACAGACATCTCCCAAATCTAATTTCCTCCTCAGGACCCCCCTTTTTCTGTCCTCTCCCGTCTCCTCCTTGTAACTACCCTGACCTCTGATGCGCCGAGGACTGATCTACAGGTACAGCAGAAAGAATTTCCCTCATAGGTAACAAGGCAAACGCGTAACTTCAAACGGGATTCAGTCACAGGTGAGTCGAGATGCTGCTTTTCTTACCTGCCCAAGTTCTCAGTGTCTGGGCTGACCAGGTACATAAGGTTCCTGAGCGTATGCAGTGGGTGCAACAGATCTAAATTTACATGCTACCATGGGGAAGGTAAGAAAAAGACACGATCAGTTACTGGAGGCAACCTGCAGGCACAGCTGATATTTTAAAAGCTGTTTAAAGAATCCAAACGTGCATTTTCCCCTTACCTGAGAGAAGCAAAGGTGAAGGATGTTGGCATTCAGCTTCTTCACTGCCCGCGTGAACCTGTGTCTGCTGAGATTCTCTCCGCAGAACTCACTGTTGAAAAACACACACACACACATATATTTATACATAAAGCAAAATGCTGGGAAAATACACCTAAAATTCACCTTTGGGGGAAATGTTAGGAAGCATTTCTTCACCGAAAGGGTTATCAAGCATTGGAATGGGCTACCCAGGAAAGTGGTTGAGGCACCATCCCTGGAGGTGTTCAAGAGACAGGTAGACATGTTCCTCAGGAATATGGCTTAGTAATTTTTATTTCCTATTTCTTATTTATTTTTTTGTCAGAGTTAGGTTGATGGTAGGACTAGATGATCTTTAAGGTCCCTTCCAACCTAGACGATTCTATGATTCTACTGGAGATACCAGCATTCTGCGCCCTGGCTTCCCAACAAATCCCAGAGTAAACATCCTCGCAGCGAGTTTAAACCCTGCAGCCAGTTTTCGAGCGCTCAGGAGATTCATTTTTCGCCTTGCAAGACTGTTAGCATTTCATCAGCGAGCACCGCTCGCCCTGGTCTCGCCGGTTTCTGCAGGAGAGGTGGTGCAAACCCTACGAAACTCGAAGATAGGCCGCAGCCAAGCTATTTCAGCTCTCCTTTTAAACCTCGACTCATTTCCTGCTCCCAGCCTTTTCCTTCTGGGAAGACCATGTACCCAAATAATAGTATCAAAAAAACTTGCAGAGACCCCACACCCCTTTGAGCCCTCACTTTTTGCTATTTTGAACACGTAAAAGAATCTCAGCAGCATAATTGAGAACCCTGGAAGATTGACCAGGTCTACAGCTTCCTCAGTACTTCTGTAGACATCCCACCACTCCGCAAAGACATTAAAAACCTAATATCAGGGTTTTTCATCATAAATGGGCTTCACACAATACACTCCCAGATGTCTGGCAGCTGGGTGTAGAATCACAGAATGATATGG
>VXAK01007808.1:163060-175082 GCA_013399435.1 Arenaria interpres | reverse complement strand
ACAGGGTCCAGCCACGTGCCGGGCAGGTGGCCGTGTTCGTGATGGGTACATCCTTCCATCCTCGTCCCACTGACAGCTCGGGACAGCCGGGGGTGCTCAGCCCCCCTCGCCCCACGGAGCAGCAGCGCCTCTTGCTCTGCACCTTTTTACGACTCCTGCTATAATTAACTCAAGTCATAATTTTTTTTTTTTTAATCCAAATAGATATAATTAACATTTAATGCCCCTGTTTTCTTGCGAATTGTCAGGACTATTAAGAGCTGAGTATTGATTGAAGAGGTGAGGCAGATGTTTCTGCTGCCGAGGTGGGATTGCCGGAGCAGAGGCAGAAAACCCTGGTAATGGTCAGGTCCCTGCCCTACATCTGGGTCTTGGGACAGCGGGTTGAGGAGAGATGGAGCAACATCCAGTGCTGTGGGGTTGACCCTGGCCCAGCTTGGCCGTGGCATGGAGGAGGAGATGAAGGCTGCTCACAGGATCCTGCTTTTTCTGATAGCTCAGCTATAGGCAATCTCCAGCACTGTAGACTGGTGGCAAGCACTCGGGCATGGGGCATTGGTGGAGGTTTCACCCCATCAGCGTGTGCTTTGAATCCACCATCTCCTGGAGAAGGATTTTCGAGGATGGAGGTGTGAATGCAGCCTGCCCCATCCTCATCCCTGCAGCAGTGTCATCCTCCCAAGCCTGACCCAGCTGGCAGCTGCCCTGGCATCCCTGGCTCGTCCCCGCCACCGCCTTCCAGGCTGGAGAGTGGGACATGGGACATAGGCAATAATGCCTTCCCCGAGCTGCTGCTGCTGCAGCCAGCCCCGATAAGGCACCTTGCAAAGGCCTGGGGGCTTTTGGCCATTGCCAGGCTGATTTCCCCCAGCTCCTGCCAGCTTGGCATGGCTGCTCACCCTCCAGACCTGCCTGCCGGACCTGTGGGCTGCGGGTCAGGCTGCCACCGCCTGCCTGGTACCTGCAATAGCAAGAGCCCGGGGGCAGGCCAGGAGCTGGAGCACATCTGTCCCGGGGACACTGCACATCTGCCCAGGTACCACAGGCCTTTGGGCCCCTGGCAGCTGGTGGGGGGCTGGGGCTGGGCTGAATGAAAAGCCCAGGCATATGCTTTGCCTGTGTCCCTGGGCTGTGTTGAGCATTAGATATCTCTGAAGAAGGGAGGGAAGGAGACTAGCAGCTTGCCCTAAAAAAAAGAGAAGTGTTTTTTCCCCCCCCCCTGGGGAATGGCATTGCAGAGCCCTGGAATTGACGGGGCTGCCAGAGCTGATGGATGGCGCCGGCGGAGGGAGCAAAGCGGGTCAGCAGAGCAGAAACCAGCAGGCACAAAGAGAGAACATCCCCGCTCACCAAGGCAGGCGGTGACACCCCGTGCCGGGGCTGGGCCCACAACAGCCCCCTCTCTGTTGGGCTAGAGAGTCGGCACAGCTGGGCTACCTGGGGTGCCACCCTGCGATGCCCCCGCGCTCACCCCAACTGCACCCACCAACAAGAAGGGCCTTTCTTCGCCTCCGCACAAGCCCCGATTGTTCAGACGCTTCCCCTGCCACCGCCTTGTGCTTCTGCTCTTCCCAGAGATGGTTCTGGGAGGAAAGGGAGGACTTGCAACATCTGCAGAGTCAGAGCTGCTGGGGCTTCAAGGTTCCTAAAGGGTCCAAAGCTCCTCAGGCAGCTCCAGACCAGGATCTCTCGGTCCTCTCAGCAGCTCTGCTCTGTGGCTGTGCAAGCCCAACACCCACCTGTATCTCAGTTTCCCCACTGGTGACTGAGGTCGGGCTCTGCCTTTGCAGATGTGCTGCAAAGGGTGGGTGCATCTGAGACAAAGCACCCCCAAGAATTGGGGAGCTGCAGTGCCAACTGCGCAGGGCAGCCTCGGTGAGGGTAGCTGTGTTCCCAGCTCCTCTGCCTTCCCTCCCGGGCACATAGCATCCTGCTGGACGTCCCAGAGCTGAGAAGGGGGAAAATGAAAGGTGGAAGCCTGGCCTGGTGCGGGTCTCTGAGGACTGCTCCGAGCAGGGACCTGGCCAAGTTTTGAGGCTGATGGTGGCAGGAACTGAGCCTTTTTTAAATGGTGGGGGCGGTGGCTGCGGGGAGAGGTTGAGGGACCAGGCAGCTGTGCTAAATGAGCTCTAACCTCACTGAAACTTGTGTGCAGTTTCTGCAAATTCATGGAACACACACACAGACAGCCTCCTGGGGGAGAGGGGACAGCAGCTCGCAGTGACACGGGGGGGATGCTGGCTGCTGTGATGTGACTGGGGCTCACAGACACCAGCTCCAGCCTGGGAGCCCCCAGCTCTGCCTGCGGGAAGTGTCTCCTTCCCGAGCACTGTCCCCATCAGCCACGCGTGGGAGGGCAGGATTTGTCCCCATCAGCCACATGTGGGAGGGCAGGATCGGTGGGGAAGGGGACCAGAGCAGAAGCAGGCCACGCTGAGCTATAGGAAGCGTCAGCTCCTTGGAGTAAAACAAGGGCACAGAGAGCGGATCCAGGACTGCAGGCGGCTCCCCATCTCTCGTGTGTGGTCAGTGGGACTTCCTCCTTTCTTCCCCCGAGGACAAGGAGGAGAACAAGCTCTTGTCTCAGCTGGGAGGCCAAAGCCCTTTGCCCAGGTCCCCCTGGATGGAGGCTCACAGTGCCCTCCAGGGATGCAGAGCTGCATTGCCCCTCTTGCAGCCTGGGGACAGGGAGCAAGTCTCCCAGCAGGCGGGCGGCAGGAAGGAGCCAAGGCATCTTGGCTCCTGTCCTGAGCTCCATCCGCAGCAGGAGGATACGCCTGCTAGGCTGGAGGGATGAGGGACATGTCTCTGGAGGGATCTGAACCCTGAGCTGTCGTCTTTGCTCTCTAACAAACCCTGCTGCCGAGTCCCTCTGCAGCTCCGACCGCTGCTCCAGCAACCATGAGGAGGAGGAGGAGTGCGGGAAAGGGGCTCAGCTTCAGATCGATTCTGAGCCCTGTGATAAGAATCTCTTATCACCCTTGTCATTGTAATGGCTGGGACTGAAATGCTGGGCTGAGTAAGGGCCAGATTTCTGCATGACTGGAGGTGAGGAGGAGATGGGGCGCAGCAGGGAGGCAGTGGTGGCCCTGGGATGATGTCCCAGTGCTTCAATCACCTGCTTGCTGTCTCCAGTGATGATCAGAACCAGCTGTCCCTTCCCTTCCCAGCCTTGGGGCTGCCCCATTTCCTTCCCCAGCTCCTTACAAGAAAGAGATGCTCCTGGTGGGATGGGTGCCAACAGAAATGCGGTGAAGGAATGGGTCTGGCAGATCCAGACCTTGTAGCGGGGTAAAGAGCGCACAGAGAAGAGCAGCCCAGGGGGCTGGACATTGCCAAGAAGGGGCAGGAGTGAAAGGAAGAACTGGGAAGAGCCCGGCTCCCACCTTTGCAACTACCTTCAGCCTCTTCCCACTTCCTTGGTGGGCTCAGCCTCAGCCCTTTGGTGGGTGCAGCACAGGAACAGACAGTCACACAGGAGGCAATGGAGCAGACAGGGATCTGGTGGGGGTTTCCAGGCCTTTGGGAATCCTCTCTGTTCCATTACTGTCCAAAAGCAGCTTTTCCAAGGGGTAAGGAGAAGGGAGCCGATAGGCTTACATGCTCGGTCATTATTAGACTAGACAGTGGCAGCACTGAGTGCCCTCAGCTCCCCCCGGAGCCCTGTGGCATTCCTCTGCCTTTAACCCCTCGTGCTTCTCCCCTATGTTTTATTAACAACTGTTGATTGGGATTCCAAGGTCGTCTGGCCGTGCTGAGACGCAGATAAAAATCTAAGGCTGCTGCAGTCCCCTGCATCTCCGGACCCACCAAATCTCTCTGTCTATCTACAATATCTCTCCTCTCGCTAAGCTTTCCTCCAGCAGACAAGCCCGAGAAGGTTAAACAGGGTCCTGCAGCAAGGCCACGCTCTGTCCTCCACCGATAACCGTGCGGCTGGGGTATGTGTTAGCTTTCTGCCCTCTTTCCCTGTTCCCCTCTGCCACCATTGTGTGGGTTGTCCTGCTGCCAGGTGGGGATGGCCAGGCAGGGATCATGGTGCCGAGGAAGGCAGCGCTGCTCCAGAAGGCTTGCTGAGGGTCTGTGGCCGCCTGGGGAGGCTTTGCTGCTGGCTCCACATTGTTGGTGTCAAAAAAACCCAAGCTTGAAGGACCCCCTGAGCCCCCGGTGCATGACTGCCCTGCCACTGGGGGCTCCTAGCCAGGGTGAGGTACCCCAGTGCACTGCAGAGCACAGCGGTGGCTTTATGAAGCCCCAGAGTTATTCTACTGGAGAGGAGAACTCTGAAACTACAGACTGTTTTCTCCTGTCATGGACCAGAGCCAGGTTTCATGGCTTAGTCCCAGCTTGGTGGCCTGGGAGCTGATGGGCAGAGGTGCTGGCAGAGTATCGAGCATCCCACCGCTTCGGAGAGGCACCTCAGGACTCACACGTTTAATTCCAGGAGCAGCAGTGTCAGGTTGAGTGAAATTGCCCCCGCCAGAGGATTTATTCATTTCTCCTTCCCTCTGCCTCCTGCCAGGGGCTGTGCTAAGATCCCGCGCCGCACAGTCATCTCGCTAAAGCTGAGGGGGGCTTAGTGCTTAAATGGTTTTTATGCCGCCACAGAGTTTAGTGCTTGTCAACAAAGTCCGAGGTCTTGCCAAAGAGCCTTGACAAACAGAGCAGCAGGGAGATGGGGGGAGTGGGCATCAGTGCCTCAGGGAGGAGGGGAGCACATGAACCAGGTCTCCAAACCACCCTACACACGTGGGAAAGTCACATACCCAGCTCCATGTATCCCCTCCGTCACAGAGACAAATTTGGCTGTCCCATACTCCAGGGAGAGGTGTATTTGGCCCAGCTCTAAATTTAAACCTCATGGAAACACCTTCATTAGGCATCACTAATGTGAAAAAGCAGAGCTTGCCCATGGTTTTTAAGCCCTTACTTTTGTAGGCTTTTGCAGAAATAGGTGTATATATATGACTATATTTTGTGCTGTATATTTCTCAGGCTGCTTTTACTGCTGGGGTGAGCCCGAAGCCGCTGGGAAGAGCGGAGCGCTGTTGCAGTAACTTGCTGGCTCTGCAGATGGGGATAGCAGAGCTCAGAAACCAAACCTGGCTCCAGATGCCACTTAAAAAACTTGCCCTGCCTGGGGGGAGTGGTGGTGACAAGGCACCCTCACCTCCTCCTTCTGCACCCCTCAAGAGCCTTCTCTGCACCCCTTCTGCCTTCTCAAGGGGAAGAGAAGCCCTCAAACTCATCTTCTTTCCTTTCGAGGAGCTGGGTTTGCCAGGGATGAATTTGCTTAAGGGTGGGATAGTTCAGTTTGAGCTCTGGGATGCAGGTCTGGCCCGGTGCGGAGCTGCGAGGCACACGGCATGGGTGAGCTGGCAGCGCCGAAGTCCGGAGGACTCTTGTGCTGTGGTGCCCCGGGAAGCCACCCGTCACCTCGGTGTCAGCAGGAGGAGTGAGGAGGCACACACAGCAGGGCAGGATGCCCATAGCAGCTGGCTGCCCCCATCCCGGGTGTGCTGTGGAAACAGCAGTCCCCAAGACGCCTGCTCCTGTGGGTTCTGCTGCTGCCAGTGGGTTGCCTGAGTCAAGCATTTGAGCAGGATTCGGAGAAGAGCCGGGTAGTTTTATGGGCAGTAATAGCATTTACAGCCCTACTGGCTGAGGCACTGATCCAGGGGGAAGGGAGACACCTTCCCAGCAATAACTGGATTGTAACACTAGCCCGTCTCCAGCCTTCCCAAGGGCAGGATTGGTCTCATCCTTTTCTTCAAGCATCCTCGATTGACTGATGTCGTGCCAACCCATGGGTTGGTCCCACCTGGCAAGGCCAGCCTCCCTGTGCTGGTGAGGTCTTCACCTGGTATAAACTCACGCTTCTCCCTGGATTAAGGATTAAGCCCTTCATTTTCACAGGAAGCACCGGAGATTTTCTTTCTTCATCCCGCTCCTCGGCTTTGTCCTGCCATCTGCAGTGAGTGCCCTCTTTGGCAGCTCCCCTGCCCGATGGGCAGGGATGGCGGGCAGCCCCGCGCGCACCCCACATTGTTTTCCCATCACCTGCCACAGGCCCCGTGTGTTTTCATTTAGTCGACATAGGGAAAAGCTGTAAAACATATGTCTGCTTCCCAGGGAGAGAGAAAAAAAAATTACTCCAACAGCTTGGTCCAGTTAACGGCTTGGGCTCTCGACTGCGCAGTTGGCTTTGCTGGGACTTTGTTTCATGCTCTGCGTTAGCTGGCCCCCTTCTCTAGCTGGATCAAGGTGTGTGTCTGGGGGGAAGGATATTTGGGGCCAAGGATGCTTGGGGTGCGGGGCAGGAGGGGGAAGGATGTCCCCAGCAGCTCAGGGAGCGTGGTGGGGCTGTGCTGCCCCCCCAAGAGCGGGCAGGCAGGAGCACTTTCCACCCCACCCTCCGTGGGCTCCTCCCAGCACAGCTCCCCATCCATCCCATACATTTACCTAACGCTAATGAGACGTATTGATTGGAATGATGGGATTTGTAAAGGTCGCAGGGTTAAAGTACATAAAACCAGCCTTTCTGGAGCTGCAATATCAGGGCCGATGGGTCTGGTGGGAGAGATTAAAGGCCTCGTGCTGCAAGAATGGAGAGAGCTGACAGCAATTACATTTCAGATGTGTGCATAGTTATAACCCCCCCTCCGCAAGACAGGCGACCACGTCCCCACCACTGCAGAGCAGGTCTCCAACCCCCATCTCCCTTTCAAAAGCAGGATTTCAACAGAGCAAATCAGGGAATGAAAGATGACAAAAAAGGGGAAAAGGAGACAGAAAGACTGGAGATCCCTTTGGAGAGGTGGTGCCCAGCCCCATCCCTGTGGCTGGGCTCATGACACTGTTTTGGGATTCCCAGCTGAGCTGTTACGGCATCACTGCACTAAAAATCAACGTTGGTGGAATGAAAACTCTGAAAGAACTACGGTCCCTTTTGTTAGGGCAGGACTCCCACTACTGGTAATGAGCTGACAGGTCATTAGAGCTCTGTCTGTCCCCTGGAAAGGTTCGAGTTCGAGGGCTGGAGGAGTCCAGATCCCCAGAACCACAAATGCAGTTTGTCCCAGGTCAGGGTTAACAAGTCTTGCTGAAGGTGGGAAATGGATCTGGACATCACTTTTTCTAGAGGTGTTTTTCAGCCACGTATGAGGACACCTGGGAGCTCGGTCCCTTTTGCTCTGCTCTGGGCTGCACCCGAAGGTGTCTGCTGGAGCCATTAGGGCCAGCACAGCTCTGGTGGAGTCAATCTCGCTCCATTATCTCTCCTTGTAGGCCCCTCTCTGCACAGTGTGTTTGTACCTTGGTCCAAAACAGAGAAGAGCAAGCACAGCCAAGAGAGTTGTATCATTTGAACTCCTGTGCTGGTTCTGGGGTGCAGGAGGACAAACATGTGCCTTGGTGGCTTTCCTAGGTCTCCAGAGGGAACAAGCAGAGACACGAGCTAGGCTGAGGGATGCACTCATGTTAAGAAAGGATTAGTGTCGACAATATCACTGGACACAGAAACAGCTAAATTAGCTCCATGACTCAGCTCTATTAGCCCAGGCTTAAAGCTCAGCTCCAGACAGGAGGAAGCCTGGCTCAAGGGCTTTTCAGCCCCAGCTCATCTTGACTTCACATCACCCGCTGTACCTCTGATGGCAGGATTAACACCAGGGGCACTTGGGACTCAGGAAACCTGGCTCCATCTGGCACCACACCAAGCCAAGAACACGAGCAGGGGCTGCACCTCCCCAGGGATAAATCCCAGGATGAAAACCAGCAGGGTAAAGGAGCCATTCGCCAAGCAAGGAAAGAGGCACGCTGCTCACCTGTAACTGTAGCTGTCTCAGGCTTAGAGCCTTTCTCTGGTGACAAGGCAAGGCTTAGGACACAGCATGAAGCACCAGCGATTTTTACAGCCCCTGCAGAGTGATTGTGTATCAGGATTTTCCCCTGCTGCCCATCCACACATGCTGGAGCTTTAAATCCTGCCCCAAAGCCCTGTCAAATGGGCTGTACTGGGAAGCAGGAGCATCCCCAGACCCCACAACTCACCACCAGTGTAGCTCAGTCTTTATCTATCCCTCCTGCGTACTCTCTTTCCCTCTCTCAGATGGTAATGAGTGGTTTGCACTGGGAACTAAATGAAGTTGATTGCCCACTGGTGTCTGCCATTAGTGGTAATTAGTTAAAACATCAGAGTATAAACAGTAAATTGGCTCTAATAATTAATACTAGCACTCAAGCATATGAGAGACACAGAGACTGCGAGAGAAGCAGCGGCAAGCTTGTAAAATCAGCTGGGGCTGCTTTAATTAAAAAAGAAGGAATGTAAGTAACACAGTATTGGAAAAAGGACAAAAG
Organism: Arenaria interpres; assembly: GCA_013399435.1. Lineage (NCBI taxonomy): Eukaryota > Metazoa > Chordata > Aves > Charadriiformes > Scolopacidae > Arenaria > Arenaria interpres. The sequence continues at coordinate 166,721 of VXAK01007808.1, read as the reverse complement.
CCATCAGGATCTTGTTCGTTAGGAGCATGGTCTTTTCTCCCCTGGAGCACAGCAAAGCTGAGGGCTTGCCTCAAGCCTCGGGTACCCGCTGCTGTGAGATGCAGAGCCCATGATGCAGATGCTGTCGCATCCCCAAGGTGCTGGGGGACCACTTGTGTGATGAGTTTTAGCGATGTCCCCAGTCTCCTGGGGTGATACAAAGGATTGTAACATGTGGATCTACTCCTGGTGCTGTGGACGTAAGGCAACCTGGGCAGATGGGTGGTATAATCCCATGGGATTTTTCAGGGGAGATCTGCTTGGATGGAAGGAGCTGCCTCATTTGGCTGCTCCCTGCTTAATGAGGGCACTTTCCTCTTCTCTGCCCTCCAGCAGCAGATTTGACCTGAGGTGTCCTTCAGGAAGAAGGACCTGGCATGGAGTGGATGGGTCCTGCCAGGGAAGGTTGGGTTTACTCTTAGAATAACAATTTTTTTCTGCAGGTCTTGCTGACCTGCATCCTTCCCCTTCCCATCCTTCATCCCCTGCACACCTTCCCCTTCTCCCAGCCACAGAAGGGTTCCCATAGCACTGCCTTGGCAGAAAGCCCCATGCCCCCCGAATGCCTGAAACAGTTCATCTTAAAAATAATAATAACAATAAAATATAGTGTAAAGCGGTAATATTGTCAGTGCTGGGGTGGTGCTGAGCAGCTGGTGCTCCCAGGGAGGGGTGCGGGATGGCTCTTTCTGCAAGGGGGCAGCCCCTGGCTTGGGCAGAGACGTGGCGTTGGGGAGGAGGGGGAGGCTGCATGTATATCACTATTAATCATCCCCACGTACGTTAACCATGCTAATGTCGTAAGTGACAATAGCCCATCTCGGCTCTTGATTTAGGGTCTGTGAACGGAAGCTGGGCTCCTGGGAGTAAATGCGTGAATCCTCCACTGGTACTAAACCTTCTAATAAATCTAACGCACACCAAAAAGCCCTGGGCACTAAATCCCAGAATCCGGTAATTGAAACCCTTACAGCTCTCAGAAAAAAAGGTAACCGGTGAGTGGAAGTGAGTGTATGTTTTTACAGAATATACATCCTATCTGCACCTGATTATCTCCAGCAGAGACAAAGGAAACCCGGAGCCTCCTCGTAAAGCACCTCGTTCCACAGACTTAAAATAATACCTTTGAAAATAAGAGCCAAGCAGCCCCGTGCTGCGGGGGCTGACGCTGTGCTCTGCAGACTCAAGGGGGCAGAGGCAAGGAGCTTTGGTCCCTTGCTGCATCCCAGGGCTGGCCCAGCCCTGGGCAGACGCCATGTGGTGGTCCATCCCTCTGCTGTCCTCCGCTGCAGTGCCTTGGTGTCATGGGGGGGTGGTGGGCTGGCACGCTTGGGGACAGGCCTGGCTCATGCATGCCTTTGCAGCAGGCTGTCAGTACCAGCAGAGGAGCATCCCTGAGCTGTCCCTGCCCTACAAGTCGAAGGGGCAGAGGAAGAGCAGGACATTCCCTTGGGGCTCAGCATCCCAGCCGAGGTGGGGTGGTGCAGGGCAGCTGCCCAAGGCGGGGGGTGGTGAAGGTGTTCCCCCACCAACTAGGTCTTCAGTGCAGGGAGCAGCTGGACAAGCAGAAATGTGTGTGGGGCTGACCCCCACCTCCCAGAGTGGGCATTTGCAGGCACAAGTATGTTCGTGTTGCGGCAGCGATGAATTCTGCATCCTTCCCATGGCTTGTGTGTGTCTGGTAGCCAGTGCTGAGGCTGTTTATCGTTTTGTTTACTTGAAAAAAGATCACGTTGGTGTTTTATTCTGCTTTTAATCTCTGTTACAGGCCACTCTGTAATGCCTTGGCAGGGGACTTAATAAATATAGTCATTTGGATAATGAATGGTGATGATACAGGCAAGCTTGCAGGAGGCTGCAGAGGAAAGATGCTGCACAGGGCACCTGGCTGTGTCTGGAGGCAGGAGGACCATGTGTCCTCCCTAGGATTGCCCCCCCTGCCCAGAAGGTCCTGCAGCCCCGGCTGGTGATTGGGACACAGGGGTTGCCCAGCCCTTTCCCAGTTCAGCATCCTTCCTCGTGTGAAGAAAGCTGAGACGGGCAGGGATGCAGATGCCTGGTGTCCTGCCTGTTGGTGACCACAAGCCTGTCACCCACCAGGACTAGGGAATGCCCTGGGGAGCTGGGAGCGTGCCATGCACACCGCAGCACCGCTCTGTGCAGCACTTCTGTGCAGTGGCTTCCTGCAGGAGACTGGAGCGGTTTTATTCCCCCTCTCCCTACCTTTCCCTTCACCGCCGCCTGGCTGTCCCTCTGTACTACCACAGATCATCCTTGTAGCCCCTCTTGCCATCTCCCACCCGCTGGAGCCCTGCATCCCTCCCGCCCTGCTCTCTGCAGGCCAGCAGAGCTGTTTTCGGATCAGCCGGTGCCGGCTGTAAGCGAGCTGTGACGGACACCCAGCACGGCCACCCATCTGCATCTCCCATCCCATCCCAGGGCGCTGGGACCATCCCCTCGGGAACAACCACGGGATTTCCATCGCCTCTCCCTCCCTAAACCTGGGGAGAGCCTGAGCACCCTCATTTCTCAGGTCACCGCTTGGCTAATGGTCTATTAATTTGTTCAATTGTCCCCTGTGAGGCAAACTCAATTTCTCCCCGAGATTCCTCCCTGGCTGTCGACATGGTGATGGATAGGACGAGCGGCTGTCACCGCCGGCCCCGGCGCCCACTCGGCACGCCGGGCACCCGCACCGGCCCTCCGCCTGCACGCCAGCGCCGCTCCGGCGGGGCCAATCTGCCGCCTCGCGCCCAAGGATCTGTCTCCGGCAATGAAAAATGACAGAAATATTTAAGGACAAATAAGGTTTACAAACCCAATTTAAAATTATTACGGGAGGCCCCGGCTGCAGATGGGCCCAAGCTGATTCGCGGCGGCAATCAAATCGAATTTCCTTATCGTTGTATTATTTTAGGGCGTTATCTGGCCCCATAATGCAGTTATAAATTCAATTTCATCTGTGAGCGTTCATTGTTTACTGTCGCCTGTTTGCTGGGGAAAATGTAAACACTTCGCAGCCCTCGGCTGCAAAATTAATTTCTGGCAGAAAACGGGAAAGGGGAGAAAAAGTGGAAGGTTCCAAAAAAAAAAATAGAGAAAACAAGAAAGGTGATGGCGGGAACGCTGCTGGGCACGAAGTGAGGGGTGGCCAGGGCGCAGGGCAGTGGATGGGCATGGGTAGGGATGGATGGGGACGGGTACCCGGGTGGCATCGGCAGCTCTCGCCTCTCCTCCCCACTGCCCCATCTCTCCCCTGTGCAAAAGGAGAAAAAAAAAATTAAAAAAATACACAGTGACCTGCTGGGGCTGCCAAGGGAAAGTTGAAGGTCTCCCATTAATTCCAGACTAAAAATGACAAATTCATCTTCTACGACAATTAAATGAAGTCAGTAATTGATGCTAATTGATCTTCAGCCGAGAGGGCTCTTACTGCTTCGCGTGCTCTCCCCGATGCTCCGCCACTTTTCCCCTTCCCCGCTCCTCCTCCCTGCAGCCCCGTGGGTCCATCCCCATGGCCGTGGGGACGTCCCCAGGGCCCCGACGGCCGCTCCTGAGCCTGTCCAGCCCCGCCAGCCCCGCGCATCTCTTTCAGCCCCTCGCTTCGTGGAATTTGCATTTA
>VXAK01007808.1:118004-158974 GCA_013399435.1 Arenaria interpres | reverse complement strand
ACGGGTGGGGGTGGGGAGGGTGGGATGTTCAAGCACAAGGAAGAGTTTAAAAGATTGGGGCACCGTTTGCTTGGATTCAGATCACTGGGACTTATTTATAGGAGCCTACAGAACTACTATATGTATAGGAGGTTATCGAATGGTTGTATAGACTCAGAGAGAGGAACTCTATAGGAACTATAGAACTACATAGAGACAACTATATATATAACATAGAACTATCATATTATCTAGAACTCATGTATAGGAGCCTGTAGAAATATTCGTATGGCATTTTCCCCCCTTATCAGAATGGGTCAATAAGCAGGAATCACGGGATTTAGGGAAATACAAAAGCAGGCATTGGCATGTTGGTGTTTTCCCCAGGGGAACCCTGGTGGGTGCATGCCGTGGGTCCGTGCCTGGCGGAGGGGGGTGTCTCTGGTGCACAGAGGTGCAGATCCCCAGGGTTGCCCTGGCATCCTGGGTCCCCTGCAGAGCACTCCTGAACTCCTCTGCTCCCAGAGAGGGTGGTAGCCCAAGCCAGAGGGACACTGAGTGATTACCCTCACTGAGCCTTACAAAAGCACATCCCCAGCATCCCCGATGGGCTGGCGGCAGGGGAAGAGATTAGCCCACGGCGGGTTTGCCGGGTGGGAGCAATGCTCTGGGGTCAGCACTCCACCGCCGTCCCTCTGCGGGGCTGTGTTCTCGCAAGCGAGCTCGGCCGATTGAACGGGGAGCCGGAGCAGCCCAGTGACGGCAGTGGCCCTGCTCCTCGTCTCGAGGGTGGGCGAGACCCGGCCGGCCCCGGCTTTGAGCACACACAGCATTCTGCTGCCCTCGGGCACGGCCGGGGCAGCTGGGGTGAGTCTCTATCCCCAACTTGGCCACCGACTCCCTCTCCAGCGGTGGGTGACCCGTGCCATGTGGGGCTTTCAAATTCGAGGACGCAAGTCCCTCAGAGTCCCAAAGTGCTTTTAAAACTCCTTCTTTAACCTCTGGAAGCCCCTTCCTTGCATGTGAAATGGAGACAATAAACACCTGAGATGAAAGGGCAGCTTTTCTCTGCTAAGATAAAGGGGTTTGCTCTTTTCCCGGGACTCATTCAGTACAAGTGGACGGGTCTGGAGGCTGAACCGCCGGCAGGGAGAGCGCACCAGCCCTGGAAAGCAGCAAGGTCGTTTTTTAAGTTGGAGAAAAGCAGCTTAGAGGAAATATAAATTGCATTGAGTGAGCAGGACTTGAAAGCAGGGAGGGCTCCTCAGATGGGGAGCTGGGGAAAATGATGGAGGGAACGTAAGAATGACAAAGCATGTCGTTCCAGTGGAGTGCAAGACGATTTGCTTTAGCTCATTAAATACTGCAATAAAATATTAATAGTTATTGTCCCTCTATTTTTTGTAATTATCCTTGCAAAGAAGGATCTGCTGCAAGTCACTAATGTATTCCCAGCAGCGGGTTGCTTTTTAATACGGTGATGGCAGTCAGGGGTGAGGAGCAGGGGGGGAATGAAAGCGTTTATGTGTGGCCAGAAAATAGTTGTATGATCAGGGTCATTAAGGAACCAGCACTGTCTACAGAGGCAGAGACACGAGGAGGGGAAGAGGAGGCTGTAGGGAGAGGAAGAGTGTGCAGGTCAACCCGGGAACACTCAAGAAGGGATGAGATTTGAGGACAGTCTGGTGTCCGCGTCCCACCTAACCCCAAGCAAGAAATCCATGCTGCGGCTGCCCAGCCCAGTGCACCCAGGTGTTTGCTGGTGAACGTGGTGATTTCCCTACCTGATCACTCTGACACAGCTATGAAGGACCCTGGAAGTACCAAGCTTCTGCTGCAGGAGTTCAGATGACCCAGGGACAGCACAGGCACATGGAAGGTAGACCTCAGGGTGCTGTGCTGTGGGAGGCTTCCCTCCATCACATCCCTCGTCTTCTCCACACCATGCTCCAGACAGCTATTTTTGGACCTCAGCATCTCTCAGTAGTTGAAGAAGCCTTTCCCAGGAGTTTTGCCTGACTGAGCACCCTGTGAGGTGGTCCCCAGCATGGTCAGGGACCCAGATGATGGCTGGTGGGCCAAACACCATCAGCCTAGCCGGAAGGTATCTCAGGGACCACACTAGATCTAGAGATTTGTCCCAGAAGAAGCTGTGGGGCAGCATCTGCCTCTCCCCATCCCACTGCCATCTCAGCCTGTTCCCTCATCCTGGTGCGTCCCCGACCCAGGAGTAGGGACCTGCCTGCCAGCCCCTCTGATCCCCATGGCAGTGCCAGTCAGGGGGTCACTGTCACCTGGCAGAGACATGGCACCGCACAGGAGCAAGCAATGCTGGTGCTGTGGCCGGGACAGGCTCTGGTAGAAAGCTTAAAAAAGTGAGGTGGGACGTCTCTTCCCAGGAGCAAAAAGCCCCTCTGGGGCTTGAAGCTTCTGCAGCAGCACCAGCGTCACTCACACCCTACTGTCCTCTGGCCAGGCAAAACCTCACTCCGCTTCCTCCAGCTCTGGTTTCCTGCTTCTTGAGCAAAGAGGTGTTTTGCTGAGTCTGGACGAAGCTATTGGCTTCAACAAAGTGTGGTGGGGGAGCTGGGGCTTTTCCAGCCAGGGGCAACCCGTGGTGCCTGGGGTGGGTGAGTAAAGGCTGAGCCCCAGCAAAGCACTCCCAGTGTGCAAGACCTACCTTGTGATCACCGTGGGGTGGCTTGGAAAGAGCCTTGGCCAGAGGAGACAGAAAACTGCTCTGCTGGCAGAGGAGGAGAGAGCAGGGATCCCGGTAACACAGGTGACAGCACAGTGGTGTGGGCAGCAGCAGCAGGGCCGTGCCACAAGCTCATCTCGGGAAACAAAGCCTCTCCTGGTGATCTGTCCATCCACCCAGGCGAGCCGAGGGCAGGACAGCCGTGTCCGTGATGCTGCCTGCAGTGTCAGGGATGCTCCTGCTTCCTGCACCGGAGGAGGGACAGGGGCTCCAGCCCCGCTCAGATCCCATCAGCCGACCCTCAGAAGAGAAACGGTGCTGACAGGTATCTAAGCGAGGCAGAATTAAGGGAAATGATAATAAATGTAGATGGTCAGGCGGGGGAATGAAATGATCCATCTTTTGCATGTTAGTCAAGAGGTGCTCGCAGGCTCCCCCCTCCCCGCTCCCATTCAATCAGGGCCTGTCAGACCTCCAGCAGGCTGGCATTTTTGTGAAGAATCTCTCGGCTAAAAATTGTTGTCATTCCTATTTCCTTGTTATCAGTCGGCGGCACCTCGGCGGAGCCCGGAGATTAACGCAGAATCGCCGGGCGAGCATCCATTCCCGAGGAGCCCTATCCATTACGCCGAGCTCGGCGGGTCCCTCCCGCCTCACCTCCCACATTCATCATCTTTAACGCTGACAGCCCGGCGCAGGCCTTTCAAATTTATCTCACCGCGTCCCGGGCAGGCTCTATCCGTCAAACTGCGCGAGAGGGAGCGAGCGGAGCGCCGTCTCCTCTCCCCTGTTCGTCGGGGAGGGAGAGGGGGGGAACAACCTGCCCGTGTGAGGGACTCGGTAAAAGATTGGTCCGAGATACACAATTAATCATGGCTCGCATCAATTTGCTTGATTTACTCCCCGGAGGGAGAAGGGGCGTAAACACGGCGTGTGCAGAGGCAGTGTGGAAACATAATGTGTCTGTCTATAGGAAAAACATTAACACATCATCCCCGTTGTGGGTGATTGATGGGGGAACGGGAGAGGGACAGCCCGGAGCTGGCAGGGTGACAGAGAGCCAGGAGCTTGCCAGAGAGACGGACCCAATGGAGATGAACCTCAGGGGCCACCGGTCAGGGCAGGTGGCACCTGGCACATCCAACCCACCTTGTGTTTCCCTCCCGGTGCTCTCCCCGAGGCGGCATCCCAGACCGAGCATCTTCCCTCGCACCGAGACCCTCTGGGTGGGGAAGGGAGATGGGAAGAGGAGCTGCTGGCCGTGCTACTTGTGTGAGACAGGCACTTCAGGGTACAGATATATGAAACATCCCATCTTCAGGGTGATACAGAATCCAAAGCAAATCTGCTATTGCACATAAAAATTTCCAAGGCATATTTAACTTTCGCCACTGCGTCCTAAATGGGTGGCAGTGCAGCTCGCTCTGCCTTGCCTTCCCTGAATTCCTCCTGGAAATAACTTTTTCTCCCCGTCCCTGCCAGCGGATGTGTTTCAGGATGAGATCCAAATGGTTGGAGCGTGCTTGTGAAGCCCTTCGGTAGCCTTCAGGGCGGGAGATGCCGTAGCAATGAAAGATGCTGTTATTATTAGATCCCAAGCACTGGGTTGTGCCATCCCTTGATGGCTCTGGCGGAGAGAAGAGGCTGACTTTTATGGAGAAAGTTACTGCTGTATTTACAATCCAAACCTCCTCGTAACCAGCCGCAGGGTGGAGGAGGAAATGCGGAGAGAGTGTGTGATGATTTAATGTGTCCTTCTCACATGCCTTTCAGCTAAGGAGCCTCCTCCCTCCTTCACCAACCCACCCTCGGCCGGTCTCCAGCTCGGTGATCACACCCAGGCGAGGAGGAGAGCGGGAGGAGAGGTTTAACCAAGGTCAAAATGGGGGAGCAGGAACCTGGAGACCCATGTCCCAGACCTGCATCTTCCTAGATAAAGTCTTGGTGGAAATAAATGGTACCCAGAACCCAGGCACAGGGTTCCCCACTAGCTTTCAGGCAGGTTATGGTGTTGCGGGGGGGAAATGGGGGCTCATGAGAGTTCACTGCTGCTGACAAGAAAATCTGCACCTGATATTTTTAAGGAATAACCTAGCTGATAGGAATAGCTTAGTGTGGCTGCCCAGGGAGCTGGTGGAGTCTCCATCTCTGGGCACATTCAAAGCCCGCCTGGACACATTCCTGTGCAACCTGCTCTAGGTGGACCTGCTTTGGCAGGGGGGTTGGACTAGATGATCTCCAGAGGTCCCTTCCAACCCCATATGATTCTGTGAGGGCTGTGCACAAGCTCTTACCACCCAGACAGACATGTTTCCCCAGGCAGGTCGCAGGCCACAGACCTTTCCTAAACTCAGCACCATCTCTGCTGGGAGATGTGGGCACCCACCTGAGCCATGCTGCTGGGTTTGCTCCCTGGTTAGCTGGCGGTGGTGTTGAACAGGCTTCCTCTTGCCTCACCACACGTGATCCTTAGCTGGGACCTTCCCGCTGGTGCTCCTGTCATTTGGGCTCTGAACAAGCAGCAATTTCCCCATATATATTTCTTAATGTGCCCAAGGCTGGGTTTCAAAGCTAGTCCTTCCAGCTCTTCTCCTGCCTCCCTGCTTGGGGTTTCCTTTGGCTGCACCCCAGCGTTTCCACCTGGGAGGAAGGGATACTAGTGCGGGGGCATCTGTCATCCACAGAGCACCGGATGGTGCTTTCTAAGTCAGAAATGCACAAGACAGATATCATCTGCCTTAAATGAAGCCTGGAGGGATGTGGGCATGATGTGAGTATCCAAACAGACTGTCCATTAGTTGCCCTCCTGTTTGCAGGGAGAAAAGCCTAGTGTGTCACATCTTGTTGTCTGGCTGGCCAGCTCTCGGTACAGCGCTTCAGACCCTTCCTATTTCAAATTCAGAGAGTAGGACTCTGAGAATAACTCTGAGAAGAACTCTGAGAATAAGCACCCCAGCCAGGGGCTGCTCCGATCCACAGGAAAATTCCCATCCCTTCTCCGTGATGTGCAGCACCAGCCCGTGCCCGCACACCCTCCTCAGGGTAGATTCCGTCCTGAAGGCACCCAGGCTGAGCTCAGGCAGGATCGGGTCTGTGACCCACAATTCCGGGTTTGCTTTAAATTGATCGGTTTAATTTAGTTTTGTTCTCCCCTGAATTAGTTGCAGCGGAAGAGGAATTTTTGTGTCGTCTTATCTCGTGGAAATTGCCCATGATTTTGTAGTGGCTGTTTAATATATATATATGTATGTATATGCTGGGTTTTACAGCCCATTTTTATCACCTTTTTATTATCTCGGGTCAAAAGCTTTACTGGGTTGCATTCAGGGAATTATGCAAACTAAGAGAAAATACCATAGCAAAACTATAGATTTTCTCATTAAACTCTGCTTGGACATGTAGTTATTGTAGTAAAACTCTAGTAACTATTACAGGCCCTAATATAAAATTATAGTTTGACACCTCAGCGTGATTGGCCTTGCACTGCGGTTAAATTAACCCTTTCTGTCCCTTGCCTGCTCAGATTGAAGGCTTTTGCTGGATGTGGGCAAGCCAGGGTGGCTGCGCTGGGGGGTCTCAGCCTGGAGCTTGGCTGGAGCACCCACGGTCCCTCCGTGGTCTGCAGCTTCAGAGCAGCTTCCTCCGAGCTGTCACTCCAGCAAGCATCTGGAGAGGCAGTGATGCTCAAGCAAGGGAGTATCCCACAGCTCCAGGTGGATAAAGTCCAGCGAGGAGGTAGGAGTTTGCAGTCTCCCCCATCGCCCCAGAAATTGCTTCGTTCCCACTACCCAGAGACTGGGTAATTCTCCCTGCTCTGTGCACTGTGGATTTAAGGAGCGATAATCATATTCAGCAACTTAATTATCTCAGACCAGATTTTCTTCTCAATTACACTCAAGTAAATCTGGAGTGATTCCATTCAAGTGGATGGCGTTAGTCCACCCTTGTTAAAAATAAAATCAGATAAAATCTCATCCCTGCCTTTTAGCAAATCTCCACGGCTCTGCTGGTAACACTGCAGGGATCATGGGAGTTTTTGGGGACCGGCTAACGCAGTGATGAGGAACTGTGTTTAAAACAACTCGGATGGTCCAGTCAGACTGGGGACTATTTCCTTCTGATTGTCTAAATAACATTTTAAAGCCATGTTGATAATAACCTGCGGTAGCGTGACAGTTCAGCAACTTCATTCGAGGGAAACACTTAATCATATTTATTATGTAAACACAGCTTGCCATGCCCCCATTAAATTATTAATAGTACCATTAACATATTTACATATAAATCTTATAGCAATTGATGGAAATGGCTTCAAGAACCTTGCGTTAGCTCCCTTTTTGTAATGGATTCTCTCTTGCAAATAGCCATTTATTAAAGAGACAAAATATTAATTTTTTGTTAAATGTTCATGTCAAAAATGTCACCTTTGCAGTTTTGCAAATTGCCATTTATGCAAAACCTACTGACTTGGTATTTTCCTGTCTTAAAAAATGGTCTGTTTAAAAATATTGCTTCAGTAGGAGCAATTAAGGAGAATGAGAGTAAAGATACTTCAGTGATCTGGGTTTTTTTTTGCATTTTCGTTAATAATCAAGTTGATAAGCTGAACTACACAAGTACTGGAGGGGTTGTCCCATCACTTCACCCCGGGAGGCACCCTAAAATGGCCCCCAGTCCTGCTGCCTGGAGGTTAACCTCTGATCAAATCACACACACTTGCTATGTATTTACAAAAGCTATTCGCTGTTCCTGGGACCTGAGTTAATTTACTTTCGCCCGGAGTCATGCCCAGATATCCCAGTCAGAGCTGGGATCACTCTAATGGGATGCCATCCCCCAGTTACACGTAGGGGATGCCAGACCAGAGTCCCAAGGAGATGCTGCAAAAGGGATGTGGTTTGCGCGCACAGTAGTTGGAGGTGCTGGGCACCAAGGGCCCCGCAACTCCCCTCTTTTTCCTGTGTTTCCTATGAAAAGGGGCAAGGTCTCCTTTCAGAACAGGAGTGGGAAACTGAGGGAAATAGGTGGCACAGTGGGAGCATGGGGGGAAGACATTAAGGAGGATAGGGAGTATGGAGGCAGAATTTACCAGAAAGGATAAAGAGAAGAGGATGGAGGGTAGGTTAGTCCTTCTTCTCCTGGTTCTCCTCCAAATTCTGCATCTTTCCTAGCCAGCACAGCCCTGACTTAATATTGCTAATTAGGCTCTATACTGTAATTCCTTAATACCTTCCAGGTAGCGATATCCCAGGGTGATTCATTCTCAGGATTGCCAATTTTCACAAGTTTATCATAAGACTCTCAGGATTATTTTTTTTCCTCCTTAAAGTTTCAACCCCTGCAATCAAGTGGTGATATAAGAATCTCAGTTTTCCTTTAAATAAATAGCAAAGGCATGCTTCAAGCCCTGTGGTCAGGGCAGAAAGCTTGAGTATGTGCTGTGAGCATGGTCCTTAAAATCTAGAGACCAGAAGGCAGAGAAACGATGATCACAAGGTTGTGGAGTTGTAGGATAATTTAGGTTGAAAGGGAGGTCATCATGCACTTAATTTCCGATGCATCTCATACTTAAATGGCAGTTTTCATTAGTATTTTTAGTAGTAAAATTAATAAAACATAGCTCATAGTTTTGTGTGAACTATATATACTATATATCTCCATAGTGTGAGGTATAAATCTCTGCCGAGAGCCCGGCTGCTCCTTGCCCCCCTGGCACATCCAGCTGCAATGGCAGACATCCCACACCAGCAGCTCTGAGCCAAGCAGAGGGGACAAAAACAGTTTGTTGGGAAGGACCCATAACCGCCTGAACTGGAACCTGCTGGGGACCCATCACAGGGCTCCCATCCCAGCTCCGCTCATGATGCATGACCTCAGCGAGTTGTATCTCCCTTCCACACCTCCCTTCTTCCCACTTGAATATGGGGGGAATAAGGCACTTTCCTTTCCGGAAAAGTATTTAAGAATTAGACCTTATTATGGTAATGTAGAAGCCAGGAAAAGACAGAGGAGGCATTACATAGGATTTTTTTCCCTTTCTCAATTAAATGAATGTTCTCCTAAGCTGTCATGCCCAGCCCTCGTGTGTGCTGTTACAATTGTCTCTAAAAACTCTGTCTGATTTTTCAAGCAATTTCTCACGAAACAGGCACTTTCAGAAAAATCATAAGAAAGCAATCGTTTCAAATTGGTCATTTGGGACTCAAATTACTAATCTAATACATTTTTTATTGAGGGTTCCTGAAAGGTTCCATAAAACACAGTCTGTGAAGCTGCCCAAACTTGCCAGCCTCCCAGTTTGACAAATCGAACCCAACAATCCACTTTGCAGCTCAGGTTTAGGGCTCGCGAAGCTGCCAACGAAATAGCAGCGTTTATATTTCTCCATCAATAGTGCCTATCTGGTCAGATTTTTAAATTCCCTGGGGTGTTTTGTTGATATTTTTTTGGCCTGTCATGGATTTTTGTGTCCATGTCCAAGCTGCAATGCTGATACTGGGGGTATTCGGGTGGGTTGACCTGGAATCTGCTGCTGAGCGTCAGCTCTGGCACCACAAAGAGGAGCGAGCGGGAGGACAAAAGGCGGGTCAGGCAAGGAGAGGACCGGGAACCAGAGACAGAGTTCTTCATTATTTATATTATTTTTATTATTTATATTCTTTTAGTATTTTGTTGTATTATTTAGAATGTTTTTTATGTTTTTCTTGAGGCTGCGCTTAGATGGAGTCCCTATAGTGGCAGAGCACCACACGCAGTCCCTGTCCCACTGAGCTTGAGGGCTGAACACAGAGGGGAGCCAAAATGTGGGAAAGACAAAGTTTTCTAAAAATGAGGGCTCAAAGAACGGGAAAATGAGTGAAATCAAACAGGCAGTCTCTGGTCCCAACTGTCTGTGTCATGTCATGGCCATAAGACCATACCCCCCTCTTTGCAGCAGTTTTTTGGGAAATGGGGTTAGTGCTGACCCATTTCCCAGCAGCCACTTGTGGTTACAAAGCATCAGTGTTCCCACACACAAGGCATTAATCAAATACATGTTAATTATTTTGGCAGATGCTGAGGGCTGCCTTGAGGTAGGACCAAAAAACCAGCGCTTCTCTAATCAAGTTTAATAAAATCCAAAACAAAAGTGTGTGGGTTGACAGCCACCTCCCTCCCGGTGCCGGAGAAGCAGCACCCAGCGAGGAAAATCAAGTGGTGTGAGGCAAATAGCAGCTCAGCTTGCCAAGAGCCCAACCAAAATTGCTCTTCCCCTGTAACGTCTGGTGGCAATTTTTCCTCTGCAAGATCTGCCCGTCGGGAGCAAGGCAGAAATGTGGTCTTGGGGAGGGTTTTCTAGCAGTGCCTGCTTCTTTTTCTGGCTGGCACAAGAGGGTGGAGGGGAGAGGGAAGGAGTGGGGCAGCCTGAGAGGGATACGGAAAGCTGCTGGGCATCGGGCAGAGATGGGGATGGAGAGCTTGGGAAGAGAGGTGGTACCTCCACCTGTGGCTCAGCACCCTCAACGTGGCTGACAGAGTGGGGATGGAGATGGTGCAGTGCCGATGCTCTTGGTCCCAGTGTCTCCCTTTGAATCTCACACTTCGAGAAGATCCACATGAGCCAGTCTGATGTGTGACGGGGGCCGTGGGGGCAGGGAGGGGGGGCTTCCTTCCAAACCCTGTTGCACCTGGTCTGCTCCTCACCTTGCAGCCCCCGGTGTCCTCCGGCTCTGCGGTGCTGAGACAGCCGGCTGTGTGCTGTCACACTCCCCTCTAACGCCTCCGAGGGGGGCTGTTACTATTTATTGGGTTAGTGTGTAGTTTTCTGCTGCCGTTAGGGTTTTACTATGGGGGATAATGCACAACGTGTAGTCAAAAAGCAGAGCTGAAATTGCTTTCAAGCCAAACAAGGCTGTTTTGGATATCAGCTGGGGCTGCACTGCAGGGGGGAGCCGTTCTTGGCCATTTCTGCCCATGGTGGTCACCCCCAGGTGGAGGGGCAACGGGCACAAGCTGGAACATAGGAAGTTCCACTCAAATATGAGGAAGAACTTCTTTACAGTGAGGGTGACGGAGCACTGGAACAGGCTGCCCAGGGAGGGCATGGAGTCCCCTTCTCTGGAGATCTTCAAGACCCACCTGGATGCAGCCATGAGTAATGTGCTATAGGCAATTCCGGTTTGGCAGGGGAATTGGATTAGATGATCTCTAGAAGTTCCCTTCCAACAATTCCGTGATTCTGTGATTCCATGATAGGGATGGTCCACAGCTCCCTGGGGAGTTTGACACCAGGATGGGAGAGCTACACAGCTTCCTACAGAGCCACAGTCCTACAAACGGACCAGAATTTATTATTGTGCTGCTTCTTAAAAAAAAAAAAAAGATAAATCCATTTATTAAAATTAATAAGCAACTTTTCAGAGAAAAACTCTTTTCCCATTTCAAAGAACACTTCCAAGCCAAGCTCCAAGCTGAGGCTGATTCAAAGGGGGCGATTCATAAATCAAGCAAAAAGGAAGGTGAAGCCAGAGCCACCCTTTAATCTTGTCTGTGGCCACACCACCAGCATCTCCTGCCTGTGCTGCCCAGGCTGGGGGATGATGGTGCCAGTCTATCCCAGCTGTGCCAGCACCGTGTCCCACATGGAGGCTCCCTTTGCAGGGGACACAGGTACTTTTTATTCCAGATGGGAAAGGGCATGTGCTCCCAGCTGTGTGTTTCCTTTGCCCAGCTCAACCTTTTTTTAGGCACTGGTGAACAGCAAGATGCCCATGGGTTTCCATCAGAGGGGCTGCGTGACCCATGGGGGTGCCTTTCCCAAGCTAAACCCTGCCTTTTCATAGAATCATAGAATCATAGAATGGTTGGAGTTGGAAGGGACCTTAAAGATCATCAAGTTCCAACCCCCCTGCCATGGGCAGAGACACCTCCCACCAGACCAGGTTGCTCAAAGCCCCATCCAGCCTGGCCTTGAACACCTCCAGGGATGTGGCATCCACAGCTTCCCTGGGCAACCTGTTCCAGTGCCTCACCACCCTCACAGTAAAGGATTTCTTCCTAATATCTAATCTAAATCTCCCCTCTTCCAATTTAAACCCATCACCCCTTGTCCTGTCACTACGCTTCCTGACAAAAAGTCTCTTGCCAGCTCTCCTGTAGGCTGCCTTCAGATATTGGAAGGCTGCTATGAGGACTCCCTGGAGCCTTCTCTTCTCCAGGCTGAACAACCCCAACTCTCTCAGTCTGTCTTCATAGGAGAGGTGCTCCAGCCCTCTGATCATCTTCGTGGCCCTCCGCTGGACCCATTCCAGCAGATCCATGTCCTTTCCATGTTGAGGACTCCAAAGCTGGACACGGTACTCCAGGTGGGGTCTCATGAGTGCTGAATAGAGGGGTAGAATCACCTCTCTCACCCTGCTGGCCACACTTCTCTTGATGCAGCCCAGGATGAGGTTGGCTTTCTGGGCTGCCAGTGCACATTGCCGGCTCATGTTGAGCTTCTCATCCACGAGCATTCCCAAGTCCTTCTCCTCAGAGCTGCTCTCCAGCCACTTTCCGCCCAACCTGTATTTGTGCCTGGGATTGCCGCGTCCCAGGTGCAGGACCCTGCGCTTGGCTTTTCCCAACACGTCTGTGGGATAGACTGAGCCGAGCAGGTCCCCATCCCCTGGAAAGCCCCACGCACCAGCCTGCTCCGCCTCTGTCCCCAGCGGGTGGGAAAGCCACCAGCACCCCTCCTTTGCAGAGGGATGGAGGGGTGTCAGGCCACCGTTCTCAGCGTGAGGTCCCTGCACAGAGAACACGTGGGGCCCGTGGCAGGTCGGGGGCGTCGCTCCCGGCTCCGCTGAGCTGCAGGCGTAGCTCTGCCAGCACCCCCATCCTTCCCGCCGCCCTTCTTTCATCTCCCTCCAAGCCGCTCCATGGCTTCGCGGGGCCGCGTGTGCTCCGTCTCCTCTTTGCTCTCACCATTCAGGCCTCTCCCCTGCCGGGGCCGTTCCCCCGCTCCGTTGTGTGCCATGGCCGCCTGCCACGGCACGGCCTCCCCGGGACGGTGTCTGATGAGCTGTTTGCTTTCGCCGGAGGGAAGAGCCAGCCACGGGGCGGGAGCAGCGGGGCAGCCATGACGGCACGTCTCCCAGCCCCTCCGACTTGGATGCCGCGAGGCGCGGAGGTGCCAAGTGCTGATCCGGCTTTTTCGCCCCGTTGAAGTCCATGGAGTTGCTCTGGATTTACACCCGTGGAAGCGGGATGGGAAACTTGGCCCGAGGTCTCGGTGCTGACCCACCGCCAGGCCTTTAATTGGGGTGGGGGATGCGGTGGAGGGGAGGAGAGGTGAGGCTCCGGGCGAGGGGGAGGCAACCCCGCTCTTCTTGGCCTCCTGGGGAAAAAGTGATGGCTAGAGCAACTGCAGCCATCGTGGGAGGGAACAGCAAGGGTCTGGGTGGCTCAGGGCTCAGAAAGAGGGAGAAATCAGGACTTCCAGTCCCTTCTCCATGCTCCTCTGCATCCCCTCCACCTAGCAAAGGCACTTCTCCTTGTGCACAGCCGGGGCACCCCAGAGCATGGGGACAAGGGGGTCCTTGCCCCCAGGAGTCATGCCCGTGCCAGTCAGGGCTGTGTTATGAAACATCAGGTCCCAGCAGCAGATGAAGAGGCTGAAGCATCAGGATGCGTCCCACCTTGTGCTGAGCATCCCTCTCCGGGGAGGGGAAGCTCTCAGGGCAGATTTCACCTTGTGCGGAAGGGTCAGCGGAAGACTCGCACACCACTTAAATCCCACTTAAGCACTCTGCACTGGGGTGAAATTAACTCTCTCCGCAGAGTAAGCCATCAAGAAAGACTGATCTAAAAATCTACGCTGGGCCGCAGCCGAGCCACACTTCTATTAGCAAGTAAAAAAATATTTCCCGTCCTTAGAGTTAAATGAGCCAATAGTTCAATCAGGGAGCGAAAAGCAGCAATAGAGACGGGGATGCTGAGTGCCTCAGGTATTGGCAATCTATGCAAGGAATCACAATAAGCAGGACTCGTCTGTTTTCTCCGTGTTTAGCAGCAGTGTTATTCAACAACCTATTTGGAAATGCCATCTTCCCAAGTCCTTTTTTTTCCCCCCCTCGTTAAAGTTGCAGCGATAATAGGGCGATTACAGTGCAATAAGCTAAACGCAATCCATTAGTGGCATCATGGCCATTTTTAGATCTTTAAAAAAAAATATCAAAGCTGTTTAAGTTTTCTTATTATGCACATTAAAGGCAGGCAGCAGGATCTGATCAAAGACACCACCACCCCTACGCTCCCCCCGCCCTCCTCCTGTCCCTGGATCTTGTCCCCCCTCTATTCATTAGTGGTCACAGCTGTGCAGTCGGCCAATTACTTGGGAATAATAAGTACATTTTGCAGTAAATTAAATATTAATTAGTCCTTGGCAGGTTGTTTTGGCTTGTTTCTTTTTTTTTTTTTCTTGTTTCCCTCCCTCCACCTGAAAACAGTGGAAGGGATGTGACACTATCATCGCTTGTGTTGGCATGTGGGTGACAGTGGCTCCCCTCTGGCCCTGTGTTCTGTCTACTCAGCGATGTCTTGCAGGGAGGTCTTTTTCCTGCTCGCCCTAGAGGGTTTGCTGATGCTGGGCTAGGATTTGTAGACCGCTCCCCAGCTTTGCCGTTACCACCTTCTCCCAACCCAGGCACGTCCCGTATCTGCCTGGGTTCCCCTCCTGTGTGCTCCACTAAGTTCTCCGGGGCAGGGCATCGTCACTCATTTCCTGTGACATGCCTGTGAGAGGGGTCTGTAGGCAGCAAATAAATCTGTGTGGGGTTTGCCTGACCTTGGGGAGGGTCAGCTCCACGGGGTGTGGGGGCAGCTTGGTTGGTGCAACCCCCTCCCCAGCAGTGCTGGTGGGAGAGATGCTGCCTGGTCCCCTGGACTTGCCTGCGAGGTTTCATCCTGCCTGCTCCTGCACAGCAGGACCCCAACTCAAACTAGTGCATGTAGTGCCAGGGGACGAGGAAGAGGAGTGGGGATGGGCAGAAGGGCCTGGATGAAGAGCGACTGTCATGCAGATCAGTGTCACTCCTGGCCAAAGCAAGTTGTCCCTTTTTTGGTTCAGTGGCAGACCCCAGGCAGGGTGACCCTTTGATCCCTTGGACAGGGACTCTGGGGACAGCACCCTGTTCCCGTGGAAGTCAGACCACCTTGAAAAAGTGCAGACTTCGGGGAAAAGTCCGGCAGACTGTGGTCAGGTGGAGACCAGACCAGATCACAAGCATGGATCTGCTGGGAAGAGCGGTTCCTTAGGCTGAGCCAGGTGGGCTAGTTCTGATGTTGTAAACACATCAGCTTATATTAAGGTTTAAAGAATGAATGCAGTGGAAAGGAAAAGTGGATGGAAAGAGCAGAGAAGCTCTGCATAGGAGGGATGACGGCCTGATGCAGAGGGAAGAGCTGTCCTTGCCCTGGAGCTCCCCAGGAGCACTGCAGAGGCTGACACGCTGGGAGCCCTCAGCAGTCAGGACAGGAGGAGAAGATGCTCTGGTCACTCACCCTTTTCCTGCTGGCTAATTCTGGCTGGAGCCGCTGTCCCTGTCACCTGGGCTGTGTCTCCCTGAAGTGCAGCATCACCTCTGCTCCCTGTGACCCAGCAGGAGCCTGGAAACAAGGAGATGGGGTCTCAGTATCCCACCCACCATTCCTCCTTGGCACTGATGTCAGTGTGAGCAGAGGAGAGAGCTTTCTGTGCTCTCTGTTCGTACTAACCCCTTACCAGGAGTTTCTGGGGCAGGAATGAGCTACATTAGCAAAGCTGGAGTAATCCGTGCCTGTCAGCAGATCGCAAGGTAAAAGGTTCCACTTGTCCAGCTCTTGGATTTACACTTTACTAACAGCTCTGCGGGCTGCCTTGTGATGCACCGTGCAACAGTTCCCCCCTTGGTGCTCTTGAGTGCAATTAAGTTGTGTTGTTTTTTTTTTTAATGTAGTTTGACAATATGCAGGTTAGGTTTGTATTTTATTTACAGCTTTTACTTGGGGACCAATAAAACCCCAGCTGGCTAATGTGAGATCTAAAACTTGCATCTCACTCTTTGCCTTGGATATCTTTTCCATGGTAAACTATTTATTTGCGTTTCATCTTGTACAAGCTCCTCTTTCCATGCTGAGAAGCCGAGAGCTCCAGGGGCTCTTTGAAGACTATTTGCTATAGGATAGCAACTGGAATTCTCTTTAAACATCCGTGCCTGCTTTGTCCTACAACTGGCCTCTTGGTGTCAACACGCAGTTTTGTGCGAGTTTCCTGTGCAAAGCTAACATTTGCACGCTCCCCTGGCAGTTGCGCTTCCAGATCCCTCTTGTTCAAGCATATCCCAGCGTTTATTCTTGCAAGCATGAGCAGCAGTTTCTCCACGTGCCAAATTAAAGGCGGCACCAAGCCCTCTTTAAAAAGGAAGATTTAACCAGGTTATGAATTACCACCGCACTGCTCGGGTAGAAAGAACGTGCTGCTTGACCTATGTGGCCGGTCAAAACGGTCCACGTTTGGATTGCAAGTACGTGGTCCCTCTGTCTCTTAGCCTTCAGGTTCTCAGCACACAGTTAAAATGCCACAAATTCTTCTTGGAAAGGGTTATTCGACAGCAGGATGAGGCGCCCGCCTGCAAAATCCCAGCACATTTCAATGTCGGGCAGTCAGACATCTCCACCTATGAGCATCCCCCGGACGCTGACCCTGGCACGCCGGCGGAGCACGTGTGAAGGGTGAGGTGGCATCAGGCTAGTGACACAAATCACGCTAAAAATGCCAAATAGCTGCGTCTACATGCATTCGCAACCCGGGGGTCGTGCTCTTGCCATAAAAAGGAAGATGAACCCTGGCGAGATGGGAGCAATGTTCCCAAGGATGCCTCTGGGAGGGAAAGATCAAGAAGCGATGCTCGTAATGGCCTCGGCTGCTAAAACAGTCAAAATAATAATGGGGTGGGGAGGATGCTGGAGAGACTACATGCAGTCGGGAGAGCCGCGTGATGGGTGCTCATCGTGTGCCGGTGTGTCTGCCCAGTGACACCCCAATGTCCCCCTGGGGTGCTGCAGGCCTTCGATGTGTGTATCCCAACATCCAGCCCCGTTTTAAATCCCAGCCGGGATTTCTGTTATGTGGGTGGAAATGGCCGGGGCAAGCTCTAGGAAGACACAGAAGGGAAAATATTTTCTTTCTCTCTGGCGTTATTTTTTTCCCTTCTTCTGTTTTCCCTTCTGCTTTTCCTTTGCCATCTCACGGCTCTCTAAATTCATGGGAGCTCTTCCTCAAGGTGAAATGAAGGCTCCGGGCTGCGTTTGGTGGTGCTGGGAGGGGGGGACGAGGGTCAGGGAGGGTTAAGCAGGGAGGGGGCAGTGCAACAAGGCAGCCTGATCTAGTGATTAAACAAAGGGATTCAGCCAACATGTGTAAAATTAAGTGATCAAGAGTTGATTACAGAGTGCATTGATTGTGTACTGATGGATTAAACAGAGTCGTGCTCGGGATGCGATTTTCCGAGCCGGGCACGGAGAGCGCAGGCAATCGACGTGTTGGCCAGAAGGACCCGCTTCTCCCAAACCCTGGCTTTTATACATTCTCCGGATAAATCTGCAGAGAGGCCCGTGGAATTATAATCGATTATCCATTTCTCAAAGTCACTTAAGGGCCCTGAGCTACAAGCTAAAGTGCCGGTGCTGCGAAGAGGCATTGGGTATGCGCCGGCATGTGCAGGTGCTGGCGCGAGGGGAAAATGTGGCAATGACCCTGCGTGCTGAAAGCTGATGAATCTATTTTCTTGTAGGAAATAGTTTTGACAGTTCAATATCTGTGTTTTCGATATGTGCCCCACACACCCCCGAGGGAGGAGAGGAGAGGAGCCGGAAAGTGGGGGGAGGGAGTGGGTGGGAGGCAGGGAAAGACTCTACCCCATCACCCCTTCAAATTATAGACGGATCAGTATATCACCAACTTAACAGGCTGCCCTCTAAGTCAAGGGCATGGAGACGCGTGGCTGCCTATGAGCGTCTGCTGTGGGGACAGGATGGGGCTGGAGCCCGTCTCAGGGCACCTTGCTGGGCTGCAGGGGGACCCACAGCGAGCCTCCCACCCACTGCTAGTGGGGTGGTCCCCAAGCTCTTGTTTCCCTGGCAGGGGTGAAGGCAGAGACCCATTTCCAGGCTGATCCTCTCTCTCGGGATGTGGCCAGATCCTTTCCCGAGGACCCAGAGGAGCAAGAGGATGGGGCATGCCAGCAGCTGTGGTCTGGTGCAGGACTGTCCTGCAGGTTTTGCAGGGAGCTGGGATGTGAGGTGACGGGATAAGGCTGAGAGGGAGAAGCCTCTCCAGCGCTCCCCAAGCCTGTGCAAGGCTGTCACTTCCACTCACTGCTGCATCCCGGTTTCTGGTGTGGATGAAGCAATCGGGGCATGGCACAGACCCTGATAAAGTGCCTGGGACATTGGACCCCAGGTGTCCTACAGGCTCCCAGCCAGATACAGGGATGTTCCTGTGAAACTCCCTACCTTCTCTAGTTCCCACTGCCGTTATTTTTTGGCAGCTGAAGAACATATTTTGCTCCAGGTCTTTCCATCCCAAGAACTGATGCAGAGCATGGATAATCAAGGCACGTGTTGGCAGTGCAGCTACACAGCTCTTCCTCTCCACCATCTCGCACCAGGCCAGCAGGAACCCCAGCCTGGGAGACTGGTTCAGCAAGGGACAAAAAGTAACTGTTGTAAGAGCAAGCAGGGCCAGAGGCCAGGCACATTGGTGCACCCAGCTGCCACCCCTAAGTGCACAACCCCAGGCATGCTGGGTGGCCGAGGAAGAGAAGGGACGGTGAGGAAGCAGAGCCATTCCCTGCACTCAGTCCAGCCATGGCTGCACAGATGCTGAGAGCAATGAGAGAGCGCTGGGGTCTCTTGCCTGGCTGCCTGCCTGATGGGGAGTGTGCTGGGTCCCAGTGCCTTGTTTCACAAGCCCTGCTCCGGAAGCACTGGCTGTGGGCCACAGCGTTTGCAGAACTGCATGCATGGCTCCTAGGTCCCACTGCGTCTGGTTAGTTTGCCCACAGACTGGTCAGTCTTGGCTGCATGGCGTGACAAGATCCATGGGATAGTGGGCAACTCAACCATGTGGGGGGAAGGAGGTGCATCACGCTCCAGAAGGTCCCCCAGGCTGGAGGGACAGAGATGTAGGATGCCCCCAGGAGTGTTTCTGCCATGCCATGTTCACTGAAGCTGGGGACCCCACTGATACCGGGGAGACTCAGCTGCTCCCCAGGACTTGTGTGTTTTGGAGACGAGGCAGTGGCTTGGAGGAGGCTCCAGTTTCACTGCCAGGGCAGAGGATGGGTGGCAGCAGGAAGGTCCAGCTCTGTGGTCCTGAGCTTGCCCAGATTCATACCCATCAGAGAAGCTGGAGCAGAGAACAGATCATCTGTCTCTGTTCCTGGTCCCCACTGTCCCGCTTTGGTCCATCTCCAGCCCAGCACGGGCTGTGGCTGGGCACCAGTGTGCTTCCTTGGGGGAAGCCAGCACAGGCAGCCTGCCCGGGCAGGGGGGAGGGCAGGGACCGGGGCAGTGCAGCCCCTTGGCTTGCTCTCGGCTTTCCTCTATTTTTCCCTTGTGAAGCCCGGGGAGGCATTTCTGCTTTGCTCTGCGGAGCCACGTTGAGCCCAAGAGCAGTGCCGTGGGGAGATGGGGCCACAGCCCGTCCCAGCCCTCCTCTTCCCCTCTCCCTTCCAGGTCCCTGTCACACTCTCCCTTTCCAGTTCTCCCGACGGCCCGCGTCCCTCTCATCGAGGATTCATTGTCTTGTCAGCCTCTAGTTAGCCGGCATGCGTGCGAATCATAAATTACCCCGCCCGGGCCTCTGCTATGCTTCAGCACAGACAAAAAAATTGCACTCCATCACCGTGTCTCCCGGCTTTTAGTGGTATTGATCAATGCTGCTCCCTTCCCGCCCCCCCCCCTTTTCATTTTAACCGAGCCGGTTAAGTGCAGTATCTTATTTTGTGCTGGGACAAATGAAAAGAATATTAGCAAGGGCTGAAATATATCTCTTTTTTATCTCTCTGCTACTTTTTTATTGAATCTTTCTGAGTAGGTGGCTTTCCGCAGGATGACAGCCTCATGACAGGCTCCTCATTAGAGCCGAGACAGTAATTGTGATGCATTTCCCTGCGCGGCCTTTTCACTTCTCCCCCCCCCTCCTGCCTTTCCTCCTCTCTCCTTTTCCCCTGATTTGTAAAGTGATTGGATGTACAGACTCACTCAGTTTCTTAAATTATTGCCCAGCTCAATCCATCTTTCTCTGCCCCGTGCCGGGCAGCTGTGATCTCCGCAGATGGAGAGCCGGGGCCAGGATCACAAGCGGTGGGGTCGGGTGCTCGGAGGGGCTCCTCACCTTTCCCTGCTGTTGGATTGCCAGCTCCCACGAGAAATGTGGTGTCGGACCTGACGGGACGTGTAACAGCTTTCAGAGAGCCTGGGGTGCTGCTAAACATGCATTTTTATGGTGCGACCCATGGCATCACCTGGGACTGGATCCCCAGCTGGCGTTTGGCAGCGGCACTCTGCCAGTTTTCACCAGTCCCCTCCAGTATCCAGCTCGCCTGGAGGCAGAGATTCAAAAGCAACTCTTTTCTTTGGAAGGAAATCAATATTTTAGCAAGCTTTTCTGCCTCAGATCCCACCGTAGTTTTTAGCCTCAGGAGAAGCAGGTGTATTTGCTAAGCTGCTTGGCAGCCCGGGCATCCTACCAGGGAGCAGTGCTGGGGATCAGGCCCTTGGTGGGGATGCAGGGGGCTGAGTTCAGCTCTTTGGTGCATGCCAGGTTGGTCATGAGGTTGTAGAAGTCCCTTGATCTGTCTGTGCCTCTCTTACCCCAGCTGTGTAGAACTGGCTGTCAGCCACCCTTGCGCTCCTCTTAGTTGGGTTCCATGCAGGAACGGCCCCATGCCATGTCCAGTACAATCTGAGTTCAGCTTCTGCCAGTGCCCTGTGTCAGCTTTGCACTGTGATGCAGGAGTGGAGAAGTGACTCCTCAGAACACTATTCTTACACAAAAAGTCACTTTTCCAGATCCCCGCTCTCTTCCTGCATGCCCAGACCCCCAAAATGCATGTGCTTCAGGGAAGGGCAGGTCTGTGCAGTGCAGGGTGATTCCTCGGTGATGTGGATGCACTCGCTGCTCTGTGGGGTGTTTGCAGAGTTAGTGCTGTGGATGTGGTTACGGCCAGATGCTGAACCAAGATGCAGATCTGAGCCTGGAGTCACCTCACTGCCATCCCCAGCGCCTGGCTCTCCACCGCCCCGTGTAGAGCCGGTGAAGGAGGGGACGGATCCAGGGTGCACGGTCCTGAGCAGCAAGCTGAGGTCTGCATCCCACACAGCAGAGTTCTGCAACCTGCACACCTGGGCAGGAGGGGAATGGCCTGCTGGGAGGAGCAGGACATTTCCTGACCTCAAGCCACCCCCCTGTGCAGGTTTTTGGGGACCATGTACCTTTTCGCCCCAGCCAAAACCATCAGGATCCAAGGTGGCGCCGGGCAGGCAGGATGCAGCCCCATGGGGATGGCACTGGGAACACACCAGTAAATAACACAGAGATGGGAGAGCGATGAACAATGTTATTCAGGCGCCCTCCCTTTATTACCAAACACTTTTTGCCTCTGCTGTTATTCCGGGGTGCTCTGCACTGACACGTGAACCATCTCCGCCTTCCTCGCCCCGCCGTTGTCATCCTCCCCCGGCTGCGGCGCAGCCCCTTGGCTGCCACTTACTGTCAGGGCTCCAGGAGCCTCATCGGCTTCGGCATGGGCTCGCTGGGAGAAGAGCGAGCATTTGGCTATTTCCAAGCTAATATGGGGCTTTCTTTGAATTATTGTTTTTTGAGCTGGAAGGAAAGGAGGCTTGTCACACGAGATATCTGCTATCAGTACACAAATAACAGCAAGCCCATCATCGAATGGAAAATAATCGCCGCGGAAACCGAGTTGCGGGGGAGCCGGGAGGGATTATTACAGGCGCTGGCAGTGGCGATGCTGTCAAGGAGCCTGTGTCAGCACTTCCATTACCACCCACCTGGTTTCAGCGCAGCCCCCGAAGCGGCGCGCGGGGCCGCAGGGCCCCAGCATGGGGTCATTTCTATTCAGAAGAGTTTCAGATCAACTGGCTTTGATTGGGTTTAAATGATGGAGTGTTTAAGAGGGAGAGAGAGGAAATAGGAGGGCGAGATGGAGGGAGGCATCTCGGAGGAGGGGGAGTTTGGTACTCAGACAAGTGGAAAACAGTTTGAGATAGGAGAAATCGGGAGTTGGGAAAGGAGAGCTGGTTCTCCTGGAGGCAAGTTTCAGATGACCACAAGGAAGGACAGTGTGGAGACAAGATGTCCCAGCACCTGGGCAGATGCCCTGGGGTCTGCCCAGTGAAAGACTGTCAGGACCCAGCAGGCAATGTGGTCCCATCAGTGTCCCCTACCCACTGCCACCACCTGTGCCACCCATGGTGGCAGTCACTGGGAGGTACCTGGCTGTGCAATAAGCCATCAGCAGAACTGAGCTATTTAATTATAAACAATATATTCCATTCGTTTGGCAACACGCTGAGCGCCTGGGGAGAGTGAGCCCTTACGCCTTGTAAACTTTGCTCATTTAGAGTGACTTGGGAGCATCGTCTGCTCTGTGCTGGGTAGTGACGCGGGGCTGTATACATCACTGCTGTCATGGCTGTTGGCGAGTTGGGTCCCTTTTTCCCCACTTAAATTCTCTCCAAAACAGCATTTCCCATTCTGTTCATACAGGAAAGGCTCTCCCCACCAAGCCACCCAGTCCTGGCCTGCAAACACCTCATGATGCTGTCAGCCCTCTGTCCCAAGGCACAGACAGAGGGTGGGAGAGGGGATGGCTTCATGCCTTCACACTTACTCGGTGCCACACTTGCATCCCCGACACCTGGGTACCATTAGCAGTTACTTTGTGGTAAATCACACCTGACTCAGAGGACTCAGGGGACTGATGTTGGATCGATATTGGTGTAAATGAGGGCAGGATCTGGCCCTCGATTCCCAGCAGGATCAGGAGGGTTCGGTTCGGTCCCTGCCTGGGCTGGGATCCATGCGCGGATGCCCTCCGACAGAGCCCATGGACAAATTCCTCCACGCAGGGGTGCGTCTGCACATCGAGCCCTCGGCTTTCAGAGCAGGAAATATTCGGTTTCAACACTTGGAGTTAAACATTTCCGCGGAGCCCAGGAGACCGTGCAAACAGCGGGAGCACCAAGGCTCTGCCTTTTCATCTCTCTGGCACTGGCGAGCGGGGGGTCAGCAGCGGGGGAAGCACGGCAGAGCCGAGGAGGGTAAACACTGGAGCTGAGCCTACTGAGTAACCAGAGAGCGAAGGGGAGAGAGAGGGGCAAAGAAAACAAAAACACAGCTGCCAAAAAACAAAAGCCTGAAAAGAGCCATTCAGGATCTCCCAGGGCCAGGTTTGGCACAGGGCAGGGAGGGAAGAGCGGGGAGCACTCGCTGCTGGGGCAGGCGCGGGTCCAGCCTGCTTGGGGATATGGACCCTTCGTTTTGCCCTGGGCAAACCAATGCCCTCTGCTCCCTCAAGCAGGGTAAGCACCTACACCCCAGCGTGGTCCAGCCACACACACACAGTGTGGCATCCTTTGCTTTTTCATGGGTACCATGATGTCCCTGCTCTGGAGAGGAGAGACGGGATATACGTATCTCCCTCCACTTTTTCATTCACAGCCAAAACCCAAGGACTCGTGATGCCCATCATCTCCCTCCCCACAACCCAGCATCCCACGCCACGGAGATGGGTACCGCTGCCTGATGTGACACACGGCAGCATGGGCGTGTGCCAGGCTCCGGGGCACCCTGCAGATGCGGATGTCACTGATTTGGGGAGACGCGTCCTGCCAGCAGCCTCTGTGGCACTGCGGGCACACAGTGAGTTTCACTGACTTGGGGAGGCTTGCGTAGGTGTCCTGCTGGCACAGGAGATGATCCCTCCCTTCTGCCTGTCACTCACACTTAGCCCTGCTCCTGAAAAAGCAGGGTTGTCAGCCCCTTGGGCCAGGAGTCGGGGGTCCTTCTGTCTGCTGCTTTGCAGCCTGTACATCAGGGACTTGGCTGCACATCCACCTCCCTGTTCTCCTGCCCCTCTGGAAGCCCTCGCATCAGTGCAAGCACCCACCTCCTGCACTCACTGGAGCACGGGGATTTTCCCCGGCTGTCACAGGGATGCAGGGTGACAGCTGTCACGTCCTTCCTTGGCATGAATTTGTCACCGTATTGTTGTTGTAGCTGGTGGGTAAGGCCATTGCTGCTCATTTCTCCTGCTGGCCTGGGCTGGGGTTGGGAGTGGCCGTGGAAGGGAGAAAGGTTCCTTCCCATGGCCTGAGATCCCTCCCGGTTGCTCCAGCCATTGAAATTCAAAGTCACCTCTGCTTAGGGACATGCACCCCACAGAAGAGCCCTGAAGAACAAGCAGGGAGTGAGGACCTGGGCGTGCAGGAGGTTGAAAAAGCCACCAGCCTGGTGCCATAGAACTGGTCCCCAGGAGGGACACCAGCTGCACCTCCTGGGCCAAGGCTGCCCAGCCCAGTGCTGCGGTCCGGGACACTCCATCACCTCCATCGGCAAACACATGCCCTGGAGAGCGGAGACCCAGGGATGCTCACCCTCCAGTTCACCCTCCGGTGCTGCCGACAGCATCCCTGCCCCACCACCCCAAGCTGTGGGTGGCAGTCAGGGGGGCAGAATTCACGGGCCCCACGGCGGTGGCCTGGGCTGGGAGCGGGGATGCGGCGCGGTAGGGCGGAGGGCAGGCTGTTTACCCGTCCATCTGCACTCCCCACAGCGGGGATCCAGCAGGATTTCCCGTCCGCTCAAAGGCTGCCTGTTTATTTTGGGAGGGAGACTCAGACAGCTCCATTGTTTTGCTGCGAAGTTGGGGTTATAAATAGCAGGTGGTCGGGGACGCTCCTGGGCTATTTCGGGCCCCCGCTACACAAAAGTGGAAAAGCTCCAAGAGGAAGGTGGAATTACTGAAATGCCGACCTTTCCCGCAAGGGTCAGCGGGAGCTGGTTGTTTGGGTTTGGGTTGGGTTCTGGGCATTATTTAAGCACAAGGAAAAGAGGAGTGAGGAAGATGTTCCCAGTCGGACGGGCTGCACACTGTGTCCTCCCCAGCAGAAGGGCGGTGGGGATGAGGAGCTGAAGTGCCTGGGATTTTCCGGGGCTCTGCCCGGGAGCCTTCGGGAGCAGCTCAAATCTGTAGGAGAGACTGGCTGGGTTTTCCTCCTGGGTCTGCAAATGGGAGAGTTCTCAGCAGCTGGAGAAGCTGGGGAGACAGGGGATGCCCCATAGCTCTAGCCTGCTCCACCTCGTCCCTCATGCCTTAATTTCCCCTGTCTCCTATAGGGAGGCTGAAGTAAAGGGCATACAATGTCCCAGTGACAGCCCTGCTCCCTCCAGGCACGTACGCTGCGTCCTGCTGGGAGGCAAGGATGAGCCAAGGTGACTCTCAAACTTATTTCAGACCCTTCCTCTCGTTAAATGCCTGCGCCAGGCGGTTGTACAGTGAGCAGCAGGGACCCAGTAAAGCCGCTCACACCAATGTTTTATACTTTGAGAAGGTCTATTCCTTTAATGGGGATTCATTTAACTGGGCTCTGCCATCGTTAGGAGCCATAAAATGGCACCTTTTGGCTCCTGATTGGAAGGCCACGGTGCACGCAGCCCCCTCGTATCCAGCGCCGGCTGCTTTATTGTGCGTTACTGCCTCTCACTCGGATTTAACCAATTTGATCCATGTCTAATACATAAATAAATAATCCAGCAGGAGGGTTCACGTTAGATGACAACAGGCGGCTATAAAGCATGTTTCTCCCCGCCGGAGCCATCTGAGCCGGGCTCCGCACGCCCTCTCATGAGCAGAGCTGCTAATACAGCTGGGAGAGGGGGGCCTGGAGACCCGTCGGCTTCTCCGTTTTATTGAAACTTCATTGTTTGCTTTAGAGTTTTATTTTATGTTAAATAGACGCTGTATATTCCTTACAGAGGGGGCAATAAAGTTTCCGAGATGGAGGAAATTGGCTTAGGAGCGGGGAGTGAGCCAGGAAGATGTGACCAGGCAGGGAAGCGGTGGGGAGGATTTGGGGTGCAGCGAGGGTGAGGGGCCATCTCCCAGCCCAGGGATGGGGTGAGCAATCCCTGGAGACCACCAGGGCAGCTGTGCTGAGCATCCCAGATCTCAGCTTCTCCCTGCCATCCACAGCCCAGTACCGTGGGGTCTCCTCTGCTTCCCCACCATTGTGAGCCCATGGAGAATTTATCTTCGCTTCAGAGGGATGATCCTGAACCACCCAACTTCAGGAGTAGTGAGGAGGATGAACATGGCTCTTCTTAATTTACTGTTATTAGTTAAAAAAAACAGTGGGTAGTGCTGCATCATCCATCTGCTCCGAGTCACACCGCCTGTCCTGCAAACCAGGGAAGCTGGGATTTCACTGGGCCACTCCCAAAATGTGGCTGTTCCTGCTCTCCCTGTAAAACTGGAGAGCCCACAGCCGGGACTGGGATGTTCTCAGGCCAGTTGCTGTCCCACTGCAGAACAGAGCCAGTCCCTGCCTCTGGAAGCATGGGACGGGGAGAGAAATGGGGCTGTACCAGGAGAAAATATTCCGGTTTCAGACCTCAGCTAGGACAGGGACCAGGGCAGAGTGCGGACGATGCTGACGGCAGTTGATTAGAGCTAAAGCTTTCTCCACTCTTTTCCTCCCTGCAGGCAAAAAGAAAGCGACTTTGTTTGACAGCCAGGCTCCAATCTGCCCCATCTGCCAGGTCCTCCTTCGCCCTGGGGAGTTGCAGGAGCACATGGAGCAGGAGCTGGAGAAGCTCACCCAGCTGAACATCAGGTAAGCAGCTCCCTGGGGTCCACCAGCATCCCCGGTTAGCCAGCCAGGGCACAGGACATGGTGGTACTCACAGCTACCAGATATGTGATTTAGTGCTAGCCGGAGAGGCAGAAACCTTTCCCTGTAGTCCACTGCAGAAATGCTTCCTGGAGGGCAGAGACCTGGGGACATGTGTTCGGGTGAGCAGCTCTCACGTCGCTCACGTCCCATGGTGGAGCAGGCTGGCAGCAATGGTGCGTGCTGCCCCCCGGGCTGCCTTCAGCTCCTGTCTGCTTCCCCCAGCACAGCAAAGTCCCTCAATTAAAAAAAAAAAGAAAAAAAAAAGAAAATAATAATTGCATTTTAACTGCTAGCAGTTATTTAGGAAATGGCTGCAGCCAAGGGTTGGCAGATCCCTGCCCCTGCCTTAATAAAATTCAGCAGCCTTGGAAAAGAGCGTGTTTATTTCAATTATTAATGAATACCCCGGTCATTAAAAGGTGAGGAAAAGAATCAAACGGCCGACTAGAAGCAAAGTTACGTCACCAGGTGGTAGGAGAGGAGGGAGACCGTGTGTGTCAGTGTGTGTGGGGGGGTTAGTATGCCAGGGCAGGGGGGTGCATGTGGCTGTGCATAGAATGGAGGATGCAGAATCCATCCCTGCCCAGCTTGGATCTTCTTTGCAACTGAGCGATAGCTGTTGCAGATGAAGAGAGAAAGAGGGAGCTTTAGCCAGAGAAAGAGAGACCTCCCCAAATGGGTCCAGGCTGAGATCTCCCGAATTTCGGCACCCACAGCCCCAGGCTGAGACCCGCATCCCCGACACGTTGCATGGGAAGATGGAGGGGGGGGGGGGGGCAGGGAACAGGCAGCCCATTTATCCCCCGCGACACCCAGTCCCCTTGCGAGCGTAATTTATGGTGTAATTTGGGCCGCATCCAACTTAATAAAGGGCCACTGCAAATTAGTGAACAGGTTTAAATGAACAGAAGCAATTAGTGCTCGGAGGAGCCCATCAAAGAAGTTGGGCCAATATCAGAGTGAAACTGAAACCGCAAGCCAGGAGCGGAGGCTGGCTGGCGCGAGGCGGTGATGGGAAGGTGGCGTTTAATGGGAAAGGAAAGGAAACCCTAAATCATAAAGCATGACAAGGGCCATTGTGGGCCAGCTGACAAATGAAAAAGAATGGCAATATTCCTTTAAATAACAGCAGCAGTTAGAGAGGAGACAGCTCTCCCTGGCTTGCCCTCGCTTCCCTGGCCCGCTCCGCTCGGCCACGCAGGCGGCGAAGAAGAATCAGAGGTCTTTATTAATTATTAAATAACGACTCCCTCCGTAGCGTGATAGATAACGTTCAATCTAGTCGATGGATTCAGGCGATGGAGGCTAATCTGTAACACAGCCGCTCGGCACGGGGAGGCTCTCTCCCAGTCCCGGAGGGGAGCGATGCAGGGGCCAGCCGGCGGCAGCAGCCAGGGCAGGCAGCAATCGTGGGCAGCAATCGTGGGCAGCAATCATGGGCAGCAGGACACGAGTGGGTCGAGCTCCCGCGTGCTGCCCGGCTCCGATGGGGCGGCTCGGTGGTCTAGCGGGTGGCCCCTTCTCCCATTCCCCCACCTTTCCCGCCTGGAGGAGCCGGGAGCAAGAACACATCAACAAGAGGAGAGAGAAACTAATAATGATCTCAAATAACCCAATAAACATAAAAATAAAATGTAGGCCTATAAACGTGACGGGCACCGGCAGCCCTGGCCGCTCCCTGCCAATACCGACTCGTTACCGAAATGGCTGAGCAGCTGTTACTTATCAGTCTGATGGGGAGAAGCGAACCGGGGGGGCTGCTTTCCAAGGGCCTTTTTTTTTTTTTTTAATTTAAAGAGGATGCAGCCAATCGTGGCTTGTGCTGTTAAGTTTTAATAAACCTTAATGATTTGCAACAAAATCATAAATTTCCAGCGCTCGGGGTTAGGAAGGCGGATCCCCTCCTGCCCGCCGAGCCTGCAGCACCAGAGACTTGACAGGCGCCGCATCAGCTCCCAGGCAGGGCACCAGGGCTCCCCACTGTGCCGGGATGTCCCCCGAGGCAGCATGGTGGTGGGGTCAGCCAGCCGAGATGCTGCCATAGTGGCAGATCAAGAGGAGGGGAGAGGGTGGTGGAGAAGTAAGGTGGAGGGGTTGCCCCGCACCATCGCCTCCAGCAGGTGTTGAGGACTCACGTGGGCTTTCAGGCATCACCGGAGCGGGGAGCTCAGCGTCGCTCAGAGGAGGGCAGAGGAAGGGAAGGAGGAAAACTCTTCTAGCAGGAAGTGTAGCAATAGGACAAGGGGTAATGATTTTAAATTGAAAGAGGAGAGATTTAGATTATATATTAAAAAGAAATTCTTTACTGTGAGAGTGGGAGACAAGACACTAGAACAGGTTTCCCAGAGAAGTTGTGGATGCCCCATCCCTGGAGGTGTTCAAGGCCAGGCTGGATGGGGCTCTGAGCAATCTGGTCTAGTGGGAAATGTCTCTGCCCATGGCAGGGGCGTGGGAACTCAATGATTTTTAAGGTCCCTTCCACCTCTAACCATTCTATGATTCTATGATTCCATGACTATGAAAAGTGATTCCTCCAGGTGATCACAGGAGTTTCATGGGGCTGAGGTACAAGAGAGCTGTGGGAGCCACCTGGATGATGCTACCCATGGTCGCAGCTTACCAGGAGCCTGGGGTTGCATCCCACCCACACCAATGAACTCCTTGCTCAGCTGGCAGGGATGGGGCTTGCCATCCCCCGGGGACAGGTACAGCCCTTCTTCCCCATGGGCAGTGCTGGTGTGACCATCCTGACCTCAGGGCAAGGACATCTCAAGACCTACCCAGCTAGAGCATCACATGGCAAGGCAGGAGGAGACATGCTGAAGCACAGGGCAGCACCCACCCGTGCCAAGGGGCTGTGCATGCCCAGGGGATGGACACCAGCCATCGGACTGATGATGAACATCACTCAGGAGGACCCAACCCTGGTGCAAGGTCAAGCTTTCCCCTGAAAAGCCAACTTGAGTGGGAATGAGGGACCCGAGTTTCTAGCTCTGCTGCCTTCTTGGTGTGTCCAGCCTCCTTTAGCACAGAGAGAGACCTGCTTGTGGTCGCCCCATGGCTCCTCCACCCCGTGTGGATCCAACCAAGCCCCATGCACAGCTCTGTGTGGCGAGGCAAGGCTCTCTGAATGCAAATTTCATTTCTGAGCCACTGGCGCTGTTTCAAGAGCCGGCAGCCTCCGAGCCCTTCTCGGTGTTACATATGTAACAGCCTCATTGAACTTGACATGTCAAATTCAGGCCATTTGTGCAAAATCTCCCTTTAATAATACCGTTTCATTTCGCTCAAATGAGACTTGAATGCATGTAAAATGGAAAAGGATATTTAAGCGCTAACATTAGGCAGATGTCTTGCCAGAGGCCGATTGAATATATGAGATTTTGAAGTGCTTAACACGTTTTCGGTGCTCCCTCTTAGAATATGTCACCTGGCTTTCTTTTTTCTCCCCCTCCTTTCTCTTTTTCCTCCCCCTCTTTAAGTGAAGGGTATAAATTGAAAGAAAACAAAACTACAAGCCTTGGCTTTATGGGGTTTAACTCTTGCCGGGCAAGACTGTTGGTATTCCTCCTCCAAAGAGGAATTACCTCGTAGCTCACCTTCGCGCAGCACAAGCACAAAGCAGCCGAGAGCCCCCGGCGCTGTGCGGAAGGGATGCTCTCCTTGTGCTGCACCTACAGCTCGGAGAGCAAAAGGTGCCGGTCCCCAGCTGAGCAGCTAAGTGCCACCAAGGCAAAAATAGGAAATAATAACAGCGACCCTCTGTGTACGCCCATGCCCTGTGCCCCAGCCAGAGGGGTGGCTGCAGAATACATGAATATTGCTGCCTTGCGTGCACGAAACTTATCTGGGTGCTAGATGCAGGTCTCCTCTCCCCACTCGTTTTATATTCACCTGTTTTACACCTCATCCGTATTAAAGGCTTGCAGTAAAGCACACTGAAATGTGAGACTCTTTCTGGAGCTGTCAGTGGCCCCAGCTCCAAGCTTCTGCTGGTGCTTTGGCTGCAGACACATCTCCCCAGCGGGGACCGCAGGCACAACGTTCACGAGCAGCACCCATGGGTGTCCCTCAGGACAGGTGCACACACATCCCCATGTTCATACGAGTGTATCGCTGTGTATGTCACTGCAGGTGACTATAAGCAGAGGTGGTGGTGCACAGGAGGACCCTGAGACTCTGCCTGCTGCTCCCCAGGCAGTGACAACCTGCTGCAAGGGGACAGTGGGGGAGGCTGGGCAGAGAAAGAGCAGGTTTGCGGCTGTGGTTTGAGTTTGGTGTGGGAGGGAAGATGAGTTTGAGGACAAAAGAGGGGAGAAGGAGGCAGTAGGAGCTGTGGGGTGCACTCAGCTGATGGCCCCCGATGGGTCCATGATGCTTTCTGAGCCCCTGGCTGGAGTCTGGGGAAGAAGCATTTATTGGCCATTTAAAAAACCTTAGGGAGTCACATTACAAATATTACAGTTGCTGAGTCAAGCACCTGAAGTTTGGGAAATGTGCCTTTTTAGATGCTCTGTTCTTGAAAACACAGTGCTCTTTTTAAAAAATTTATTTGGCAGGGGGCATTTTTATTTCCTTGTGTGACAGCTAGCAGACTCTTCTCTGCATTACCAGCAGCAAACCTATGCTTCAGAGCTGTGGTTTCACCTCCCCAGAAGGATGAGATGTATCATTAGAGCTGGGGAATGGTCCAGAGGGTGGAATAGTGAGTTGGACCATGGTTCAAGACCTCTGCTTTTGCAGTTGAAGGACGGTCCAAGCTCAGACAGGACTATCTCAGATCTTTCCCCTTATTTGAAGGGGTTTCTAAGCTTAGCAGATGTAGCCAGGAGTATTCTTATGACATGTTGTGATATTACCTGTGCCTGTGCTATGGCATCTCAGGGCTGGGCTTGGCAGGTGCCTCCAGGGATGGATGTGCTTGGGTGAGCAGATGGAGGATGATGTTGCTCTCAGTGTCCCTTGGCTATGCAAACTCTCCCCTTCTTCACTTTTCTTCCTTTCTTTCCTCTGCATTGAATGCTTAATCTGAGTGTATTTGTGTTTTAAAGCCCATGCCCACCTGTTGGCTGTTCCCAGCCTAGGCTAGCAGCTCTCGGGGACACACCCCTGTGCACCCAGCATCTCAGGAGCTACTGATTCCCCCTAATGACCTTTCTGGTGTGTCCGGGAATAATTTCTCTTCTGATTCTCTGATTACGAAGCGTTTTCCAGAACACAGAGGGCACTGGGGTCTCTCACCTTGGTGCAAATGGAAAGTGCTGCAGGCTGTTTTCTGTTGACCTCAAAGATGCTGTCACAAAGAGGGAACCAAACAGGGTGAGGGCAGAGCAAGATGCAGTGGGAAGGCTTGTTTCAAGGCACGTGAAATGCCCAGACAGGGGATTTAGCCTGACTCTCGGAGCCAGCTTTGATTCATGTCAGAGGAAAAGAGCCAACCATGGGACTGTGGTGATCCAGCTCCTGTAGGAGCTCTCAGTGCACCTCTGCCCGGGCTTAAATCTTCCTTTAGTGTCCCTCTGGAGCTTCCTCTGCCTTGTTTGCATGTGTGCTCTTTTCTCTCACTGTTCTTAACCCTCCCTCCCTTGGCAGCTGGGGTGGAAGCATAAAGTGCTGCCTCAGTTCCTGGCACCGCACTGAGCATCCTCACCCTGCTGGTGGGGGAGGCTTCAGCTTATTTATGCAGAAGGCACAGCAGTAGCTCTTCTGGGGGACAGAGGCAGCTCTGGGCATGGTGGGATAAGGAATAAGGAGGAAGCTGGCAATATAGGTAAAATATGAAGGCTGCGGGAGATGGTCAGGTCACTCCAGGCAGGGTCACTGTCCTTGAGGGCTGGCTCCAGGCATCTGGAGACACATCCTGGATTTCACATCCTTTCACAGGTTGCTTTCCCAATGTTTTGAGGTCTTTCTTATTAAAGTCATCCCATGCTAACAACCGAGAATCTGCGTTGGAGACCCTACTGATAGACATGGAGAGAAGCACACCATCCCTATGGTCCCTGCACACCCAAATGGCAGGGGCTTTCTGTGTTACTACTGGTCAGAATGAGGACACAGAACACGTTATGAGGCACGGCTCTGACCCTTCTCCTGCTCAGGGAACCCTGTGTTTAAATACGGCTGCTCCTCACTCTGCCTCAGGCCAGGGTTTGCTTCATCCCAGCAGGATCTGCTGAGCACTGTGTTGTCCCAAAGAGCCCTTGGAGGAGACCTTCCCAGGGCCGGCGTGGGTGGCTGCTCTGGGAAGGGCGAGTGGCCACGCTGGCAGGCCCAGCAGGATAAATAGAGTGTGTAAAACCCAAATTAGCTCTGTTGTCATGTGTCACATCAGGGTCATGGCTCTCGCCTCAGGTCTCCTCGATTTATGCCTGGAGACTTTAACTTGACGGCCAGGTACTTCCCCAGACTTCTTGTGCAGCAAGCACTGCGGGTACCACAGTCTCTGAAGGAGTGAGATTAGAGACATTTTTGACTGAGAATGGCTTTTTTCCAAAGCTCCATTGAAATACGTGCTGATTCCCTTCCTTGCATGCAGTAGACACCTGCGAGTGCTCCAGAGAGGGCAAGGAGCCCTGGCCAACAAGTGAGATTGCAACCGAGGAAAAGCAGTCATTGCAACCTCCTGCTCCTCAACTTCTCTCTGTCTTTTTTTCTTCCTTCTTTTTCCCCTCTTCTTTTTCCACCTTCTCCTTTTCCTTTCTTCCCTTTCTCCCCTTTTTCTTCCCCCTCCCTCCCTCTCTCCCCACCCCCCAGTATCAAGGCAACATCTCCAAGCCAAGTACTTTTAATTTCGCCCGTGGCCCTTGCTGACACGGTGGATATGCACAGCAAGTTAAATTCCCGCCTGATCAATAAAGCAGAAGCAGTGTGTCCGACTGGTCGATATTTTTTTATCTGTCTTCAGCCCAGTCCTGCTGATGACAGCCCCCTGCGCTTCAGCAAAGGCACTCAAGGGCATCGGGCTTTGGCAACACAGCTCTTTTTTTTTTATTCAAATTAAAAAAAAAACCCAGATGCCTACAAAAAAAAAAGTTCACGGAGTTTGGCCTTTGCTTAATAACGTTTTATGATTTATCTTAATTTTTAATTGAAAAAAATTTGCGAATTAATTGATTTCTGGGACTTGCCAATTAACATTGTAATTGGGTGCATGATAAATTTCGAGGGAGCATCATTTTTCTCCCTCTCCCCCTTGTCACTGAGAAGGGGAATCGCGAGGGCAGCTGCTTCCTATCCGTATGTCCCCCGCTCCTTCCCGAGGTGCTGCTGCCCTCCTCCCCCCTTGCTCCTGTATCTTAAAGAAGGAACAAGAAAGCTAATAAAGTCGTGTTATTAGAGTCTCGCCAGAGGTGACCCCTCAAGGCATAAATCCAGGCCAGGGAGATGGTGGGGACAGGTACTATTAAGTGCCTGACAGTGCTTTGCGAGGCAGCACCGGGTACCTCCCCTGCAGCACCTTCTGCCCAGGCTGTGGGGAAGGTGGTCGGCCAGCCTGGAGCTCCTAGGGGCTTTCCCAGAGGATTCTGGCACGCCTCAAGGTGTTTCGAGCGAGCAGTTTGTTACCTGTGGTGTTATCCCATCCTCTCCCCACGTGCAACTCCTGGCATGCAGGAATGTCTGGATGATGCCCAGAGAGAGACCCAACCCCAGCACTGAGCACCCAGCACCTGAATGGTCGCTTCCCGCAGTGCGTGCAGCACCCGGGGCTTGTCCCACAGCCAAAAACCAGCAAAATCCCCCCAGAATAAAACAGTTTGCTGGGGTGCTCAGCCAGTGCTTGGGAGCTGCCACTTTGCTCCAGAGGGCTGGAGCACAGGAGGGGTCCGAAAGGCTGAGGGATTTGGATCTTTTTAGTCTGGAGAAGTCTGAGGGGGGATGTGATCAATGCTTATAAATACTTAAAGGGTGGGTGTCAAGAGGGTGGGGCCAGTCTTTTTTCAGTGGTGCCCAGTGACAGGACAAGAGGTAATGGGCACAAACTTGAATATAGGAAGTTCCATCTAAACATGAGGAGGAACTTCCTTACTTTGAGGGTGGCAGAGCCCTGGAACAGGCTGCCCAGAGAGATGGTGGAGTCTCTGTCTCCAGAGACATTCAAAACCTGCCTGGACACGTTCCTGTGCAGCCTGCTCTAGATGGACCAGCTTTGGCAGGGGGGTTGGACTAGATGATCTCCAGAGGTCCCTTCCAACCCCACATCATTCTGTGATTCTGTGATTCTCTTTGCATCCTGCTCTGCCTCGGGCCCCCCAGGCAGCAGGTCCTGCCCCATGGCATCCCATGCCACCCACCCCATGGCAGAGGTGTTCAGTGTGGGACCTCAGCTCTGGGGTCACAGGTGTCCAGATTCAGGCATGGACACATCTCCAGCTGCATTAAAGAGTGTTTGGTGCCTCTGGTTCTTCTCCCACGCACTTCACGTGCTGGTATGGATCACCTCATTGCAGTCAGTTCAGGTGTCCCATGCACAGTCTAAAGCCCATGAGCTTGGATGGGACTTCGCTGTGCCATCCTGCAGTGTGGGGAGTGGGGGGAGGATACCAGCCTGGGTGGAGGGTCCCAGGCTTCCCCAGCTGACCTTCTCCCCATCATCCAGGACACCAGAAAGGCCAGGAGCAGCCCAGCTCTGCACCCGCTGGTGTCACTGGCAGGGAACCATGGGGGAATGGAGGAAAATTTATGAGGAGAGCAGTCTGTTTATTATCTAGCAAATGTGGTGCTGCTGATACCATGGATTTATCCTCTTTCATCCCCCTTCTGATTTGTGTCCCTGCCCCTCGCTGTGGCAGATTAATCATGGACAGAAAGGGAAGAGAGACCCTTCAGCTTCCTCCCATGCACTCAGACGGTGGCAATGACAGCAGCCTGGACCCTTCATCCACAGCTTCTCCAGCAGAGAGAGCACAAGCCATACAGCTGCCTGTCCTGCTTAGAGATGCCCCATTCCTCTCCTCAGGAATGGCAGACCCCAGGGAGGCAGAGCAGCTGGGTGCTGCCCATAATCCATGGGTGAGAGCACTTCTCATGGGTCAGGGCTTCCAGGGGAGCACAGTGGGTGAGAGAATTTGTGCGTCATGTACCCCCTTGCTAGTGCAGTGCCCTGAAAGTGCTATGAACGCTCCTTGAAGTGCCTTCAGGCTCCAGGGTGTGGGTTTTCAGGCTGGGGTTTGGGACCTCAGCAGGCAAAGCCTTCCTCTGCCACTGACTGCCAGCACAGCGGGAGCCCTAGGAAGGGATGCACGGAAACCCAAGGGTGAGAAATAAATCTTCGGTCAGTTATTTGCCCTGAAGCGATGCATGCCTTCTGCGGAGCCTCTTCTGAACTGCCACGTGAGCTGGGAATAATTAAACAGTCATTACAGCCGCTGTAGTAAAGAGCCCCCCAGATCAATCTAATGCATGACCTTTCCCTCCGACTTCTCTCTCTATTTTTTCAGCCACCTCCTTTTCAAATAGTGGGAGCAAAATGAGACAACCCTCCCACCCCAGTCTCCCGCTTTGCCCTGCACACCTGGACCACCACATCCTCACCCAGAAATCTGTCACCTGCTCTGAGCGTGGGCTCCCGGCAGGGGCATGGGGTACCTGGGGTTCATAAAGAGAAACCCCAACAGGGGAGGAAGAGCCGGGGGTGCAAATGGCACAGAGCAAGCAGGGAACTTCAGCATAATCAGGTCATGCCACAGTATTTTGCGATCCTGCTGAATTTCTGCTGCAGCATCGTTTCCTGGGGGGAGGCGCGTGGCTGCCCTGTGGGGTCAGGTTTGTCACAGTTTGTTGGGCACTGAGGTCTCACAAATATTGACTGTAGGTGCAGGGTGCTTCTAGTCCTGACTCAGCATCTTCGGCAACTTTTACTGTCACTCGGCCCTTTTCCCCACCATCAGATGCAGGAGATCTTCTCGGCAGCACTTGGAGCAGGTGCCGCTAGCGGAGCCACAGCAGGTTAAAAATCCCAGCGTGTTTTCCCTGACAGCACGGATCATGCCCAGCCGTGCCGGGGGCTCTCACCTGCGGCTGGGTGAGGACTTGGCCTCGTGTAGTTAAAAAAAAAAAAAAAATTAAAAAAAAAATCAAACTCCCATTTCCTTATTTAGGCTTCAAGTGACACTTCCACTTATTTAAACTGGCGTTCACAAAAATCCAATTCTCTCTCTACCCGGCGACTGCTTATTTACAGCTGGCCTTGCCGTCCCCACAGCTCTGCAGGCGGCTTGCTCTGCTGCTGGGGCTCCCAGCCCCAGGCTGGGTGTTTGAGCCATGAGTCCTGCAGCTAAAAATAAACTGCTTCCACTGGATTTTTTTTTATTTTATTTTTTTTTTAAGAAATGCAGCAGTTAGCCACGGCTTGTAGAAACCTTTTGGCTTTGTGGGATCTCACGCAGGAGCTGCCTGTGCCCTGGCTGGTGCTTGTCAAATCCAGCGGGCTGCTGAGAGTTGTTCTGTGGAAGAGTTGCAGAGCTGGAGGACAGCATGGCAGCAGCCCTCCTTCCACCTCTTTAAACCTCTTCTGGCTGCAATGTCATTAAGGGATGAGCACAAACAACTGTAGCTGTCCGAGCTCAAGGAAGTTCTTCTCTTGCAGTTATTATTAATTACCTGTGGGGAGTGCTGCTGGTGGATGGCTGTTGTGCCACATAGTGAGCTCAGCCCTTCCTTGATGGATGCTCATCATAAACCCTGCCTTGCCCTGGGTGGGGGCTCTGCAGAAATCTCATTTGAACATGCTTGGGGAGTCCAAGTGGCTTTGAGGACTGATGGCTGTGATGGGCTGGAGCACAGCATCAGGGCTGTTTCTTGCCCTGCTGTTGCTGCACTGGGACTTCAGGCAAATTCCGTCACCACTCTGTGCCCAGATCTCTCATCTGAGCACATCTGTCTCTTCATCTCCTTACAATGGCCAACACTCAAGCTGCAGCTACAATTACAGCAGAGCTTTTCAAGCCTTGCTCCGGGATGCTGCAGTGATGCCCTGGTGCCAGCTCAGTCAGTGTGTGTGCCACAGTGGGCATGGAGGAGGAGAGGTCCTGCCCTGCTTCCCTGGGGCAGCTGCCTGGCACCAGGCTTCTGCCTGGTCTGGAGGGTCAGTGAGAGCTCTGAATATATCTGGTGGGCTCTGGGTACCAAGAGCAGACCCTGGGTTGTGGTGCTCTGCCTGGCAGCTGATGAGCTATCTCCCATGGGGAGCAGAGCTTCTGCTTGTCTCAGGACTTGGGCACCCAGAATACTTCTCATTTCTTTTGGAGGAGAGTTGAGATTCCTACAACAGCTTGCAAGAGCAAAGGCTTAAAGGAAAAGCACAAGTACCACCTTGCTCATGGTAGAACACAATGAGATCACTTAACCTTCAGCTCATGGCCTGGGTTTTCCATGTAGGAGGCAGCAACTTCCATTCACAGGGATGATAAGGCGCCATTCCCTGCATATTGTTTTGGGTTTTTTTCCTATGGCAAGCACACCCCAAGAGGCAGGACCATTACAAAAAAATTAAACCTGAAGGTCATTGTGTGTAACGGCAACCATGGCAGGGGTAGAGAAACCCCAAGACTATGGGTAAGGGCGGGACATGTTCAACGTACTGACCTGTCCTTTGCTCTTTGGGACATCACAACTGAAGGGTTGGGTCTGAACAGCCCCTGGGCTCTGTCTCAGGGACATGCCAGGGGATTCCCAGTTGCATCTGGGGATGCTCCTAACCAAATCCCTGCCTAACGTTAAAAGACATCTACATGTCTGTGATGTAGCCTGAGTCTTGCTTTCATTGTGGAGGGCCTTGCTGAGATGAAATGTTCCTCTTAAAGCTGATGTGCTCTAATATAGAGGAGTGACGGAACCCCAGTGAGTGCCCCAGGGCATGTGGGGTCCTGGCTGTGCATCTCCCCATTAAGGTTAATGGGTGACACAGCTGCAGGGCTGGGCAGAGCCCTCCAGCAGCACCAGAGCAGGGACTTTATGGTCCCACAGAGGCACAGGGCACCCGAACACGTGAGGATGCAAGAATGCATGGCCAGAACCAGTGCCACAGCCCTGAGAAAGGGAACTAGGGAGGAAGCAGCCTCATATCAGTTGGAAATGCAAACCCATCAGGAGAGAGAGAAGGAGGCTGCCCAAATCGCTGGGTCTTTCCAGGGTGTTTCTTGTCTTCTTTGGTAGTTTGGGGGGGGTTGTCTAAAAGGGAAAGAAGTTGTTTTGCTGTAATGAACTAGATAAACAATTCCCCAAATAGATTAAAACTAACTGTAACTTATAAAAGCGGGTAGTAATTATATTTTATTAGCTAGCAAAACACCATTTTTTTATTTCGTAGGATAATTCTGTGTAAATCACCTTAATTAGAAGTGTCAGACGAGCCCGTGAATATCGTACTTAGTAACTAATTTCCTATGTACAGGTTATAATTTAAAACACATGGATCACTCGCCGAGTGGAAATATGCTAGCCATGAAATAATGTGGGGAGTGTTGGGGTTATTACTATGTAAATGTGTAATCATTTCAGACCACTGCAGCCTGGCTGGGTGATTAAAGAGAATCCCAAGGTCTCCAAAGATTGTGCTCTCTGCAAGGGCCTAGAGCAAAAAAACTTTAAAAGGCACCGAAAAGTGTTTGAACTTTAAAGGTCTTGATTTCCCTTTTACCATTTTTAATTTGTCTGCCGTGTTTATGGAGGGGAGGGTTTCTCTTTGCTGACGGCCTTTCGATTCTCAGCCCGCTGCTGGCATCCTTAAGAGGCGCGGGGGGCTGCAACCACTGTAATTCAGGGAGTTGTTTAGTGGGACG
The DNA here is from genome assembly GCA_013399435.1 of Arenaria interpres. Taxonomy (NCBI): domain Eukaryota; kingdom Metazoa; phylum Chordata; class Aves; order Charadriiformes; family Scolopacidae; genus Arenaria; species Arenaria interpres. The sequence continues at coordinate 119,533 of VXAK01007808.1, read as the reverse complement.
AAGGAAAGCACCCTTAAATTATGACCAGGGCTTGTGCCTATTCCTGACCCATCCCTGGAAATGAATAAAAACAAATTGCAAGCTCTTATTGAAATAAAGGAGGGCTAAATTGCAAGGAGGGGGGTGGCTCTTAATAATCCTCCAAGTGAAAAATAAAATAAACTCTGCCAAGTTATCTAAATCAGTCCCCTTCCCCATCAGTCCCAACAGCCAAAGCTTGGCCTTTCAGCTGACCAGAGACTCTTGTCCTGAAAACTGCAGTTTCCTGGCACTAACACCATTTCTGGGAGGAATTAATGAGGTTCTTCCTCTTTCCCCCGAAAAGGAATAATTTTAAACACCTTTAACAAGAAAAGGGAGGAAATGAGTTGGTTTTTTTAACGTGGCATTTGGATTATAAAAGGAACAAAAAAAAAAAAAAGTTGTTTCACACTTTGGGTGACTGAGAAATTCAAGGTAGCGCCAGAGATGGGGAGGGGGTGGAAATCCTTCCCATCAGAGGCGTTTGGGCACAGGCTGGAGGTGGTGCCAGGGCTGCATCTCCGGGGGCAGCCAGGATTGACTCTGCTCCCCACTGCCTCCCAAAAGCTGGGGGGAAAAGCTGGGGCACAGGGCATGGAGGGGGGGGGGGCATTGTGAAGCCCCCAGCAAGCACCCAGCAGCTCATCCTCTCAGGGAAAGGAGGAGATGCCCCAGCCCATCGATTGGTGGTCCCCGGGAATGGCAGCCGCTTGCTCCGGGAGCAGAACTGTGCCTTTGGAGTGACCTGATGGTGATGGATAACTGCGTGTTTCCCCCCTATTTTGGGGTGAGAGGCGAGGGCAGTGGCACTGGGAGAGGAGGGGTCCGTAGCCCCGGGAGAAAACACCTTCCTCCATCCCTGCTCATTTCATAACACCCAGCCATCTGCCAAATCAAGGCAGATTAAAGCCAGCCAAATTCAATTTCTCCCCGCTGCCACTGCAGCTCGGCATCTGGGGCTAAAGTGTCCCCGACAAAGCGAACATGACAGGCACATTGCTTTTTTGTCACATCTAGTACCGTGTTGATCTTCTAAAAGTCTCATAAAAATTTATTGATGTCTCCCATATTGCTGTGATTGAGAAGAAAGGAGCGCGGGTGTGCGGGGCCGGGCGCGCGCGCGCGGGCAAGCGTGTGTGCGTGTGTATATTAATGTTTCTGAAGTAGATCTGATTTGATATGTCTTGTTCTATTGTCAGCATCTGTTTAGCGAGGCTTTTTAATACTTTCTGGCTGCCGATCACTCATCCTTAGCCTGGGATGCAGGCTTGCATACAAATTTTGTTATTAAACACAATTCCATTCCCCNTCCATCATCTCCCCGGGGCTATGGGGAGCTGGGAGCCAGCCACCCCACCGGCGTGCACTTACAAGCACAGGCACTGGGCTTGGCAACATATTTCAAGAGCCTTTTGCCTGCTGCAGGTGCTTTGCATTGACAAATCGAATCATGGGGAAATAATTTATTTCCTAATGCTGTTTGCAGCATGTTAGCAGGAGAATTTACA
>VXAK01007808.1:104395-117960 GCA_013399435.1 Arenaria interpres | reverse complement strand
TTACTTTAATAACCAAAAAATTACAGTGCAGGCCTCCCCGCCATGTCGGCTTTGATATGTAATTGTTTCAAGTTTAACCTGTCTGGAGGGGGGAAGGTGTTATTAAATCTATAGCATCTCCCGCTGGCGAGGGCAGGCGAGGAGGAGCACCGTGGTGGGGACCTCCTTCCCTGCTAAATGGGGAACAAGCTGAATTAACAAATCACTCCAGCCTCCGGCAGAGCTGCTGCCTCCACAGCGCGGCTGGAGCTGAGGGGATCTTCTTTCCCTTGCTCTTACACCAATTTAATCTCCTTCTTTTTCCTTCCCTCCCTTTTTTTTTTTTTTTTTTTATTGTGCCTGACCCTACCCAGGGCTCGCCACCTCTGCTCCCCTCTCCTTGACTTTCTTCCCCCTGCCCCTGCAGGCTTGCCCCCCACTTCACCCCAGGACTGGGAGAGGAGCTACACAAGCCCCCAAGGAAGGAGAAAGTCAGGATTTGATTCTGCATCGTGTCTCTGGGTTTGGGGACTCCACTCATAGGCCCATTTTATCCCAGATGGAGAAATAGCTGGCGCTGCCCTCCTTTCCGTGCCCCTCCGGCCAGGGTGAGGAGGCTCTCGTTGGTCTGGGAAGGGGGAGCCATGTGCTATTTGACCTCACAAGATCCCACAAAGCGTTTCCCCTCTTGCCTTGTGACTCTGACCCCGTTCTCTCCTCTCTTGGCAGCAAGAGCTCCATCCTGAAGGATGCCATGGCAGCGGGCACCCCCAAGGTAAGTGAGCACAACTCGGCACACTATCCCCCCCACCAAGGGATGCTCTTTACACCCTCTCACCTTCCCAGCCCGCTCCCTGTCCTGCTACTCAGTGTCCCTGAGAAAGGTGGCCACAGTTTGGGGCCAGGCCAGCACAGGGGAATGCTGCTGTCCCCATTCACCCACTGGGCTGGAGTGGCCAAGTGCTCGCATGGGGCTCTCTCATTCCCTGTGCAGCCAAGGGACGGTGGAGCTGAGGGACCCGGCAGGCTCCGGGACTCCAGATAGTGGCTAATGACAGCTAATGAGAACTGACCACACGCAGACTGAGCTCAGCTTGGGAAATCATGTGCGGGAGTTCCTGGAGCCAGAGCCATATGCCAGCTTTGGAAGAGGGAAGTGGGACTGCCTCAGGGGGAGTGAAGCACACCCAAGGAGGGGCCCAAATCACTAGAAGACCCCGTCTCAGCCACATCCTCCTCCCCAGGACCACCTCCCATCCCTTTGGCTCAGAATGCAAAAATACTAAATGCACAGAGCATCATGGCATCACTGCAAAGGACGTCATTTACTAATTAGTATTACCGTTAGCTGGACTTCATATGATATGGTGGTGGGAAGGACCAGAGCTTGGGCAGGCAAAGGGGTGGCAGGGAGCACTGCAGGGCAGCTTGGCATTGCACAGCCTCTGAAAATCACGCTGTGCTCCCCAAGGTGGGCAAAGACACATAGTCTGGGCTCTGCTACACTTCTGGTGACACAGGGAGGCTCCTGGCTTCCAGGGAAGCTGAGGGCATCTCTCACAGGAGATTTTGGTCCTTGTTTTAATAGAATCTACTTCAGGTCTTGCTCTCCCCTTTTTTTTTCCTGAAAGCTTTGGGTCGTTTTTGGCATGTGATGTTAGAAACGGTGACTGAAATTTCAGCTCTACATTTTCCCTTTGGGACTGGGTGTCTTGCCAAGCACATCAACACCTTGTCTGTCCCATGAAGTCAGGGGCCAGGGAGCCACCGTGCTGACCCAAGTTCCTGGCAGGCAGGCATATAGCCAAAATAAACCCAACGATTTCACAAATCCCACAAGGGAAAATAAAGATAGCCATGATACTTCCTAGCACTCCACACCTTTGGCATTCCCACCTGCTGCGTGACTCTCCCCGTCTCCTGTGCCCTGTTCCAGGGGAGACTGGGAGGGAAGTGGAGACCTGACTATTTCTCCCATGAAAAACAAGCAGAGCAGAAAGCAATCCCCAAGCTGATAATCCACGGAGGGCGATGCTGCCTTGGGATGTCTCAAAGGAGCTGGAAAGGGCACTCACAGAATGAAAGCGCCCGGATTCCACAAGCTTCCCTTTCCCTCCTCATCAGGTCTGAGTGTAGATAACTCAACGGTCCCAAACACATCGCCTGCGAGGGAGAAGGACGGCTAGGAAGACAGATTAGCTGTTTGGAGGGAAACGCAGCAAGTGACTGACAGAGACCAGATAAAGAAGAAGGTCCATCTCGCGGCAGGGCCGGGCTTTTGAAGTTTCCATTGACAAAGAATCCCATTTGCCTTGAGCGAGGGGATTAAACTGGGACTGGAGCGTCGTTCTATGTAAAAGAGATCAATCGTCCCCTGTCACCACATGGATCTTTTCCCTTTGCCCGTCACGTCTGGGGCTAAGAACATTAACTTCAAGAAGCCAGGAGAGCAGGGAGGGAGAGGGTGAAATCAGGAAATCTTTCATTCCCTTCTCAGAGAGCTTGAAAGCCTCTCAGCCCAGGAGGATTCATTATTTCTAGGTGGCTTTTGCTGGGAGACAAGTCCTGTGTGGCATGGGAAGGCACATGCTGTCACCTTCACCTGAGTTTGGTATTAAAGGCTCCTTTGTAACCGCATGGGATTGAGGAGGAGGGTGGTGGGGAGATGAAGGCTGATCTTTCCCTTTGTGCCCACTAAGTGTCCGCAACATGGGGTGGGAATAGCCCATCAGGATGTGAAGTCCCTTTGAGAAAGCCCTGCTGGGGACAAAGCTGGGTCTCTGGGCCACCCTTAACAGGGGTTCCGGGTGGAGAGATGGAGAAAAGACCCCTAGGTGGGCTTGCAGCCCGTGCCCAGGCATCGCTGGAGGTCTGGCAGGCATTGCCTGGGAAGAGCTGGGATGTGTGCCGTGTCATATTTCCCATCCTGGGCACTGGTGGAAGGAGTCCTGGGGACTGTGGGGAATGCCATGAGGTTTCCTGGCCAGTTCTTCTCCTGGTGCCAACAACAGGGCCGGCAGCTCGAGCAGCTCAGTGCATGAGAAAGGGGCTGCACCTCCCCATCCTTTGGGAGCAACACGGGCAGGGGCAGGCTGGTTCCACTCAGGAACAAGGGAACTTGGGGGGAGTGCAGGCTGGTGTTACCAAAGGTGCTACCTTTGTGGTCACTGGTGGCTTTAGAACTCATTTGGGGCCTTTGTATATACCATCATGGGCAGTCACTGCTGGTTTAAGGCTCTTCCTGGGGTGCAGCTGGGAGCAGTGTATTCAACTCCCCCCATGCTCTGTCTTCTGGCTCTGCTCCCATCCTTTCCCTGCCGTTGCCCTGGCAAATGTCTCTCCTGGCAATAAAAGCCCAGATGTAAACGCATATTCCTCGCTCTCTGCTTTCCTGCCCCTGAAGAGCTGTCACTCATTGCACTGGGTCAATTTTCATGGCAATATGTCAAAGAAAATCCAATCACTCAACATGGATGTGATGAATGCAGGATTATTGTATCAGGTTCTTCTATTATCGGAGCTGACGGAGGCAGTGATGGCCAAGCGAGGGCTGCGAGCTTGGGGGGCTCCGGCCAACACGTCTGCTCGCTGCCTGGGCTCCCTCTCTGTGAAGGCAGCTCGGAGGGCAGCGCTGAGCACCACGTAGATCCACAGCGTTCCAATCGATGATGGTATGCCAGTGTGGACAAGGCATTTGGACAAGCAAATGACAAACCTGCACAGTGAGCCTCAGGATGAGATTTCTATCCAACCCTGACTGCCATTTGCTTAGGAAAACTGGTGACAGCAAGCTGGGCTCTGCCAGCCTCTGGCTGGGGAGAAGGGCCTGAGATAGCTGCTTGGTATCTTCAGGAAGTCCTGTGGCCTGTGCAAGGTGCAAGGGCAACCACGCTGTCTCCTCCCAGCTGCAGTTTCTGTCCCTGATTGCAGGCTTGGATGCTCACCCCATGGCTCGTGATAGCCTTTTATGCCTTGCCATCTTCATGCTGCTGAGAGCCAGGTAGCCCATTGAGCCCATTGAGGTCAAGGTGAAGGAAGCTTGCTCTTGCTGGGCTGTCTCATGCCTGTCCTTTGCAGAAGGCAGAGGTGCAAAAAGGCGGTGAAAGCCCATCTCCTTTGCAGAAAGCACCCCCAGTGGCCCTGCTCTGGGAAGGGACTGGACTTCAAGGAGAGTCCTGGACATCCACAGCATCCTTCTCTGATGACATGTCAGAGACACCAGGAGGAAGAGGAGTGGTGGAAAATAAATTCTTCACTAAGGAGAAGTTTCCATACTGGTGTATATGGTTTCCATATGATGCTTCATGCACATGGGAAGGGATGGAGTATGTTCTTGCTCTTGCTGAGCTAGAGACCACAGCTCCATGGTCCTTTTCACCGGTGTGGGCTGGGCATTGCTCACTATACTTTCACTGTTGTCCTGGGTTACCATGAGGAAACCCCACACCAGAGCCACTCAGGAGGGCACGTTCTGCAGATGGGTCTGAGCCAGTCATGTCCTAAACCTCTGTGAGCCCAGAGCTTCCCTTGCAGTACTCCCCACCGTACCCAGAGGCCATGTTTCAGGCAGGTCAGGCACCAGGGATGTCTTGCAGAGGTGTATGGTCAACACCATGGGTTCTGTCCAGTCTTGTGGCTGCCCAGGAGTCTGTCAGCAGCATGCAGTTCCCCACAGTGTCGTTCCTGGGTTTCATGCTCTCACCTTACCTTTCCCCCTTGCCGTGGATGCCTTTTGCAAGGGGTTGTGCAAGAGAGGAACACGTGTTGAGTTGAACCCATGTTGGTGAGGTTATGTGCAGTCAAAGTCCGACTGTTCCTCCTCTTCCTTGAGCAGCCAGCAGTAACTCTGAGACTCAGCATCCCTGGTTTCTTCTGGCTACCTAAGAGCACTTCCTTGCCACTGCCTATCTGGCATGTGGCTCTCCTTCCATGGGCTATCATCTAGGTGGGATAGCATCTCTGCCCAGAGAGATCTCAACCCCTAAATTTCAGGATGTTAGCAGCAGACTGTTACCTGTCACCTAACAGCGTCCACTGACCTTTCTTATATCGTCTCTGAAAGTGTTGGTACTCACCACCACAGGGGAAGAGCGTGGGCTCTGTGAAGCATCCCAGCTCTCGTGGTGGGTTCAGCATTCCTTTTCCACTGCTGTTTCCTGATACGTGGCTGCAAATCACCTTTCCCACTAATGGCCCAGCCCGTGCGCTGGCTCTTGCTGCAAACAAACACCGAAGCGAGCGGCCAGGAGCAAACCCCATCTCCCATGCCCAGCAGATGCTTGTGGCTGGTTTGTTTAGGTGTGCACCCAGCGCCTCGGCGGGTGCCCACGGGCAAGCGGCCAGCACGCTGCTGCTCCGAGACCTCCGGCAGAGCTGGGAACCGAGCCACAGTGCCAGAGCCCTTTGATTCCCCCACCCACCCCAGTGATTTTACAGCTTCACCGAGCAGTTTGAGAGAGAATTACAGCACCTAGAGGAAAATTTGACCACTAAAGCCCTCCAAGGAAAAAGAGCTTTGAAGCAAGCAAGATTTGGAGCCTTAAACCTTGACAGAATGTCTGTATTAAGCCCTTCCCAGCTGCCTCGCTCGAGATGAAATTTCTAGCACAATCATTTAACTTCTCCATATCATGTCTGGTGGTAGGAATTGGGGACGGGTGTCAGGGCCCCAGGGTTTTAACTCCTTCTCTTGTGTCACTGACTCGCTGGGGGCAGGGGGTTGAAGTCACTCCCCGAATCTGTGCCCTCTCCCTTTGTAGCTGTGATTTACAAGGAAAGATTAGAAAGCTAAATCTGAGCGCTGTGGCAAAGCTATGGCCAAACCAGGGACATGAGAACAGCCCACAGATACGTGAAGGAGGGGAAATTACCAAGGATGAGTGTCAGCTGAACGCGCTCCCCGCCAGTTTCGGGGTGATAAATACCAGAGCCACTCCAAAAAAAGTCTCTGCCAGGATTTATTCCATAAAACAAATTACCCCATGAACAAACAAAGCCCCTCGCTCCCCTTGGGCCAAACAGCTGTGCCCTCCCATTAGTTCGGGGGAAACCGCTGCTGCGTTCAGCAGGCGGAGCGGAGAGGGATGTGGTCTCAGAAGGGAGCCAGGCAGGCTGGCAGACCCCACCAGACCTCGGCCAGACGTCTTTCCCCCTCCATCCCCAATGGGCAGTTCTGCTGGAAGGGGCCCCTTTCCCCACCGTGTAGCTGGTGTCTCGCCTGAGAGGACCCAGAGCTCGATTGCAACCCCAGGTGCGACCATAACATGCACAGAAATAAATCAGTAGCTCACATTTCTGTAAGCTTATTCTGCTTGCGGACCACTGGAATCCTTCAGTGAAGGCCAGAAGCTGCTGATACCATTATTTCTGTTCACTATTCACACCCTCCTCACATTTAAGCCTTTCATCCTCAGCTCCATCCCCCCTTTATCTCTGCCAGCTAAAAGCCACTGGATAATTTTACCTCTAACTTTCCCGGGAGCAAATGTGGACGCTCCGAAAGCTTCTAGGAAACTCAGCTCTAATAGTAGCATCTTTGTGTCAGGGATCCTCCAGCAATAACATAAAAAATGGCTAGCAGAGTTAAGGGGGGAAATCACAGCAAGGCCTAGTATCACTCATTGCTTTCGGGTTACAGTTCCCAAGTGATAACAGCTATTAGCAACACTTTGACGGCTTCCCTACCGTGGAGGGGAGGGCAGGAGACAGAAAACATGTCAAGCCATCACCTCCATGTTAAGTGATAAGTACCTATTTAGACGGCAGAGTTAAAGCTGAATGCATCAAGCAGGGAACACTTTGTGCCAAAATAAGAAGAAAAAAAAAATAAAAAAAGGCCATATAGATACATAAAAAGCGGGGTTAGGGTATTTGTTCTGCTGACAGCAGCTGTGATGGATTGTTTAAGAAAAATAGACTCCCTGTGTTTTTCCAGGGCTATCAGAAAGCAGGAGTCCAGCACTTTAATACTCTCAAATGACTGGCCTTGAGAGGCAGCAGAATGTCAGCGGCACCGGCTGGGCTCTCCCAGCGCTGACATCTGCCCCGGCCACCGGCGAGAAGCAGCGCTTAGGGCCGGGGGCGGTGCATGCCGGCAATTTCCATCCATCTCCTCGGGCTGGCGGCTGCACCCTGACACCCATCCCCTCCCCTCCTGCTGCCCCAGACCCATAGCCTGTGGGTCGGGAGCTGGCAGTGTGTTGGCACGTCTGCCCTTGCTGAGCTGCTCGCAGCTTCTTCGACCGAGCAGGGAGGAGCCGGTCCGGAGAGCGATGGACTGGGATTGCAGCAGCTGGCGCACGTGATGCACATTTGAGTCATGCCAGCCCAGCCCGCGTATACAACATATACGTGAACTATATGTTGTTCCTAATCCCAACGAGGCTGCTGAAACGTTTGCAGATGCTGCAGCCCAGCTGGGCAGAATCGCACGGTCCATGCAGGGTGTTGGGAGCTACCAGGGTGTGAACCTCGCGGCGTGAGCAAGGCTTATGTGGCCTCTGCTTGCTGTGCTGCCACGTTCCCGAGGAGAGTCCAAATCCATGGATGCAGGCACGTACAGCCATACATCCAAGCATGTGGCTTCCCCTTGGCATGTCACAGCTGGGCTCCAAGGGGTAGGAAGGAAGTACCGAGCAGGGCCACGGCAGGAGGGGCAGGAGGAAGGAGGGTGTACAGGGCTTGGACAAGATTGATGGCCTCGTTGCCATTAAGAAAAAAATTAGCCGGTGGCGGCTATCATATTAAAGGGTGAAGAAGCCGTGAATTATTTTCTTAAAGATCTTATCACTTACAATGATAATTTTACCTTCCAAAAGGCCACTTTTAATGAGGCAAGCCAGGCAAAAAGTCATGATTTAATGCCAGATTTTTTTTTCCAAACACATTTTACTGCTTTTTTGTCCATGTTTAAAAAGCGCCGGTGACCTTTTTTTATTTAGCTTGCCCCAGGTGTAATGCTCAGGCTGATCCTCTCAGGGTTTATAACCTCCACAGAGAGTGCCTTTACCCAATGGAGAGATGATTTAAAGGGGAGGGAGAAATATGAGGCTGCACGGCTGCTCGCACAAGGCCCTTGCTCCATCTCTGATGCTGGGAGCCATGGTTTGCCAGTGGAGGGGGAACTGGGAGGGGAGGAGGATGCTCTCGCCCCAGTAGCCCAGCCCTGAAGGGGAGCTGGGCTGAACTGGCAACCAGGCAGGGATGAGCTGGCTGGTGGCCTTTCCCCAGGGGAGAAGGAACACCTCAGCATCAAAGCTGATCCGTATCACGCCAAAACCGCTGGTCCCCAAAGTAGGGAGCATCTCCACAGGGCTGTACAGTGCACCTGTCTGCCCACAGAGCACCCAGCACCACATTTTTGGGGTGGGAAGCCAGAATTTAGGTCTCCCCTTCAGCATGGACATGCACAAGGGCTGGGAGGATACATGTAAAGCTGCCTTTTCCCTCCAAAGTCATCTTCCCAGATGCTGGTTGGGAGAGGGATGGGGTTTGTATCACTGCCCCTTCCCTGCTTGCTGGTACCTGGGTGGAAGTGAGTGGTGTGGGTGCAGGGGGCAACAAATCCTCGGCTTGGCGTGCTGTGGCCAGGCATCCTCGCTGCTTAGCCATGGGAAAACAGACCCAACACGACAATTTGGGATAAAAGAGGCCAAAATTGGGATGTCAGAGAGGCTGGCTTAATGCAGAAATGAAAGACACCCTGATGGCAAGTGCCTTTCCTAATCCCTGCGCCCCGGAGCCTGCATCCCTGCCTGCCCCCATGGCTGCCTGAAAGGCAAAGTGTGGCACAGTGCACGGAAATGAGAAAAACAAATGAAGTCAAGTTTCCTAAGAGTGAAGGGGAAGTGTGACTTGGCATCTCTAACGCTGTGTTTAACATGCCGGCGAGGTATTTAGAATTGAAGTGCTTGCACACAATTTAAAAATAGACAGTTTATTAATCTAAACTGCAAGTGTATGTAGAAGAGGCCTCGAGATTGACATCTTTGGGATTAGTTTAGCCCTGCATTTTTCCAGAGGTCATCGCCATGGTGCTCAGGAGGTTTGTGGAATAAATGGGGCCGGCGTTCTTCCCAGGACCACACGCTAAAAACTAATACATAACGTTTAATTTACTGTCTCCATAGCTAGCCCAACCATTTTTCACATAATAATATTGGATTAGAGCTACCAGAAGCTGAGGGGGGAGCTGGAGGCGGGGAGGGTTTGTCTGTCTGTCGCCGAGGAATGGGGAGATGGGTATTTTTTCCCCCTGCTCTAGAATACATTGGAAGACAAAACGGATTTAACCCTGCCAGCTCCAGGGTGCTTGGCTTATTAGAGGAGGGAAAGGGCACTAGCACCACTGCAAGCAGGACTGCTGTTCTGAGTCACACCTGAACGTGTTGAGCACCCATCCCTTCATTTCGTAGGACATGTAATCCTGCTTCTTCGGAAACGGCCCTCTGTTTAGAGAATAAAGAAACTAAACAACAGGAGGAGGTCAGCCTGCACTCTGCTCCGCATGGTTATCAGAGGGCTTCTCCAGAAGTAAATTAGCTGACCACCAATCACTGGTTGGGTTTGGCCAACATGTGAGGCAGGAGATTCCCCCTGCTCTGTCTGTCTCTCTCCTGGGAAGTGGAGGCTGGTCTCCTGGGGCAGCCCTGGCTGCATGCCCCAAGCCCTTTGGGCTCCCACTGGCCCTCCGAGCACCTGGCATCACTGTTGGGCTGAGCTGAGGAGCGTGCCAACCCTGAGATGTGGCCAGCACAGCCCTCGGCGTTGGCAGGAGGGACCGTGGCTGGGGAGATAACTGAGCACCCCAGGAGGTAACTCCCCCACGACCCCTTTTAGGACATCACGTCTCTGCACGGCCAGTAGAGCCATTCTTCATGGCAGAGACATGCAGTGCAGACAGGGATGTGGTTCTTGCCCTCAGGGCAAGGTTGGCATCTCATGCCCATGGCATTGAACACAGCATCCCAAATCCTCCTCCCCTGCCTCCACCCCGAGCCTGCACTCCCGCTGTGCCCCCCATGCTTTTCTCTCTGGGAGAGCTGTCCGAGCCCCAGGGGATCGCATCCCGCTGACTGAGCCGATTTGTACGCTGAGTCATTTTTCCACTTGCTCATATCTTTCCAAAAAATGCACATTTTTTTCCACTTTTCATTTCAGCCCAGAGGCACATGTTTCTGGAATACTTGCCTTTCTCCAAGGTATTATGCTTTTTAATAATGTTGTCACCACACTTGACCTGTCCAATTCAGATGATATCTACACTTCCCTTTGCAAACATACACATCTCTGAGCAGTCATTTATTGTCGAATCTTGCCAGCTGATTCTCAGAAACAAACATCTGGAGAGCTGCATTTCCAGTGTACTTTTTTTTCACAATGTATAGGGCTATATTTAGTGGAGTTTAGCTAATTTATATTTTAAATTAGAATCTTAAATTGCATTTTCCCCCCAAATTCTTCCAATAATAAAGTTCACTTGCAACTCAGTGTACATTTTTTTAGATGCTGTCAAACTCCCGCAGTAATTTTCCCGCTAGAGTTCACTGTGTGTAGAATTTAGACTTACCTACTATTGACTTGAAGTTTATCAGTGATTTCTTAGGTCTCAAATATCACTGATCTTTTTAACCTTCTAAAAGGCCCTTTTTTTTTCTGTGCTACTTATTAAAATAAATAGCATCATTACGGAAGGAAGAGGTAGTTGCGCTGCAAAGGTGCCGAGAGCTTTAGTGCAGTTTACAAAGCTATTGAGAGATTTAGTGGCACTTAGAGGGGAAGAAAAGCGCACGTTAGAGCCTTCGCCTTCCCGTGTCACTTGTGTGGATTTCTGGTGTGGTCCTCATGCATCATTTCTAGCAGGAACCAATTCTGCCCCTAGCCACCAGACCTGGGGACAAAATGAGCATCCCTTTGCTGCTAGATGGATCTGCACTTTACTAAACCCCGCAGCCTGGTCCCCTCGTGGACCTGGGTCCCACGGGAAGCCCAGAGACACATCCCCACACTCCGTCAGTCCATCCCAGCACAGCCCCACAGCCCGGCAAACACTCCCCGTGGCTTTGAGGACTGCTAAGCAAGAGACAGAAAGCTCGGCGACACTCACAGCATGAATTTCTCCTTTCTCTTGCAGTCAATTTTGTTGTCGGCCTCAATCAAGCGGGAAGGAGATTCTCCGACAGCATCACCCCACTCCTCAGATGACATCCATCACTCGGACAGATACCAGGTAAGGAGGTGGATGCTGTCGCTTCTCTCAGCCTTAAGCAGGGAGCCAGCTTGCCCCATTGCCCGCAGCTCTCTGTGTGCGGTAGCACCGGCTCTCGGCTGTGCACCACTGCCCCAGCCCACCTGCCCATAGTGTGGGGACCTGGGCACTTGGTCCCTCACATGGCTACAAAGGTGTTCTTTTGTTTGCAGAGCCCTCCCAGCTCTGACTTTAAACCACAGCCATGCAAAACTGCTTTACATCTTTGTAGAGCTTTCCATTGCATTATATTCATCATGTCGGTCATTCCCATGGCTATGTTTGTCATTACATACCTCATGCCACCTGAAAGCTTTCAGAGAAGTGATTTTTCTGTGAAACAGGGAATGATGTCAGCCTGCAGCCGGCCAAAATTCTCCATTTCACTGGTGTGCCCCTGCCCAGAAAACTGACTCATGACTCCCACCCAAAACAGAAATGGTTTTGGACCATCCACAGCCATGCCTGCATGTTTTATAGAACATCTTCTGCCCAGAGGAGCAGCAGGTCTTGGCTTGTGGTGCAACAAATAAAAGTTGAGAGAGATGGAGTAAGAAAAGAAGGGAAAGGCAGCACAAGTACAGCTTTGCTTGGTTTAAGTCTGTCTGTATTTTTGGGACGGGCTGGCACACTTGACTCCGACTCAATGCACATCCAAACTATTTGGTGGCCAGCCTGCACTCAGCCACTGGCTTCATGTAAGCTCTGAAAGGCAGCAGATAAATTAATGGTGGTCCTCAGCAGAGACCCAAAATGCCTCTACCTGCTGTGTGGACAGGCTGGGTGGGCCAAGGCTGTACCCATCACCCCGTGTCCTGCAGTGCTCTGCAGCGATAGCCTGTGCCCAGGGACTGGCAGATGGTCAGGTCCTCCTGCATCGGCCACTTGGCGTCAGCCAGGTCTGCGTTTGGATCTGCAGAGGGAGAGGCTGATGACCAGTGCCAGGATCTAACCAAGCAGCCCCAGTTGAAGCACGTGTTCCTGAAGACAGGTCCTGTTAGTAGTATATGTCTACATTTTTTCCCATTATTCTCTCCTCTGTCCTATTTATTGGTTATATTATCAAATATGGGCCAGATCTGCCATTGTTTGCTGCGTATTCCCACGTAGCCTTCGGTTATAACTTGGTGTCACATCACAAGTCACTTTCCCCTTGTATGAGACCTGATGCAAAGAGATGAGACCTGGTGCAAAGTAAGAGAAGCCAAACCCTGCAGGAGATACAGAAATGCCCAATTCAGGTAATCCTGCTCTCTTTCCTGCCTGTTTATTAAGGCTAATAAATAAATGATGTTCTTTTCAAGAGGGCGTGGAAGAGACTTTTGCCATGGAGAGATTTTTGTTGGAGAACACCCCTCCCTTTCCGCTCCTCCAGACTTCAGCCTCTGTGAAATTGGTGGTCCCTTGCAGTCCTCCCTTCCTATAAATTTTTATTATGTCATACTTGAGGACAAATATTCTCAGCAGAAGCCCCCATTATGCGCTGAGCCTAGCTAGTCTCTAATGTGTTTTAAGTTTGTGAGTGTATTTTATGGAGGGTTGCAGCCCTTAATGCAAATGTGTAATGGGGAGTTGTAAGTTCTGCTCTGCAGGGAGAAAAGACCTCTGGGGCCTGATTTTCATTTACGCCCATGCTGGCTGCGCTGTGCTGCTCTGGCAGCGCCAAGGGACCACAGAGTGGGTGCCAGGGTTGTGTAAAGCCTCAGCGTTTCCTTCATAAAACCACAACGTGAGTGAGAATTCAGTCTTCCTGGCCTACCAAGGGGAATGCTCAGGAAGCAGAGCAGAAGACTCTCATGGGTGGGTGACTTTAAGGGCTACATAATTGAGCTTTCCATATGTATTCGGAGCTGTGCTGGAATTATGAATGTCCCTTGTGTTGTCTGTGATCTAATCGTGAATATACAGTGTATTAGTAACACACTAGAACGTGAGTTATTGGCGTATAGGTTTTCAGAATTCCTGTGGCTTGGTTTTCTTGGTCTTCATGCTTATTTACCATGGGGATATTTAGGGAAAAAGGAGATTTCTGAATAGGAGCGCTACAGGAATAGAGGCTTGCACAGCTTGCGTTGCTCCCCGTGCTGAGGGAGCTGCAGCGGAGGCAGTGGGGCGGCTCGGGGACGTGGGGAGGGAGAATCCCGTTGCCCTTCCTCTGCCAAGCCTGGTTGCTGGAGCTCGGTACGTGGAAACAGAGGGCTGTGCCGCCATCCAGAGTGACCTGGACAGGCTGGAGAGCTGAGCTGAGCAGAGAAGAACCTAATGAGGTTCAACAAGGGCAAATGTAGGGTACTGCACCTGGGGAGGAAGAACCCCAGGTGCCAATATAGGGTAGCGGTGG
>VXAK01007808.1:88746-102494 GCA_013399435.1 Arenaria interpres | reverse complement strand
AAACTTTCCAGAGTTGCGTGAATTCTCACACACACACCCCCACACACACCCCACCGCAGGGTCGGGAGCTGCGACCCGCCTCAGCGTGCGGCTGGTGGGGGCGCAGGGTGGTTTTGGGGTGAAACCCTCCACGTTGGTCCCTGGCCGCCTGCGGGATGCGGTTCTCGCCGCTGGCATCCCCCCAGCCGGGTTATCCGCAGGCCCCGAACCCTGTGGTCTAAGCGAAGATGGGGCCAGGCTGCTGTGCTTTCCCGGCTCACATGGCAGAATCTTGCAGTAAACTTTCTAAACCAGCAGCCCGAGCGTCCCTGCATCTGACGTCATGTTTTGGTGGTGTTTCTTTTTTTTTTTTTTTTTTCCCTCTCAAATCCCTAGATGCTGGTGCGTTGCTTTTTATTCTCGTTTTTCTGGGTGTTTCTGACAAAAAGTTCACAACTATTTCCAGTGCAAAGTGTTTTGGTATTTGATAACCAAATTAGAGGTCGCTTTATTTCTAAGAGAGAAGGTTCCATCTCTGTTTATAAATCAGGAAAAAACCTGAAAATATACTTTTTTTTTAACTTGAGCTGAAGAAGTTGAAACTCTTTTTCCAAAAGTTGAGAGAAGTCAAAACTTACCATTTAAATATTAAGTAATGATATTCCGTTATGTGATTTTGTATTGCTGCTAGCTGGTCTAACATGTAATATTTAGTCAAAATTTGGTTGCTGGGACTGTCAGGAGGCTTGTGAATTTTGAGTTTCCTGCTGTGATAGTTTTGAGATTACACCAGTGACATTGTGCTGATGCGGTTTATTTAGAAGAAGATAGAGACAATTTAACAAAACAGCAAAAGGCTTTAGAGCGTACTGATACCAAAAGAGTGCACTTGAACCTGAAGTGCTACATGTTTAGCATAGTTTTAAGCAGATAGAAGTGTTATTAAGTTATTGGCCCCATAACTTTAAATTATACATAATAGAATTCAGAGCTCACTTGGAGATTTTTAAATATCAACCCTGAGGGCTAAGAACCCGTGAACTTTTGAAAGTCTGTTAGATCATACAACAAAGAGATGAGTCGCCTTGCATCAGCTACAGGTAACTGCCGGCAGGTGTGCTCACCTCTGTGCTGCGAGATGAGCTCAGCGAGCCGCCAGCGGTGGCGGGTGGACCCTTTTCCTGACACAGACTTCAGATGGCTGCAGCGCACTGGAGGTATTGCTCTGCAGTGACTTGTTCTGTGTGACAGAGGTCTCTGGAGTCAGTAATGTCAAACCGTTCCTTTATCGTTTTTGGATAGCTGGGGCGAAAGTTCCTACCTTCCGCCTTTTTTCAGGCCAACAATGTGCCATTATCTTATTTTAAATTTAAAAAAAATAAAAAAAGTCTGAGCCAGGCTTGTGAGTTTCTTGGTGTTGTGGAGTCCTTCAGAATGAATGAAAGCTCTCGATGACAGTGTGCTCTGCTGAACTGGCTCCGTAGTGCTTTATGCTTTTGACTTTAGCCCGAAGTTGGCCTGTGGCCCACTCTGTGTAGTCTGAGATCTAGGAATTCCTCTTGAGCCCTGTTCTTGGATGTTTTTGTGAACCTGGGCTCATGGTCTAACGGAGCCTGCTAGTTTTGTACAGCTTTTGCATTGTTTTCGCTGAACCTTTTACTCTTTTTGTGTACACCTTTTGGGATACAGTGAGCAGAACAGCTGTGTTCCAGGTGAGGGCATTTGACTAATTTGTATAATACCCTTATAACACTGGTATTTCCTGTCCGTTCAGTTGTACAGCACTAGATCCAGACGTTAGGGAGCTGGATGCAACAATATTTGCTGAAGTGCTTTGGGTGGCAAAGAAGGTCAAATTAGATCAGAACTGGTTCCTCCTGACTTTACCTTTATATGACTCTGATTACTTCTTTTCCCAGAACATACCTGTAGGGATGCCTGGTTCAGTCCTGTGCTGTTAGATTAGTATCCTGCCAGACAGTTGCGTAGGTTGTACCGCTCCTTTCTATGCATGTGACTTCGTATCTGTGACCACTGAACTCAGCCTGCTTTCTTGCTTCCTCCTCCACATTTGTTTGCACTAAAATAACTTTGTGGTATTCGTAAGCTTTGCCACATTATTGTTAAACAGTTATTTAAGCAGTGTTGCTCCATATGGAGAACACTTGAGTGCTTTGGGGGGAAAAAAATGCTTATTTGTCTATATCTTGTGTTTTAATGAACTTCTAATCAATCACGCAACTTTATAGCTTGCTCTGTCAGAATGGTTTCCTTATCACTGTTAATTTGCATTGACAGAAGTTATGTAGGACTTGTCCAAAGATACCTGGCTTTTTGTTTCATATTCGTATTGACACATTGAAGAAACTTAGGATATAGATTTTTCTTTGACAGATAGGCTGCATCTTCTATATCCTTTGTTTTTATTACGTTTTAAGTCTACTTTTCAGTATTGTTGTAACGAGTTTATCTTATCTTTGTCGAGCTTCTTACCAGCTGAGTTCCAGAATCACTTCTAGAAACTCCTCGCATAAAAAGGGGCTCCACAATGTTTGCTCTTCTCCCACATAGTCCTTGACTCAAATCTCAGCTTCCCAGGCTTGGGCAGACTCCTGTCAGATCTCCTTGATGTGTTCCATCCTGTTGTGGTCACTTGGGAAAGCACAACAAGAGCTAAGGAAAGAGAAGGTAGAGAGGGAGGTGTCTTCTGTGAGCTGCTGTTGGCCTGGCTGCAACATGGTTAGGTCCTGATAGTTACGTGGTTCACAGGTGCCTGACGGTCCAGAATTTTAATTCTGTAAGTCAAACCTTTGACTTAAATTGAACTGTAAGTAAGGTGAATGTGTTTGCAAGCTCTGGAGCAGGAGGCTAATGTTCTGTCTGTTAGACTTTCAGTTGAGTGTTTGTGTCTGAACTTCCCCATCAGCCTCAGTGAGTTAATCCTGTGCCTCTCACCTGTGCTAAACTCACTTTGCAGAGGTTGTGTCCTTGTGAACCCAGGAGTATGAGGTGCTGATTCCTGACGAACCCATGTGATAAAGAAGGGATTTCTTTCATTCGTCTTACTTCCAGTGTTGCCAAACTGGAAACTTCAAGCCACCCTGTAAATTGATGCTTATGGAGTTTAGCAGTGCAGAGCGGGTTAGGTAGTCATTCAAAATTAGAGGCACAAAGCTGTGGGTTAGTGCATCAGAACATGGATTCAGCAGGTTAAGTAGGTGCCAGCCTTGGAGAATAGTGTCAGATTGAATGTTGCTGAAAATCAGCTGTGTGGAAGTTTGGCCATGTAAATGTGAAAGCTCCACTGAGACCCTTCTGCGAATTTGACCCTTAATGTTCTCTCCCTGGCAGATGAGCAGCAAATTGTACATAAGGTCTGAAACAGATTCATTCTTTACCATCTGTTTTCTTTAGCTTGTTCTTGAGATTGGAATGGGCTGCCCAGGGAGGTGGTTGAGGCCCCATCCCTGGAGGTGTTCAAAAGACGGGTTGATGTAGTGCTGGGAGGTATGGTTTAGTGATGGTGATGCTCCTTGTATGTTGTGTGGGCGTCTATTTTTGTCAGTTAGGTTGACGGTTGGACAAGATGATCTTTAAGGTCCCTTCCAACCTGGAAGATTCTGTGATTCTGTGAGATGGCTTTTTGTGCTCTGCCATTGCTGCCTTTGTTCCCTTGGATCAGATGCTCTTGGATAAGTTGATCAACCACAGAAGTTTTTTGTGATAGGTCTAAAAAAGTATAACCACTCCTCAGGTCTCTAGTAGATTTGCAGAGAGCAGGTGCTAGTTCTTGTGCTTGAATATCTTTGATTCAAATTGAGGGGTATTTGCAAAGTTGGCATTCTCAGTAGAGTTGTAAAATAGGTCCTTATAAAGCTCCTTTTGCACCTGCCCAAGAAGCTGATCCCTGTATTGGTGGTGACCATAAGCCTGCTTCTCTGGGCAGATCTCCATGGAGGTGGTCACCGTGCAGTTTGTTGTTGAACCACCACCAGCATGTTGTGTGCTTTGGAGCTGATGGGTGGGGGAGGAATAAAGCTAGAATGATTTTCACTGGAAAGGAGACAAAAATGTTTCCACTTAATTTGATTGGCCTGCCATTGCAGGAGCTGCTAATGATGTCTGCATGGGACTCAGGGGACCACTCAAACTGGTGGAGGGAATCATAAGAGATATGGCTAGTAACTTAATCATCTCCTTTGATGCTGTGGTAGAGGTTTGTATAGTGGCCACTGCTAGATGCTATGTAAGAGCACTTCTGAGGTAATTAGTGCCTTGTCCTGAAGGTGAATTTTCGCTTGGGGAGGGGAGTACCAGTGAAAACTAAAACCCATTAGCTTTTCTCTCAGGAAGTTTTGCTGGGCTAGAGAATAACATGATCTTTAGGCATTAACGAGGCTTAGCCTTGATGGGGAGAGCCTGTTGTGAGAAAAACGTCCTTAGTCTCTTCTGCCTGTAAGGCAGCGGTGTCTGTGGACGGGGGTGGGCTGGCTCCTTTGGTTAGCGGTTGGACTTGATGATCCTAAAGGTCTCTTCCAACCAAAACGATTACATGATTCTTCTGTCCGCACCCATGGGAAGGCAGGGGTCAGTGTACCCTCAGCAGTAGAGGCTTTGTCAAGTGCAGTTTGGCTCCTCCTCTATTGCAAACAGCTTCTTACCTTACATAGTCCCAAAAGGCCTCGTGTTCAGAAAGGGGAGAGCAGCTCCCTTAGTCAGCACAGCTCCTAAATTTAGTCAGAGACTGGAACTGAGCCCCCAGCCCTTGCAGAAGGTCCCAGTTCTTGCTCACCTCCATGTGCTACTTTCTCTCATTCATACACCCTGACGACTTTAAACTCCCTGGGTGCCCGATGGTTTAGTGTAACCTGACGGAGAACAAGCACATGCAGCAGGAGCGGTGTGTAGGGTAATGTATGTCTGTTAAAAGTGAGGCCTCAGAGGTGCTGAAAGCCCTCAGATGGCCTAATAATAATTATTAATGTTAATAAAAATTAGTGAACTCCTCACCTCCTGGCAGAAGGCTGGAATAATAACTGCGGGGTCTTTGTTCAGTCAGAGATAAGAGTGGGTCCGCCTTGTGCAAAAACCTCCTTCCCTGAGCTCCATTCTCTTCTTGCATCCAGTCCTCCACTGGCTGCATTTTTATGCTCCTGAATTACAAGAGGGAATGGCTTTTTTTTTCCCTTTTCTCCCCTCTCCCATGCTCCTGTGACAGGAGCAAGGGGGAGAGGGATTAGTGAGCTAATTAGAAATGATCGCATCTATCAACACTAATTAGCAATCCTGTGGTCTCACTTGCGTGTTCTTTTGAGCTGCTCCCCTTCGGGACAGCGCCACAATCACCCCCTGCCTTTGGGGCCGCTCCGTCCCTTCCGCGCTGATTGGAAGTGATAGCCGGGCTGCGTGTCCTGTCGGGTAGGGACAACGCCGCTCGGGACGTGCTTTCCAGGCTGCAGCATTCCCTTTCGGTGCCTGCTGTCACCAGGGGCACCCTGGGCCTCCGTGGGCACGACGCTGCCGCTGCTAATGACCACAGAATGAAAATGGCAGGGGGATTTGTTTTCAACACCTCTTTCTTCCAGTGGCTTTTTCACTTGTGGCACTGGAACTTAAAGGGCTGCTTCTTGGCGGAGCTAAATGAGGCAAGAGAGGGGCTATTGGCTGAGTCCTTTGCGGAGCTGGAGCAGAGCAAGGTTCCCAGCTCTGCACTAACACTTCAACAGGTGCTTGTTCTGGCAAAACGGTCCCAGAGAACTTATCAGTGCAAGACCAAAACCAAGTTGTCTTTCTTTTATCACTGTTACAGTGCAGAGGCTGGAGGATGGTGGTATAAAAGTTAAAAATACTAATGAACTTGCCAGGCAGACTGACTTAGCTGAATTGATTTGCCATGGGGAGTTCTACCAGAATAATTAAACTGCTCCTTCCCTACGTTTCTCTGTTCAAAAACAGCATGAGGTGAGAAAAAGATGTGTCTGCGATCAGGATGGAGGAGGCTTTGTTTCTCTGGTTGGATAGATGTTTGCTGGAGAGCACTCAAGTCCTGTCTGATTCCGGCCTCCTCCCCTGTTTTGTGCAGTGAGGCGAGGAAAGACCATTCTAAACTTAGGCAGAAGAGCAGTACTGGAGGATATAGGTATTCACTAAACCAGAACTTCAGAAGTCTCTTGTGCACTGAAGTACAAACCAGAAGGAGCATGGCTTAACTGAGTACTTCTGGAAACAGGGCTGGATGATGTTGAAGGGGGAGGAAGGATAGTGGTTTAGGGTTCAGGAAGGGGAAAGAACACAGAAAACTTGTTGGGGGGCATTGTTTTATTTAGAAGTGGAACATAATTCGTTTGGACACAATGAAATTAGTAATAACACTTCATGATGTTTGCTTCTGCATTGACTGGAAGTCAAGTGGTTTACCTTCTGGAGTAGAAGCTGACACTATAGATAAAATAACAGATTTAAGCAGACAAAATAAAAGGAAAACTCTTAAAATTCCCCACTAGGAGTACTGAAATACCTGAAGTGTGTGGAGAGGCAGGTGGGCTGTGGAGCTGTCAGTGTGGCGTAACCAACACAAGCGAGGGTTGTGGAGCTTCAGCAGTGAAGTTTAGATGACTGAAGAAAGTGGTGTGCATTTGCTTGACAGTCTGTTTCTCAAAGTGCCAGGTCTCAAAAACACTCTCGTTATGGTCTGAAGTTGCTGTCTCTTATTCTACAAATGTCACATTTGTAGAACCTTTTCATGATGCCGGGAGAGAAGATTTGTTTTGGATGGAGTTTTCCTACAAAACTTTTTCATGCAGTGAGGAAAAGCAATCCCCAGGGAGTAATTTGAAGCCTTATTAATCCTGGAGCATCACAGAGCGTAGGGGATGGTGAATATTCCTAATTCTGGATCATGGGAAAGTATACCCTAACCCAGAGAGTCCTGAGTCCGGGGAAGCCAACAAGAAAGCCCTGAAAGAGTCCTTTCAGGTCTGTGTTGGTGTGTTCAGATGAAACTTTAGTGCATCCACATCACCCACTGAGTTATAAACTGATGCACTTTAGAAAGCAATGGACAGAAACTATCTTGTATCCTGGTCCTCCTCTTCCTGATATTTCAGCAGCTTTCTCTGACTCGTTGGCTGCAGGGAGCTGTCGATACCACAGTATTCAGGTATGAAAGCATTCAGAACATGCCACAGTGCTCGCCATGTCAGTAACGATCTCTGGCTAACACAGCTTTTTGGTGGTGTCATCTCTCATTATCGCATGGGCTTTCCTTGGGCTTTTCCTTGTCTCTCATTCAGAATTTTGACCTTCCTTATTAATTAAACAGCGACTTTCCTGCAGCCAGTGATTGAGTTATTCAGTAATACCTGCCTAAAGCCATCATAATAAAGGACAGAAGTTCTTTTTAATGCAAATGATTTGGTTCCAGATGTTTTGATCACATTAAACCATGGCTCAAATTAACCAGAGATTGGATTAAGCAACAGGCTACCTTGGCTGTTTTTCTTAATCATCGTAATTCCTAACATATTTGTTTCCCAGAGCGTGCCCTCAAGAAGGCACTGTAGCCCCAGTTTTCCTCTACATGAAAATAGTTAAATAAAAATTACAGAGAGGGCCAGGAGCTATCTAACATAGGTGCTGCATTCTTCATGGCAAAGATTTTCGCCCTCCGTAAATGTTACCTGCTACTAAGATGCTGCTCTGACTTGTTTTTGGTGGTCTGTGAAGGAATTATTCAGGGTGTACAGGAGGCTCTGTGGTCCTGGAGATGACTGTTAATATACCTTATACAAGGCTTTTTGGGTGCTCCATCATCCTTCTATGTTCTAAGCGAGTTCCTGCATAGGGAATAGATGTGTTAGTGGATGGGTCTCGGACTCAGAAGGCAAAATCCAGAACAGGGCTCAGTGGCTTGATCACTCAACTTTGAAAACCATTTCTGGCTTCCAAGAGAAAGTATTTAACCATTTGAATCACTTACCTGGGGATGTGCAACAGATATTCCGTCTCCTAGTTATTAAATCGTGTGTGGCTGCCTTTCTGAAATCAGATTGTACTCAGCCACGGGTTACAATTTTAATCTGGAAAGTGCTGAGTAACAGTCTCTGTACTGTTTACAGAGATCAGAATAGGGAGTTGCAACGGGGTTTTCTGGTGTGAAATCTTACCATTTCTGCCAAGGGTTTATGACTTGAAGCTGAGCAAATAGAGAGAAGAGTGGAGCTACAAACTTGACATGTCTTCCTTTTTTTCTTTCCCTGGTTTTTCTATGCAGCTCGGATTGGAAAAATGAAACGGAGGAAGCAAGACGAAGGGCAGGTATGTCCCCTCTGCAGCCGACCTCTGTCAGGATCCGAGGAGGAGATGAGTAGGCATGTGGAACAATGCCTTGCAAAGGTAGAGGCGCAGCAGGATCGCCAGCTGCCATTCCCTTCTCCCTACTCCCAGCTTTGTCTGCAGTTGACCTAACATGGGGGAAAAACTAACATTGCTGAGCTTGCAGGCAATGCTAACTGTGTCTCCCTAAGATCTGTAGTCACTTCTCCTTGTCTTGGAAGATGGATTCTTCTGGATTTTTCTCTTACGTTGCATTAGTAACTTTTTTACTTCATGCACCCTTTTGCTGTTACTGAAGTCTAAGTTGTAGACTGTAAAGGTAGAGCTATTGAAGTTTATGAAGCCTTTTATAGGACTTCATGCTTGCTGTGCTACACAGGAAGAGGAGTTCTTTCGGATATCTGCCTTTGACAACATTAGAATTACTTTTTTTGTTGGGTTCTTTTTTAACAGACTGACATTTGTAAACATTGCATGACCATCTTAGTCCAGGAAGTGTGTTTGAGCAGAACCGTTCTCTTGCTGTTCATCCCAAAGACAGCAAGGAAGAACAAGCCTTAGGGGAGGGAGAGAGTTGTGTCATAGGGCTTTCTGTGCTTACTCAGGAAAAGCCTGCAATAGAGATGATAACAAATTCATTCTTGTTGCCTCAAGAGGTGCATGGGGTAAAGAGAGGTGTCTTTTGATGAGTGTGCCCAAAAAATATGCTCTAGGAGAACATTCCCGTTGAGGGTCAAAAGAATCTGTGATTTACATGATAGGGGAATTGTGCATGCAATAGAGGAATGCATGTTAAAATGCACACCAGCTTTATTGTAGGAACCAGAGCTTAAACTTCTTATGTAAAAATGATGAACTTTGCAACTTGTTTTGATCTTAAGGTTGTCAGGTTCTGCCAGCACCCATTTACTTCTAGATTTAGATCACTGGGAATGGGGGCGGGAGTAGCTGCTACTGTCTGCTCTATACTTAGGTGCCCTGGGAACAGTCCAGTTTATCTTCTTCATCCCACCCTGAGTTATTAACCCCCGAGAGTTATTTCATGCATCTCAACGCTCTGCCCCTGCTTTACCCTGTGCAGAGAGAAGGTTCGTGCATGACTGAGGATGACTCTGTGGACATCGAGAACGAGAATGGCAACCGCTTTGAAGAGTATGAATGGTGCGGACAGAAGAGGATACGGGCTACTACCCTCCTGGAGGGAGGATTTCGAGGTGCGCCGGTGTTTTGGGGGCCCTTGTAAATCATTCTGCTGTGGAAGTTGATCATTATCTGTCTTGCAAGGGAGGAATCTAGAGATTTGCCTTTCACAAAGGGCAGGGCCTTCCGCTTTTGCTGGAATGTGAAGTGATTTCAGCTTTCTGCCTCTCTTGAATGATGAGAGTCAAAATTTGTGCAAATCTTGAACAAAAGCGTCACGTTATTTCTTGCTCGAGATGTGGCTGAAGAGGGAATGAGTAGGAATGGGTAGAATAGGGGAGATCATTTGGGGAAAATAGCATTTTATATGTTACACATAGTAAGAAATACATGGAAATATGTGAAGAGAAGGAAATAGAAATGAAATTGTAAAAATTCCCAGCCTGGAGTGACGAAAGCTGGTGTATCAGCCTCTGGTGATGTATTGAAGGTGACAGCTAAGTCGCTTTAGCACCTGCATAAAATATTAAAGGGCCGGTTGTGCATTTATCACTCCATCCCTTTTAAGGTTGATAAATGAGAATCCAGGAACCTGCTCTGCCCCTCCAGCACTGCAAGCCCTTAGGGCTCCCAGACAAACACATTTTATTTTTCCTTCTTTTGCTCCTTCCCCAGTGACGGGGGAAATCAGTTACTGAGGAGAGAGTGAGTTATGGCAAAATTTGACCTCTTGTGAGCTTTATTGGTGAATGTAATTTTAGCTAGAAACCTGGCCCCTTTCTTACACTCAGCCCTTTGGCCTTGAAGAGGAGGATTTACTAAACTGTTCATTGGCATGAACCTCTAGCACTGAGGAGAGTCTCTTGCAAGCAATCCACGTAGCGCATGCCTAATGAGAGGAGGAATGCTGGCTTCCTCCGTTCAATAAAGAGGATGGGATGTGATCTCTTCCTATATCAGCTTGGATTTTAATTTAAAATATCTCAAGGGGAAAGGCTACTATGTAAGGGAGTTGGACTTAAAAGCCAGCCATGTGCTCACTTGACAGCCTGGCACCCCTGATATGCTCTTACCTTCCACTGAAATTAAATTGTAGCTGGGTTGTAGCAGAGCAGATGATCGGGAGCACAGAGGTGAAGGAGCAGCTTCTGAGGGGTTTTAAAGGCTACCCAGTAAAGCTCACACTGTCACTTCCTCTGTCTGTAGCCTTATCTATCTTAACTTTTTTTTTGTGCCCACAGGGGGAGTTGAGTCTATACATGATCCCAGGTAGAGTTCTGATGAGACCATGCAGGGCCTTAGACTACGTTTACGTAGCATAGTTGCTACTGTCCATAGTGGGGAAGCATGTCTGTGTACCTCTATAGTCACTGCTGGTCCTGATTAGAAAAAGCTACTCAGTTCATTTCTGCCCTTTTCTGTGCGTGTGTAGTTTCTTCCTTCACCCCCATCAAACACCTGAGTTTGAAGAGGGCACAGTTTTCTGTTTCCTTTGGTGTGGACATTGTGCTGTCTTCACCTGGTTAACGTTCCTGGCTGGTTTTGAGTTAACCCACTGAAGTGTGATCTGAACCTTCCATATTGCTTCAGTCATGTGGAGACCCTCTTTTGAATGAGCCTGCAGGTGAACAAAATGTGTGTAATTGATGTGATTAGGGTGTGTAAATGCAAAATACTTGCTCCTTGGTGCATTTTGTTCCTTATTTTAAGGAATTCTCAAATGTGTTAGTTTGCATTGTATAGATCAACTGCTTTCCTCCACCAGAGTTTAGACAGATTATAGCAACAGTTAGGGCTGTAATCTCTGCTAGATGGCTGCACATGCATGGCCAGGTACTTCTGTGTTTCGTATTTAGAAATAGACTTGTTTCCATCAGGAAAGTATGGGACCCACCTCTTTTTTTTTTCTCCTTTTTGAGACCTTCATGACACCTTCAAGAGAACAGTAGAGCACAACTAGATGCAGCTCTAAACCCCTCAGTAATTACTCTGATGGGAAGGTGTTTGGATTAGACTCCTTCCCATTGTGGTGCTGGATGAAAGGTGTCTGTGGATCAGCCCGCAAGCATGGGAACCTCCCTGTAGCGAGGAGTATCCTCTCTGTGCAGCTTTTGGTGGCGGAGCCACTGCTGAAGAAATGACTCCACCTGAGCAGCTGGCAGGCCCCTAGTGCATGTGTTTCTCCATGCCCTTCCTCCTCTGGAGCACACCTTTGCTGGCAGCTGGATTCAGCTGCTGCCATGCTCTTCTAGAGAGGTGTCCTCTTCCCTAAACCAGGGAACTTTTTGCTACCCACTTTCTACCTAGTATTTTGGGATGATCAGATAATATCTGCCAGGTACGTACCTGTAAAATTTGAGAAGCCAGAGCAAAGCTGGAGCAGTCTCCCATAGCTGTCTGATTGTATTTCTTTTTAAGCAAGTTATACTTTTTCGTGCTCCCTTTCGTGGTTTCTGTATTGTCGCTGGCTGGTGACATTCAGAGGTCTCCATCAGTGGGGCCTACTCTGTGCATTCTCAGGTAATCTTAAGGTGACTGTCTTTTTTCTTTCTCTGCCAGTGTTGGCTCTTGCCTTGTTTTAGGGACAGAATTCTTAATTCACAGCCCTGAAGCATGGCACAATGTTTTGGAGATGCTTTCCAGTGCTTAAAACTGCTTTGTCTGGAGTTGGCAAGGCCCTTGTTAACCCCTGTCACCCGAGGCTTTGTGTTTGGCTCCGTTCCCTTTGCTAAGAAGTAGCAGTGATGTGGAAATCGAAGGCCTTTTATAATGCCAGACAGCCTTTGCCAGGCTACAGGCATGTCACCAGTGTCTAAAGAGATGACATGGGGAAATACATAAAACCGGAGGGGAAAATAGACGTCCATGTGTCTCATTAATTTCGTTTTTAATGGTGTGTTGCTTTGAGGAGATCTCAGAGCTGGGCAAAGGGGGAGCAGGACACAGTGGCCAGCGTGTGTTGCATGAGTCGGTCAGACCACTGGGCAGCATTACAGAAGTGACTCAAACTTAAAAAAGGTCCTGGCTTCTCCTTTTTATCATTTTTGGTTAACGGACAAAGTTCATATCACTCTAAAGGTGAGGAGAACTCCTTGCTAATTATATGAAAGATCCTGCTAGGTTCTCAGGTGGGGGAACATTGGGAGATCTTGGGATTGTTCTTCTTGAAAATAGAAAGGTCAGGGAAATGAACAGCCCTGCTCAGGTTTTCTGGAAGGTGGGAGCAATCAAAGGCTGAAACTCTCACTTGTATGGTTCCTAGGATGAAGCTTTCTTGCTTCCAAAGCTCTTGCAGGCAAGACTTGCTTCTCTCACTTTTGAGGCTGTCTTAGAAGGTGGAAATTTTCTTCTGTGTTAGTGCTGCAGCTGAAAATCCCCATTTGGGTCCAGTGTAGCAGAGCCAAAGCACACCTTCCTGTTTGCCATGGCTTGGCATACTTGAGGTAGCAGGTGGAAAGAACAGGAGATGGCAGCAAGTAGGAATATGATGTAACTGACAAGTGCTGGGACCAGATTGTTGTCTCTTAAGCTGTTGGGTTTGGTGAACGCATTCAGGCCAGGAATTATTCCGTGCTTCTAGCTTTCCTCCTGGCTGCTTACAGCTTCATTTTCTGTCACTTAATTTGCTTAGCCAAAACTGGAAGAATGCAGGGTATAAATGAAGGTTATTCCAATTATATAGGATTTGAAATCGCTGTGTTTCAGCAGAGGTCCTGTTTGAAGTAGGGGCTTGTAGCAGGAGAGTTCTTGCTTCTGTTTGGGATGGGTACAGAAGGTTACCAACATGAAATACCAAGAGCTATTTAAATCAAGCTTGTGCTTCAAAGTGAAAAGCTATACAGATGTAATAATCAAATATTTCCCTATCTCTGAACAGTGTCGCAACACTCAAATTTCTCTTGAAATGCCTGAACATTCAGTAATCATCTATGCCCACATCTCTGGATCATCCCTCTCTGGAGCTCTTTGTTGCAGGGGATTATTTCATGCCATCTTTGTCTAATGACTTTCTGTGTTTAGGAAGCCAGCAAGGCTTCACAAGTGAAAGCATCAAGTGGCTCTCTCTGATGGCCTCTTTTTTTTTTTTCCTTTTTTTTTAACACTCAACATATTTGTAGCAGTTCTTCTGTTCCCTCTCCAGAATGGATGCACGTTACCCTCAGTGTTTACACTGTAAGGTTATCCCTTTAAAGAATTCCTGAGGGAAGTTCAAAAGGGTTTTTTTTTTCCCTTTGAAAGATTCAGTGTCTCTTTTTGTGTGTGTGTGTCTCTTGCTTGAAAGAAGGGAAGGGGGG
>VXAK01007808.1:68357-88676 GCA_013399435.1 Arenaria interpres | reverse complement strand
CTTTATCTGAAAAGAATCGCATCAGCTTCGCACTGATAGAAGCCGCTGTCATCTCTTAAACGGCTTAGCACAGTCAAAAGGCAAGAGGACTTAAAACAGTGTCTTACACAGGGATCGATGGGTGGAACACATAACTCAGTAACTGCAAAAAAAAAAAAAAGCAGCATGGGGAGGAGGGGGGGAGAGATAACGGTAATGATTGCATTGAGGGAAGCTTGAGGGAGGCTTGTTCTTTGTAACACAGCTTCAAAGGTGTCTGGACCGGTGCCTGGGCAAACTGTCCTCTGAAGTCGCTGCCTCTGTAGGTCTAGGGAACACAGGGCGGGGGGGAGCTGTTCGCATCCTTCTGTTTCTTAGCAGATGGGACAAAGATTAGTAAATGCCAGGTTAGCAGCTCCCTTCTGCCGCTACGGGTTTGAGGAGAGGATTTTGTCACTCGGTCTCTGGCCGTCCCTTGCGTGAGGGCAGCTCGTCCAGGCGAGGGGAAGGAGGCAAGCATGGGACGGGGTGGCTGGGGAGATCGGGGTTTGGGGGCGGACAGACGGACGGGATGTCAGTTTATCGATCGCACCTCAGTCAGGAGAGCTGCAGGCGCAGCGCTCTGAGCACGAGCGGCAGCGTGCTTAATGTGATTGAAAGGCAGTTAAAATGGCGGTGACCTTTTCAGGGGGAATTAGATTGCCTGCCAAGAGTGGTTAGAGGGAGTGATAACGCCAGCTTGAGGAAGCTGTCCAGTCTGCTTCAAAGGGAGAGAGACAGAGACAGGGAGAGCAAGCGAGCAGCAAGTACCATTTAAAGCACGAACCACGCGGTCTGATAGAACAGAGATTGCTGTCCTCTTTAGATATGGAAGAATTGTAGCTAAGTTCTCTCCACCCGCCCCGTCCTTCTCTTCTCCCCTCCAGTTCCCCCACCAAAAAGCCTTCCTCCAGGCACAGTAGCAGGCTCGTCACCGCTGCTCTTCTGGGTTTCTTTGCCTTCAGCAGATCAGTTGCATCAAAAAATAACACAGAAGAGAAAGACTTTGAAAATGTTAAAATGGTAAGGAAGGCATTTTCAGGGAAGGATGCTTTCTAAGAAAGATCAACATGACAAGGATCTGTCTGATAGATTGTGATACTTTTGAAGAAGGAGAAACAAACAGGGATTACTTCACTCTGAAGTTTCTCTTTATTTCTCCATACTGCCTTCCTCCCAGGCGAGCAAGGGGCTTGTATCTATTTGTTAATGTCTTATCAAGGGAAAGAACAGCACAACTTAGCGTATGCATAAGAGGGGCTTGGTAAAGCCTTGTAAATTGTAACAAACTACAGTTATCCTTGGGTGCCCATTTGCATTGCATCTCACGTCATGTACAATTAGGGCAGCTGCCTAGAAAGTGGGACTGTATTAAAATGTCTGAAAGTTTCCAGCTGATGGCTGCAGTCCCGCTGTCGGCTTTCTGTCTCTGCAGAATCAAGATGTGCTTCAGTCTGAGCAGCAAATGTCGAAGGCCAGCCTTCCTCCAGCAGGGGTTCGTTGTCCAAGAAAGAACACTGGGACAATGTGCTCTTCCAAATAGTTCTCCTTCTACATACATGCAACATTAGAAGCACGCTCTCAAGTGTGAGGTCCTGACCTCAAAATTGAAGTAGATGCTTTTCAGTTCTCCTCCCTCAGCCAGCAGCAGGTGTTTGTGGACACAGGAACTTTGCTTGTGCCTGGTAACTGCCTGGCAGAAAGCTCCGAATAGAGGAGGAAAGCTCAGTTGCGCTTCTCAGTGCAATTTCATGAACATCAGACTCTCCAACAAAACTCCGCATAATCTGTTTTACACGTATGTGGAAACTGAAGCATGGAGAAACATCTTCTCTAATGTTATAAAGATAGTAGCAAACCTGGAGATGGCACTTAAAAGTCTCGCTCTAGAATCTTAGCTAGTAGCCAGCTGTGTCCTCTTTTTCAGATTAAAAAATAATGAGGCCTGCAGGAAAACTTCAGGAGGCAAGCAGACTTTCCATTTTTCCATGCCAGGAGGTTTAGACGGCATTTAAGATAGTCCTAGTAAGAGGGTAAAGGCTGATCTACTCAAATTCACAAAAGAATTTGAGCTGAACAGTAAAAGTGTGACTTCTCCTAAGAGACTGTGTGGGAAATAGAAGATATCGCTGGCATATTTAGGCCCTTTGGAAGAATGGTCCAGTGATCAGAACATCTTCCCCGTTTCTGTGTAGATGAGTCAGAATTGTACCCCGTCAGGCTAAAGCAAACTTGGAGCAGTCTGTGGTAAGAGCGTAGGGGATCTTTGCCATAATGAAATTCTTCCCATTTAGCAAGAGCTCAGTCCAGTGCCTTTCGCTGTCACTTTTGCAGTGTCAGTGTCCCTTGTTGCTTAGTATCTAAGGTGAATGCATCTGTACATCTGAGCATCCTTCCCAGCCTCGCAGTCTTGGTATTTTAACCTTCCTGTGTTTCGTTTGCTACCTTCTGCAGGTCACTTCTACCTGCTGCAATCTTCCAAGTGGGTGAGATGTATAAATTTCATGTTTCTCGAGTGCTTATTCTATGCTTTATCTCCCCTTTAGAGGGCTGCTGAGTCCCAGAGTACTTGTATGCCTTTCCTCAGCCCTTGTGTAAAATGGTGGTAATCCTGGTAGTCCCTCCACTGCTGAAGGACGGTACTTTGTACTGGTCTGATGGAGTAGCCCAGCAACTCCTTAATGTTTGCACCTTTCTCCTTTGAAAGCAAGTACTTGTGATGCTTGACCTAAAAATGCCAACAGATCTGTTTGCATAGTGTTAGAGTCAGGTACTGCCCATCTGATTACTGTATATTTCTCCTTAGTTTGTGTCCACATATAGAATTTGACGGACTCTGTGGCTAATAAATGCTCTTTTGATATTGTATTGTAAATTAATATCAGGAGCTGACTTTAGTGAGCAGGAAAAACAGATGAGAATAGCATGTGACTTGGAAAAAAAAAAAATCAGAATTCCTACCTTATGTACAGAGGCCATCGTGACCCACCATATAATTAATGCTAGATATCACATGTGTTTAAAGTTCATATAATGCTTCAAGAAGCAGCAGCATCTTCATTTTGGAACACAAAGTAATCGATGGGACTCAGCAAAGTAAAAATCACTTTAACTGAGGGGGAAAAAAACTGATGTTTATACCAGTTAAAAGTCCTGATTGTGGGTAGTACATTTTTGTTTACTTGAACACATGCAAAAATGTAAGAACCTAGTTTTTATGCTCAAACTGCCAGAACTCATTAGCTGAAAGGAGCGCAATCAACTAAACCTTGATGTTTGATTTATGTAACTCCGACAGCCGCTCTAACCAGGAAAAGATCTTCTGCGGGAAGAAAGGGAATTCTCTCTATTTGACAGTATTATGTATTGTACTTGGAGGAGGAAAAGGGATGTCTGTCACCCAGCAACAGAGAAGGAGAAAAAAAATTAATTAAAAAGAAAACAGAAAATGCACTTGTAACACTGTGAAAATTGGCAGGGGGAGTAAGGGAGCAGGTAGAGCACCTGAAACTACTCAATTTTTTGAAATTGACTGGGTTTCAAGTTGACAGTGTCCCTTTAAATTTCAATTTTCCCAGATCTCAGACATGCAGCATAAGATCTTCCAGTCCCATCTGCTGCACTTGCTTAGCTGCTCTCTACAATCCATTTTTCTAGTGGTCTGTGTGCTCTGGTTTTGAAAGTCCCAGGCTTTAAGACAGTCATTTAATTTTTTTATTTTTTTTTTTCCCTTCCAAGTGTCTGCAGTTTTGCTAGCACTGCAACCTACTTCTTGGACACTCAGGTCAAACTTCAGCCTTAAGAACCCAATAGCTGATTGACGTGATTTTAATAGCATTTTAGAATACAGTTGTTAAGTCAGGGGCAGTGAGATTTTTCTAAAGGAAAAAGGAGCACGGGTCTCAATGGCTCTAAACAGCTCCTGTCTCCGCATGTCGTCTCTTGCACTCGGCGGTGAAACGCATTATCGAGTAGTGCCCGGAAAGTGGCTAACTGCGTTTGACACACGCCAACTCCCTGCCTCCACACTGGATAATTGCATTGTCAACTGTTCAGCAAAGTGGCAGGTGACACTGCAGCCGGATTGATTGTCCTAGTATGGAGGCTCCCAAGACTGTCAGCCACCCAATCGATAGAGTTTACACAAGACACCGCGACTGCATCTGTAACTAATTTCAGTTTGAACCTCGCAAGACGCGGCTGTTCCTGTTTCCTGGCCTCTCTTCTCCTCTGCTTGCATCTTCTCCCTGGACGAGGAAGTTGCTCTCCTGCTGAAAGCCGGGCTTTATTTCTTGTTTTGGAGCTGGAAGTGAAGAAATCAATGGTGTGTTTTGTGGTTTCAGAGTTGAGGGCATTACAGCACATGGCTAACTAGCAGCTCCAGTTTTGCGATCAATAGGCTGATCAATTGATTAAATTAGCACTGATTTTTCTTTCTTCTTTCCAGCCTAGAAAAGAATTAGTTTGGGGGGAAGAACGTAGGGGTTTGGCCCGTGAAATTTAGCCCTTGGTTTTTCCAGTCCTTGGCTGCCTTTCTCCCACGAATACAATCTCTGTGCTCATCATTATTTAAAGCAAACTGCATCGAGCCCTGCCGCTGGCAGCGGCCCGCTGTAAGCCCGGGTGTCACTTTCAGCTGTTCCCCAGCCTTGCTGCTTCATGCTCGGCTGCCTTAGAAAAGTCATCCTCCAAGCTCTGCTGTGCTGCTTTATTATTGGCAAAGTTGCGACATTCCTGTGATCCCTGTCAGTGGTGCTTATTGATCCAGTGATGTGAATCTGCTTAGTGATTCAAGATTACTTTAATTCTCCCTCTTCCTTTTTTTGTTTGTTTCCACCCTCTCCCCAGAGGAACAAAAGCTTTCAGATCCACCTTTGCCTGACTGGAAAAGGAGCCATAGCTGCAAAGACTGTGGCTGCCGCTGCTGCTTTTGTACTTCAGCTCTAGGTTTTGAAGAGCAGCCTTTGAGATAGATACGAGACTGTTCTCACCTTGGTGCATCACGCCGGTGTGAGGCTCTAGGAGGCAGCCACGCACGAGTGGCCACACCAGATCAGACCTTTGGGCCAAGTGCTTTTTCACCTCCACAGCCATGATCTGCACCCGATGGGTTGCAGAGAGACATAAAAGAAATCTCTGGAATACTCCTGTGCTGTGAGGGGAAGGGAAGCCTCTTCCTGAGCCTTGCAGCAGCTGGCTCTTATCCTGTGGAGCGGAGCTTGCCTGCCCTTTGTTCAGCACACTGCTGTGAAATGATGTTAATGGTCATAAAATTATATGGCCCTTTCTTTAAAGGCAGCTGTTCCCCCTGATCTGTTAGCAAAGATCACGGTAAGCGTCCGAGACGCTGGGAAGCGGCAGTCAGGTCTCCGGCAGCCCATTTGTGCCTCTGTGGGAGCTAATAGACAGCATCAGATGGATGCATCTGCTATTTCAGGTGTACGCTGTAACAACACAGTTGGGTGTCAGTTTTCCAGGTAAATCACTGTTTTGCTTGAAATGGATCTGGCTCTAGAGAAATGAAACCCTCGTCCTGCAAGCAGCTTTTCATGGCCTCTGAATGTCGTTTTTCCTGCAACAGGCTGAGAAAGTCACCAGAGGAACTATTCTGTCCTCGTTTGTGCTAGGAAAAAGGGGGAACGATTTCACTGTCCAAATATGGGGCTGGGGAAGTGTTAGAGATCTGCAGAAAGACTGCAGTTCAGGATGGCCTCATCTCTACTTTTCTCCTGTTTTCAAGAATCTCTAATGGCTTTCTCTTTCTTCCAAATGCCTTTTAAAATAAAACGGCATCCGTGCCACCTTGTCCTCTTAGTACTAGTTTGGGATACTTCAGCAGCTGATGAAATAAACCCGGTTTAGAGCCGTTCTCGGGAAGTGTGTGTGAGGCCTGGCCGTGTGTCTGCATAAACTACTTTTATTGCCTTCATTGTTTTTACTCTCCAAGAAGCCAACGAGTGACATTTCGTTAAGAAAATAGACTGAACGTGCTGGAAAGGGAGGTTGTGCAGAAGGGGGTTACTGCAAGGAGTGTAATTAGCAAAGGCTGCAGTTCTAAAGATTTACGGGAGGCTTTTTTTCTTCTTTCCTGAACACGTGTAAATTACCTGTGAGCAGAATGAATGCCTCTTCCCAGCCAAAACATGCTGCAGTAGAGCTGCATGCCCCTGAGATGGATTTGGATTTAGACCCACTTACAGAACTTACACAAAATTCTGGATTTCTAGGTTATTTCCAATACATTTGGAATACCTCCACCTTCCTTGAGGGCCAAACAGGGGAAACACTAGTTATCCAGATGAATTTGATCCTCTGCATGAGCAGTGTCTAGTAGCTGCATTTATAATGGTGGTGCAAATAATAGTACTAACATCTTAGTCTTGTTCCCCAGTCTTATTTGGAGTGATAATTAAATATACACAGAACAGCTGGCCCCCAAAACGGACATATCTGCCCAGATAGGAGTTGAGGAGCCGAGGTGGGGCATAGTAAATCTGTGTTTTCCGAACTGTGCTGGTAAAATTTGGCTGTGGTCATTCGGGTCCGTGCTGGTCTGGTTGTCTTTCCTTTCTGCTCCTGAGTCTGCCAGTCTCCTTGTGAGCTCGTGCCCGCGCAGGAGCCGGCGGCACTGCCAGCACCTGAAGCAGCATATGCTGTCACTTTGACCATCTGCCACTGAATGCGACGGGGAAAAGGAGGGACTTGAATGTGAGGCCCTTTTATCTGTTCTGTGAATCTGCTTATCTCTCATGTTAATGACTCTCGATCTTAGCTAGAGCCACCGTTCACTTGAGAGACGTTGGGATGACCGGCCATCATCGCGGGATTGCACAAAGGAAGGGAGGTTGGAGAAGCAGCGTAGAGGTCAGAGAGGATGCTTAGGCACAGGAGATGCCTTAGGAGAAAAGCAAAGTGCTCTGAAAACTTAAGGAAAGGGGAAGAAAAGGGTTTCTGTTGAGATTTACCTCCACTTGTTCTTAATCTGCACATGGAAGAAAGTGGGAAGTATTTTCCAGTCTCCTTCAAGCCCAGTTGATTCCTGTAGCCTGCCAGTACCTGCAGCCTGGGGGCAGCGCAGAAGGATGCAAATCTTTCCTGTTTTTCAGAGCTCTTCCCTATTTCAGAAGCACTGTCGCTTGTGTAGAGTACCTAGATTTTTCAGAAATGGCCTTGAATTGGTGTTTGGGCGGACTGCTCCGAGGCCAGCCCAAGCAAAGCTGTGTACACAGCGCCGGAGGGTGGCGGGCGCTCTGGGTAAGTGATCTTGATAGGTACATTCTGATTGATGGGGGAGTTTGTCTCCCAAACTGTCACAGGGTTTATAGAGGTGCCACTCAATACCAGTGCTGGAATTGCTTGTCAGAGCACCTGGCTACAAGAGCAATGGGGATTGGAGACAGAGCTGTAACTTTGTTTTTTCTCTGCTTAATGGCCCCCGCATCTGACCTGCCTGCTCACTCCTGTTTGTCTGGACCTTAAGGAGGCAGCTGGGATTAAGACTGTCAGAGGATCGTGCTGCTTTAGCATCAGGAGACTAATTGTACAGGGGCTTGCAGCGTGTGACAAGAGGTTCCCTCCTACCAAATGCACAACAAGAGCAAAAAAATTCTTCAACAAGGGAAAGATATAGGAGAGTCTACATTTCGAGTTGTTCTTCTTTCACCTGAAAGCAGCATTTTCGGATTCACATGTGGAATTACATTCCTCAGGCCTTAGGTGACTCTTCTTGTAAGAGTCGCAGCTGCTTCTGTGTATAACAGGTCGTGTCTCTAGTGAGTTCCTAGGTCAAACTCACAACTTAACGTTGAGTTGTCGGATTTCACTTTATTAACACGTTGGGATAAAGTTCTGGTCCCAAGCATTGACCTCTGGATGGCGGCACTGGCTTTAGAGGTCCGTTCTAGGCAGCGTTACTGATGGCTGTGAATTACTGCCTGACCTGCAGAAGCTGAGCCTTGCTGGAGGAACCCTTCCCTGTTCCCAGTGTATACCATTGAATTGCAAATCACCCCGTGTAGTGGTAGGGGGCTCTTCTGGAAGCTCCCGTTCTCCTCTAGCAGGTCCAAAACAGTGCCTTCGCAAAGGCCACTTTATTCTGCTTGACACTCTCTCTGTTCCATCTCGCATTTTCCTTGCTCCTGGATGGCAGCGCACGCCACCGGCAGGAGCTGGAAGTTGTGAGCCCTCTTTACACTTGGGCTGAGTTAGTGAGAAGCAGGTGTGATCCTATCGGCCCTTCCTTGCATTTAGTGGTCCTCTTAATCCATTTATAACAGCACTTGTCCAGAAATCTGGTTTGAATGAGCCTGAGATGAATGAATAATGTCAAGCAGTTCAGACGTCAAATATTTGAACAGCTGTGTGGGTGTTTTCACTGGCTTTGTGCATGGAAGCAACCCCAGGAAGTTAGACAAGGAGGGTCAGGTCGAAATTGTGGCACCAAACCCCAGCCTGCCGGAACTGGTCTCAAAATCCCTCCCTGCTGCAGATGAAAGGGCATTAGGATGCCAGTGGCCCGCCCTTTGCTCCGCAGGTGATGCTGGACCGAGCTTTGCATCCCATTCTTTGGTGTTTTCTTGCATGCAGTGGCAGTACTGGGATTTATGGACCTTTTGATTCACATCAGAAACATACTTTTTTGATTTTGTTTTTCCTTTTTTTTTTTTTTTTTTTTTTTTTAAAGCAGCCTCTGAAGTCCTAAAACTGATAGCACAGCTTATATTCAGAGTCTTTCTGGGTACATGGAGGTTACTTTGTTTAGCATACGGTTTCTGAGTCAATTTTTTTTACCATGTTGCAATGGATTGGACTTGGTCATGTTCAAAAAAAACCCCAAATTCCATATTTGGTGAAAATCTGAGAGCTGGATCGCCTTATTGCAGCTTCCTTTAGGCCCTGGCCCGGGAGCCCTTGTTTAATCAGAAAAGAAAATTTGCTCTTTTCCTGCCCCTCATCTTAACCTATGAACTTCTCTGCTGTGTCCTCCTCTCTGACTGCAGTGCTGTATCAGATCATCCCAGTGTGTATCTGTCACCATAACACGTACTTGTCCAAACCCATCTTCTGCATCCTCCCTGTGTACGGGGGGATAGTACTCTGTTGGCAATGCAGCAGTTCCTATTATAGAGCCAGATTCAGCAAAGGGTCTGTGGAGTATTTTCCTTACAGACTTAAAAGGGATTTTCTTAAGTACAAAGGTCTTGAGAGCAAGGACACCAGGATTCTGAAGTCAAGGTGCCTTAATATTTGTAAATTGTACTGCAGTAAGCAGGTCTTCTTTTCTTAAGCTCTAACCATAAACCACTAGTTGGCTTGAGTCACTGGGAAACAAAATTGATGGAAAGGTGCATGTGTGCTGTGTGCTTAGCATCCTTGCAGAGAGAGGGACACAGGGAGCAGTCCCATTTACCTTCACTCTTTGGACACCTTCCCCCACCCAAGGCACTGGCTCCAAGTATTCATTGTCTGGCTAACGTTCAGATCACCTCCGGGACTGACCAAGTCACAGCTCCAGCTTTGCATGATTTGTGTTTCCCACAGCTACAAGAAAAATGAAGACCTGTGTGTCCAAAGTTTATGGCCTTTGAGAAGTGATGGGCTAAAGTAATGCCAGGTGCAGGGGATGGTGTTACGGCAGGTTAAATGCCATGCCCATAAATCACCACCCCATCGCCTACTGCGACTTCTAAGGCAGCTTTGAAAGACTGTCCAGATTCTTTGACAGGTCTCTCTTGCTCCTCTAAATCTTCTCCCAAATGTTGTGATGAACTGGAGGATTCAAGATTTACTAGATGGAGCCATTGCTGCAAGAGGAGGCAGCTCGTGACACATGTTGTTGGCTGGCAGCATGCAACCAGTATGTGAAACGCTTTATATGAAGTCTGCTGGCAGAGGGCTGCCCCAGTGACACCACAGAGCTGACCTGCAGGCATGGATGGACCTCCTGCAGTACCTGGTGCAGATGGTGGATTCGGCATTGTCGATCCTGGTTTTGTTACCTCTGCTGAAAATTAAGGCTGGCAATTACTTTGAAGTGAAAGGTAGTTTATGCTCCTAGGGAAAGGTTAGTCTTAAAATCATTGCCATGCTACAGTTATCAGTCGTTAAGGACCTTCTTTATATTCAGGGAAGAGAAATATCAAATCCATATAAACAAATTTTATTGGGGGCTTAATGAATCAGCCAGAGCGTCCGTTCCTAGAAAGCGACAGTAAAGAGCTGTGTCTGCATGGTGTCCTTGGAAATTGGTGTCCTTCGCTTTGCCCCACTCTCTGCATACTGGAAACTGTTAGAAATATAATTCATTCTTCTGGGCTGGGAAAGTGAAAGTTTGCTGCTGACAACACAAGCTTGTGTAAGTGTGCTGGTGAGAGTCCCATGGGATGAACAAACCCAAACATTGTAGCTCTGAAAGGGCTACCCTAGTGCTTGGGAACGTCCTCGTTCTTCAGACGTGCACCTTATAAACAGTGCTTTATATCAGTTTTAACCTGTCTTCTGCAATTAAGAGCTGCAGAAATGTACCACTTTTGGGGCATTTGTGCAAAGCCAAGGCTACCTCTGCCTTATTCTTTCAGTGTTTGCCAATGGGGCATGCTCCCTAGTCTAGCCACAGACTTTGGCCATCAGCCATCTGGATTGGCCAGGTCCTTCAGGCTTAACCAGATACCCTCTGTCTGTGAGCCAGGTGTCCAGTTCTGCTGCCTGGACAGTGGGGTGCTCAGTGAAAGAGACCACTGCCAGAGCAAGCTGATTTCTGTCTATGCAGCTTATGTCTCCAGACAGCTTAGATCTGCTGCAGAATTGAGCACAAACAAGAATCTTGCACCATCCTGGGATTCAGGAGGTCTTTGCTTTTTTTCCAGTCTCCTGGGAGAGAGCATGCCTAGTGTTAGATCACACAAAGAGTAAATATATGTCTTCCTTAGCTTGTTTCCATTAAAAAAGATCTTAGCAAATATCATGTGAAGGTTCATCTTTGTAGGTGCCTGCATGCAGATCCCATGAAAAGAAGCCTGGTTGCAATCAGCAATAACACAGTCAACAAAATGCTTGAGAACCAAAATAAGTGTATGTATTGTTAGAAGGTGGCAGTTGTTACTCAGTTCAGTCTCAGGTGTAACTGTTTGCTGTCGCTTCCTGCTGGAATTGGGACTGGGCTTACACCTGATTCACCCTTGTTGGAAGTGCAGGAGTCTTGTTGGCTTGCACTAGAATTTCCTCACAAAAAAAAATGCTTGTAAGGGGTTGTTAATGACTGTGGAGTCTCATATTTTCCTAGAAAGGGGTTTGCTTTTCTTAAACCTTTTATATTATATAATCTAAGCCATGACTAAATGCATTTAAATATATCTGTATATATTTCTAATTGTATTTTAGCCTCTGGCTGCCCTCTGTACCTGAAGTAAGGACCAATTCAGAAAGTCCCTGTGGACTTCTCTTACCTGCTAGTAGTGTAGTTTTTGTGTTAACTACTTCTATGAAAAATATGTCTTCTCTATTTTGCTTCAATTTTTTCCTGCCTTTGAGAGAGACACTTGTAGTGCTGTCAACTTTCAAATAACTGGAGTGCAGAGGAGAAGCTCAACAATGTTTTATTTTCAGTGTTGAAAATATTTTAGAGGGGAATTTTAGAGCATAAAATCCAGCATCCTTTCTGTGAGTGTTTTCTGCGTAGTCTTCAGAAAATTGTCCTCGGTGCAGTCTTTAGAGATGGTACCTTTTGTGGGGCTGTTAAGAGTGAAGGACAGCCTGCAGGTTGGTGCTGTCCCACTATTCTTAGGAGACCTCCTTCACTTCTTAGGAGAACTCCTTCACTTCACCTCCCATTCAAATACTCATCCATGTGTTTCATTTTCTTTCAGGTTCTGGGTTCATCATGTGCAGCGGCAAAGAGAATCCAGACAGCGACGCCGACCTGGATGTGGATGGGGACGACACACTTGAATACGGGAAACCACAGTATCGTTTTTGAAAGGCTCTTAATGAGAGGGAACACAGAGTGACATTTTCAGCTACCTTTCCTAAAGCACTGCCCTGGGTAGTGGTGGATAATCTGTGTCCAGCCCTACTGAATATGGCACCACCTTCCCCATTTCCCATGTTATTTGAATAGGAGGGATCCCCAGTTGCTGCCTTTCAAGATCCTTCTGTTGATGCAGCACTACTTCAGACATGGTTGGTGAAGTCTGTAGGAGAAATTGCAGATCAAAGTCAGTGTTCCTGTATTCGGTTTTGCAAGCAATCTGTTCTGTCCATCAAGGTTTCTTCCATACAGATCGCTTTTCCTGCTGCATGGGTAGGAATTGAGTTCATTTTCCATAGGGCATCCCTTTGTTTTCAGCGGTTAAGTGCAGTAGACTTTTCAAGCACTATTCACCTGCCACTCTGAGAGACTGAATTATTTTTTTCATTAGACATTTCATGGGCATAACTATCGTTAAAGGCAGTTTTGGGGAACTTCTCCATCTGGGAGCCAGCCTCTTCAGACACAGCTCTGGGAGAGCTGTGGGCAGACTGCTGCCCTGCAGCAGCTGGACAGCCATCAAGGAGGAATTCCTGCAAGGGTGTTAGGCATCACTATAGAATTAGATTTTATTGAAATCTGTACGCGCCTCTAAGAGTGGAGCCACAACCCTTAGCTGATACAAGATCTCTGTACCTCAAACAGAAATAGTGGAATTGTGCAAGTTAGGCTTGCATAGGTTGAGGAAGCGGTTTTCCCCTTCTAAGAGGCTGTGGGTCATGTTGCTATCAAAAGACTTTTATATTTTTTTCCACATAAAACAAAACTTTAAGCCAGGATTAAAAAGCAAGCTTCTTTTGGGACCTTGCTTGGATACCAGCCCCTCTTCTTTTGAGGTGCTCCAAGTTGGATTGAATTTGTTCCGTGTCCCAACTATCTCAAAAGTCTTTCCATTGTCTGCAACAAGGCTGTATGTTCCTTAACCCCTTGTGCTCAGGTACACAGAGGCAGACGTTATCCCTTGCACTGGGGAAGAGCCAGGTGAAGCCAAAGAAAGGGAGGCGCTCCGAGGTGCTGTTCTAAAGTAAGTGCTGTGCTTTTCTAATTTACTTTTGTTACTTTTGGGGAAATCTCAATTCGTGGAAAATACCTGTTCACT
This sequence comes from Arenaria interpres, assembly GCA_013399435.1. Lineage (NCBI taxonomy): Eukaryota > Metazoa > Chordata > Aves > Charadriiformes > Scolopacidae > Arenaria > Arenaria interpres. The sequence continues at coordinate 75,534 of VXAK01007808.1, read as the reverse complement.
TAAAGGCACGGGTCACAACAAGAGAGGCTTAGAAAGAGGCATAGTGTGATGGTGGGTCTCCATTTCTACTTGTGCAGCCTCATAAAGCCTCCCTGCACACTCTCCCTCCCTTAACTACACCACTGCCCAGCCAGTGCCATCTTCTCCCCTGAGCAGTGCTGGACAGAAGGTGAATTCTGGCAATGGGAAACTGTGCCTTACGCATAAGGCCTTATGCATCGTCTTACTTCACAATGAAATGTGGCCTCTTAGCAGTAGTATAACATGATGCCATCCACATCGGCACACGTTGCATTTGTTCAGAGGAGTCTGGCACCCAGTGTATGACTTCATTGCATCCCATTGTGTTGTGGGATACACTAGTTCTTCTGCCTTCATCTCTGGGGTTGGGGCAGGTCAGGGTAGGATGTGTGCTCTGCTCACGTATATGTGTGGAGAATGTAGGCAGCCAGCGTTCAGGGCACTTGGGGAAGGATTTCAGGCAAATAAAATTAGTTTTAACAGGGAAGTAGGATTGCTTTCTAAGCCCTCTGCCCTGCATAAAACAGGGCTTAAATTACCCCTCTATCTCTTTCATTGAGTGATCCTGCGAGGTCAAGGTTGAAGTGATTGATAGAGCAGTGAAATGAAGTTTTCTTACTGCTTAGCCTGTCACAAACACTAGTTCAAAATTAGGTTCCACTCCATAGAAAAGTGGCATTTGCCCAACTGGATCCAAACCATTGGTCCGTTCAATACTTTGCTAACCGTGCTGTCCATAGGCAGGGCCTCAAAGATGCTGAAGCTCCTTCACAGCCAGGAAAGTGGTGTCATAGCAGGAGGGTATCAGGGTATCCCTTTTTGGTGTCTGTGGACACTTACTGCTTGGTGAGATGACAGAGGACCTAAGGCCGGGAGACCCAGTTCCTTCACGTGGCTTGCACCTGACGCATTGTTTTGCTGTTTGGACAAGGTGCTTGCACGTCTCCGGAACTTGTTTGCCCAACTCTAAAACAGGAGAGGTGACGTTGCTTGTAAAAGCACTTTGAAATTCCGGCAAGTTTCTGTAGAAATGCAAGTACAAAAGCTGATGCCCTGAAGCATAAGCCTACCTTACCTTTTGAGTGCAGCTGTCTTGGCTCATAGAGCTAAAGTGTTAAGTAGTGATGGGTGTGCAGCCTGCTCAGAAGATTCCTTTCTCTTACAGTCTCTGTTACTGGCTTGCAAGAGAATGGACAGGGTTAGGAGTTGTCTGTACTTCAGTGCTGTTGCTCCTCACATGGGAAGATGGAAAAGATGAGGTTTGTGCAGGTGTAAAGTTATTCTTAAAGGGAGAAGCTATTGCAACACAAAGGATTTTTGTTCACGAGTAAGGTTTTCATCTTTGAAATTGTGTATTCAAAAATGAGCCTACGGTCACAGGTGCTGTTTGAATCCCATCCTTCAGTCAGCATCACAACCCCCATGTGATTCAGCAGAGGTCGCAGCTAGAAGTGTAGGTTGGGAGAACACTAGTGGAAATGCGGACTAGCACAAAACCACCTCCTGCAGCAGGCCAACCGCTCGCATTTTGGAACCTTGACTGACGGATAGAAGTATTGAGACAGAAGTGGTGGGTGGAAGGGGTAGCTTTTCCTGAGCAGCAAAATTTTCTGTATCCAACCTTTAGTATTCTGCCCTTTTCTCTTATAGTGGTGGCACACCCAGTACTCGAATAACACCGGAGTTTTCTAAATGGGCCAGTGACGGTGAGTGTTGAATTTGTAAATTATTAATTTGTATGCTACAGGAGGGCAGATAGATATTCCATATCTTCTGACTGCCAGTAATTAAGCAAATGGTAGTCACAAATGCTCTTGCACAGTACCGGCAGTTACACAAGTTGGGAGTTGGATTGACTTGCTGTTGTGTCACTAAAAGACAAACTGCTGTTTCACAGAGGGAGCCATCAGAGCTTGACTGTGTGATGGTGGTGTTCAGCTGCTGGGGACTTAAACTTGCTTGAGGTTTTTTCAACTGCTTCCTTATAATCTTCCTTTCTTTAAAAGGGTGTGCTAGAGACTTGTATCATGATCTGTTGGATAGATCTTGTCCTTGCTGGCCTCTATAGCAAGAAGAGCCTGCAGCTCTGTAGCCTGCACCTTTAGAGTGGGAACTCCAGCATCTGTCCTACTTCATGACCTGTAGTTGAGTCTCCAGAGCAAACAAGTGAATGTGAACTTGTACCTTTGCATGCATTATTTGAAGGCTCATGGTATTAAGGGGGGAGGGAGGTGTTAAACCCATTCGACTGCTGGGTTTTTTTATTTAATGCCAGCAGCACTGTAAGTGTAAGCAGCGACCTAGTGGAAATATGAGAATAATAAAACCTGGCGCTTTCCAGCTGTAGATGCCAAATCCATTTCCAAAGCTGGGCAGTGCGGCTTCAGCTCCCTTAGGAAGGGAAATGAAGCTCAGCGACCTGAAGAGACTTGTCCCAATGATTTTATTCCCTGTTCTGTTACTGTAATGCTTTGGGCATTTGATTCCCAGCCTTGAAAGAACCTACAAGACATAACTGCTTTCCAGTGGGAGGGGGGGTGGGTAGAACCAGTTTTGCCAAGGGCGTGATGATTAAATGGAGAACATAGGATATCTATCGCAGGCATTTTCTTCTGAGGGATAGGCAATCACATTTATTTTCTGTGATCTAGGAGCACTCGCTTGTAGGTGTGTTCAGCTTCAGTAACTACAACCACAGAGGTGATGAGGAAGCAGCCCTGGTGGCACTTGCCGTGAGCTGTTTTCTTCATACCTTTTACCTGAAGCCATGGTGTTGAACCTACAGCCCAGAGGCTGGCCCTAGGACAGGTCGTCTGGCACAGCCCTGACTGGTTTCTCACATCCCCCCCAGCACTGGGAGGAGGCATGGTACTGCTGGTAGAGGAGAGCTATGAGCAGACAGTTCTGTCCTACTACTTACCTGGCATATATTTTTCTCTCTGTCTGTGTCAGAGGGTTTTCAGAAAAAGGGAGAAGCTGAGAGCAGGGTCTTGGCTGAGTGGATTTGCTCCAGATCCACCTTTTTAGAAGTACACTTCGGCATGGCAGATGCATCAAAACTTACTGAATTAAATCCTGGCTTGAACAACTGGAACATCTGCAAGGGTTGGTCAGTATCTTCAGCCCCGAATCGTATAGAGAGAGGGCCTCCTGGCCAGACAGGGACACGTAGCATCAGTCTCTTCTCTCTCTTTCCGAGAATTGACATGAAAATGACTCATCGGGGTCCTCTGCTTCTGAAACTCTTAACTCACTCAGACTATTTCATTGCAATGATCAAATGTTCTTTTACTAATTTATCCATTTTTCCCTCAACAGAAATGCCCTCAACGAGTAATGGTGAAAGCAGTAAACAGGAGACCATGCAGAAGACCTGTAAGAACAGTGACATTGAAAAGTGAGTGTAAAGTGGATAGCTTTCATTTTTCCTGTTTTAAGGAACCATAGTTTCCCATCTGGTGTTCCTAGAAGCAGTGGTCGTCTGAGGGTAGGCATATTTGAAGCTTTACCACTGAGAAGGGAAGTTGTGATCCAACATGAAGCCTGGACTTGGAGCTATTGGTGTCCTGACTTGCCTCTGCTGTGGGGAGTTCTACCCTGGGTACCTGCATGGGCAGGTACCCAGTGACAAGGAATTGAGTGCAGCTTTCAAAGGGCTTCTCCACTGCAAATTGCTTATTTTAAAATACGTAAATAGATAGATCCATGGTTTCCACCACATTCTAGTTATGGTGGCTTTTCAAACATGTTGTGCAGTGTGTAACAGCTTAGACTAGAGCTGGGACTTTGGACGAGAGGTGAAGATTCAAACCCACTTTAACCTGACAAAAACAATTGGCTTGTCAAGCTGTATTTTGATTTTTTATTTTCTTCCCCCTGCAAAATTTCTGCTATCCATGTATCACGGGATCCTGCTTTTACGGGAGAAGTTACCTTATCTTGCATCTTGATTTTTGAGGGCAGTCCTTCATGTGGTCTCTATTCTGTTTTTTCCATGGTATGTCAGAAGGGAATTCCAGTAGTCCCCGTAACCTGGCAGAAGCCTCACTGAGAGAATTTCTTAGCCATTAAGATCCAGATTTCACCTTTGTATGATTGATAATGGAAATAATGTCTCAGTTCCTGAGTTTTTTACCTGCAGCCCCTTCCATCTGATGCAGAAGGTTAAGTCCCAGTCTATCTGCTGCATGCCTTTGAGTAACAACCTCTCTCCTTGGAAGTCCTTCCACATGCTGCTAGGGTGACTTACTGCTCAGGAAGATCTGACAATCTAAGCCTCAAACTACAGGCTCTTCAACTGCTGCTATGGACTGCATTAATTGGGGTGGGACAGTGTTTTAAGTTAATTGTAGCCTGACATAAAATGGTGCCCCAAGATCAGGTGAGAAACAAAAAAGCCTGAATGAGATGGAAGCAATGAGGTAGTTGTGGGTTTTAAACAGATGGTGTTTACATTTTGGGGATGAGGTCCATGGATAATTTGGGATGGGGAAAGAACCTGGTGGTAAAGTTAAGCAGACTTTACAGAAAGTTGGGGTTTTTTGATGTAGTTTGTTCTCCTCCTGCCCCTGGTCCTCACTTGAGAGGTTGTGTCCTTGCCACAGGGTATGTTGCCAGTTAGGGGTTAGCTGGGGAAACTCCCTGCTGCAGAGGAAACTTTTAACACTGCTTCGCTGTCTCAGGCCTTTCCTTTTTACAAGGCTTTTTATTGGCATGTCCCAAACACGGGCTGTCTGCTGGTCAATGCTTCTTGGTGGGTAGACTTTGGCCAAGGACTGCCAAGTCTGGGAGTTCACAGGTCAGTGGAGAAGCACCCGTGTCCTTAGAGCAAGCCAAGCATTGCGTGCTGTCTTGGTGGCAAGGATTCATCCCTTCTGGCCTCATCTGTCAGCCTCTGTCTCAGCCGCTGCTTGGCTTCCCTTTGGGCCTTCTGCCTGTCAGCCCGGCAGCCCCCCACCCTCCCAGATCCACTCCTATTGAAAATCTTTAAACTGCAGGAGCTGAAAGGATTTGACATTTTCCAGAACACTTGAGCTCAAGTGATAAAATTGACATAGCTTTAATAATCTGATCAAAGAGGCTTTAGCTAGCACCTTTTGAAGGATCCCAGAATCCTTTCCAAACAGCACTTGTGCTAATGCCGCTGTGAAGTGGGGGAGTGTGTGTGTGCTTAGACATGTGTGCGTGCACACCTTGCTCCGCAGTAACCTTGCCCCACTAAAGCTTCAGTTCCGCAAAAGGTGTGAAAAGTCAGCAAAACCCAATAGAAATTATGGGGAAACCCTTAAAGTGTCTTGCTGAGTCTTTCCAATAATGCTGATTTTTTTTTTTTGGAAGTAGCAGAGAGAGCTTTTTATATAAGGCACTTTTATTTCACCAAGGTTCAGAAATCAAGACAGTGTTTCAGGTGGAGAATTCCTAGCTGCCCTTTTTTTTTTTTCTCTCCTTTCCTTTGAGATTCGTGTGTGATAAATAGTTTCTGTCCTGCCATTTAAGGAGTCTGAATGCTCTGTGTGCTTGTCTGTGTAGAGGGGTTCTGTTAAATTAATTGATAACAGGGATCAGAGCTAGAAGCCTACAGAAAAGGGAGGGGGAAGGGTTTCACACTGTCTGTCTGCTTCTCACTCCACTGCTGAGCCATGATATATGGCGACCCAGCCCAACAGGCTAAATTGATTCATCTCTAGTTCCTGTTTCTTAATCTGGAGCTAAATTGGTTTCATTTTTCTTGTTTTGGGAGGCGCTTACAGGAAGTTTTTGGCAGCATCACTTTACTCCATTGTTTGTAACTTTAATTTCTGCCTTTAAATCTGAGCATTATTGATTGGCATGTTAAACCCTGTGTAGCATCTGATTAGCATTTTTAAAAGTGTCCAGAAGCACATGGTTTACCACCTGTGTCAGCCGTGCTCTCCGTTTAGAGCAGCGGCTAATAGAGTTAGCAGCGATCCGCGTATTGATCCTTCTCTCATAAGAATGACGTTCCTTCCCCCTCCCCTCTTCCAAAAATAAGTCTGGGCAGGGAGAGTGCTGTGGTTTTGTTTGGTTGGTTTTAAATCCATTAATACAGTACAGCAAGCGGTCCTCTTTTTGGCACGCAGCTGAAGTTCTTTGCTTGAGCCAAGTTAATTTAATCTAAACTTAGGTTTTCGTGGAAGAGTCTTTTCCATGTAGAACGGCTAGATGGGGTTTGGGGTAAGTCTTGTGTTTGTTGCCCTCTCCTTGTGCTGTTCCACGTCATCTATAGTTTGGGCAGGTTGACGTCATCTGCGTTGTGTTGAACTTCAGATGGCAGCCACAGGTGACGAGAGACATGATGCTAGTCCCAGCTTTCATTCACAGCCATGCTAGGTCCTTGGTAGGTCAGGCAGGTTTCTTACCATTGACATGATCTGCATTGCGTTGAACTTCAGATGACAGCCACAGGCAGTAAGAGAGGTGGTACTGGTCTCACCTCTCCTTCCCAGCACCGCGGAGTGTCTCAGCCCTGCTGAGCTTTTCTCATCTCGCCAACATGAGGGGTCAAGGAGACACCCTGGGGTGCTGAAGGCTCAAGGAGCGTCGCATCAGCTGAGCTCTGCCCCTCTCCTGAAGACCCCAGCCACCACGAAGGCAGAGCTTAGCTGGTGCGATGCTCCTTTACCTTCACTCACGATGCAGCTTTGCTCGGAGGGAGCAGCCAGTCCCTAATTGCCCAGGCATCCTCTCCGACTCCCCCACCAACGTCATGCTCTCAGCTGAAGCACTGTCGTGCAGAGAGCTGCAAAAAGCATCTTCCCCACAAAAAGTCTTCCTTCCCCCTCCCTCCCCAGATGCTGCCCGTGCGGGTCTGGTGCCATTTTGAAACCGAGGTTCCCCGGGGTTAAAAGCCAGCATCTTAATTCAGAGTGCCAATGTTCAATTTTGCTTTCTGCCACCAGACTAGATTGCAGGCCAGCGAGAGAGTCTGGGTTAGTGGCCCACTGGGTCACCTCCCATTTGTTTTCCTCAATTTTGTGTTGTCATAAATTCATTCCAGCCCGTTGTGGTTGATCAGTTTATCTCCGCCGGGGCAGGGAGCGCTGCGAGCATGATATATGGCACAGAGCATTGTAGCCAGCCTCTCCATGAATCACTCCAGCTGTTTGGTGTCAGCCCCAAAGCAAACAGGACCCGG